>NTHP01000191.1:739637-799020 GCA_003416845.1 Oplegnathus fasciatus | reverse complement strand
TGTTGCTCACGCTCTCGCGTGTGCCCGCACTCCGTAGGCATGAGCGAGCATCCTCAGCAACAGTGACGTGACATACACGAGACTGAATGTGATTGACAGGCATCATGTTGACAGCTTGCTAGCCAGCTTTATCAATCGCTGTTTGTCTAGCTTTCACCAAGAGGCTCAGCAACATCAGCATAGCTAAATTTGCTCGATGATAATGCTAACAGTTGAACTAGATGGAATATTATGAATCAGATGTGTTGCCACACTTCATTATTGACACGATAGTTTCCATCACAACTCTCATTTGTTGTCATAAGTGGAGTTTGTGTTCGAGTCTGTGTTGTGGTGGGTGCCGGTCGTTTGCNAACTACATCATGATGATTTGTAAAAAGTCTGAATTTATGCTTTATCAGGTCTGTCCAGAAGACGACAAGCAAACAACTTTTAAAATGCTTGTTTTCTGAATGGAGTTCGGATTGATCAGGGCTATGCTATGCTAACATTGTAGCTGCTCCATCAACACTCAAAATAACGTCATCTAAATCAGGCATAAATACGGCAGCTACATTATTGTTTATACACATAGATATCTACATATCGTGTAACTTTAAAATTATATTTGTATAAGTATGAAGTAGTATCCTATAGCTGACGTTAACTAGTGTTGCACAGTATTGACGCTGTAACAGAGCTGATGAGAGGCAAGGCACTTGGGAGCGCGCATAACGTCACATCTGTTGGATTTTCCCGGAAAAAACGTCCTGAGTCCTTGACACAGAAATCAGTCCACAGGCTGTTATAGGCAACTGAGGAAGTCAGGGAAGGTCTCCTTTTTTAAGTTATGTTACAATCCGTTGACACATTGCCAATGAAAAACGATTAACACATATAAATTGTTACATATAGTACTTTAACGTAAAGGATCTGAATACCTTCTTCCACCATTGAGGTAAAGTCATGCACATTTACATCTAAATGTCTTACTTTACAGCTATGGGAGGAGGAGATTTCAAACCTGCCACACCTCTACCTTCTCGTAAGATGTTCTAAATATTGCAAAAGTTATTCAAATTTAAATGATAACATTCACAGCAAATAATGCATGATGTTGGTGAAGTAGTTTAAAAATACAGCTTTGTCTTACTGTATGTCAACATAATGTCATTTGCCCTGCAGCGCTTCTTAGTCAGCCATGGAGGACTATTCTGCCGTGAAACATAAAGTCAGTGTGGTGCAATTGTGCCCTTGTGTTGTTCTGCTCCTTAACACACAACTCAAATGGTTTATTGTTGTTTTGTCTGGTTGGTGTGTGTGACAACAGAGCATCAGTCACAATGTGCCTATTGTGCATTCAGTAATAAAAGTAATGCAGTATTTTAATCTAATGTTTTTTCTTCAATAAACAGGAACACAGATAATCTCAATTTTGTGAAATCTTACCAACCTCGAAACAAGAAAGTCAAACTTCTCAGAATTCCTAGACCAGTTGCTGCTGGCAAGTCCAGTTACATCAACTCTGTTGGCAGCATTTTTCAAGGCAGAGTTACCACTCAAGCTTGTGTAGATGTAACCACTGGGAGCAGCCTTACCAGAAAAGTATGAATAACATAAATTGATTATGGTGATTCTAAGAAAACACTACCCATAATTCTTTAAGAATTGCATGCAGTTTAAAACTCATAAAAAACTTTATGCAGTTTAAAAACTCATCAAAACTTAATGGAGGTGGGTAAAATTGCATCTAGGACAGTACAGAGTATACAGGTGCATATGAAAAGGCACAGTTAGACCCCTTCCATGCCATCCCTCTCTGTCACCACCTTTCTGTGATGAAAGCCTCAAGACTCCGCAAAAGATAAAGTAGAGACTGTTATTATAACAAAGTATCAGACTTTAACCCATTTCCCGTTTCTTAACAACGGTCAATACTGGTTTCTTTTAACCATCACTGCTGTCATTCACTATCTGTAACCAAGTTGTTATTATTGATAATGAAGGTCTCCTAACCTTAACAAAGTAAATTCCACCCAAACCATGATCTTTCCCCAACCCTAATGAGTTTTTTTTGTGCCTAAATCTATCCAAACCTTAACCAAAGCTGTGTAAGATTAGAAAACAGTTTTAATTTTTAAACACCAATGTCATCCTGTACTTTGTCATTTAATTTGACAGACTTGTTGGTCTGGAACAGTGGCAACACAGGTTATACATACTGACATTGCTTATTACTGCTGTAATAAACATCAGAGACTTCATTCACACACAAAACCATAGTAATATGGTCATGCACAAACCATTCCAACATATGAAATTATGAAATTCATAGCAACAGTATATTTTCTAAAATTTAAGGCACATTTTGGAGAGTTTCTGTCTCTTGGTTATATGGCCGAGGCCTGTAACCAAGAAATGCTTTGATGACACACTCTAACGGAAGAGGGATCTTGCAGATACATCCTGTTTGTCTTATCAGATGGTGGTCCTTCGCTCACACACTCACATCCTGTCACGTCACATCATGGGCTTTGAGCAAAACACTAACAGTGGAGTTCGAATGGATGGCATCAAACTGGCCTTGAGGGGACATGTGAAAGAAGGTTACAAAGTACAGTCCTTTTGAACTCTGACATTATTTAAAGGGGTCCTGTGGAGTTTTCTAGTTCTTTATCAGTGTTACTTAGCAAAACTCATTGTGGGTATTCTTGAGGTTTAAGTAACGTGATGAATGCACTCCTTCCTCATAAAACAGATTTTTTTAAAAGTTTGAATCCTGCATTGTCTACATCCATGTGTACTACTGCAACAAGCAGTCTTCTTCTTTTCCGATTGCATTGCTGCGTTTCTGGTGCATCACTGCCACATGTAGACCAGTGGAATAGTGTGAAACAATTGGCAGGAATGTGCATCGCACCACATTTGCATTAAACACGTTTTTACTTAAAAATGCATTGCATTGTTCAGAAAAAAAAGCACTGTTTGACTCTATTTTTCTTTTTTTCTTTTCTATTCCTGAGCACCAATTGACGGAGAGTGATCAAGGTTACAACTCATCTCCCACTCTGACTGACCGAGTTCATTTTGTGGTTTGTGTAGTTCCTGTCAACTCAGTATCTTTCATAAGTGACAAAGTTATGAGGAAGATGAGAAACGTCAGAATAACAGCCAGTGAAATGGGTAAGAGCTAAAACAATGGTTAATACTCTGTGTGGACTAATAAAAAATATAAACATGTCTATATGTCTATAAGAGCAAGTACCTTTTTCAAGTGTTTTTAGATTTGAAATCTTGGAATGTAATTGAAAGTTCAATTTTCAGATATTTTGTCACCTCTTTGCAATTACTGATCAACTGAAATGCTGTTCATTTAAAACTTAAGTCAACAAATTCAGCATGTTGATGGGTATTCCACCCAACTGCATCTTTCTTGTAAAGAACTACAATTCAGGAATCAACACGAATGATGACATTGATGCGCTGATTCTGGCCGCACTGAGACAGATGGTTAGCTTTGGAGAAGACTTCCTCGACGACCTGTTGACCTACATACCGGCGAGGCAAATCTTTCATGATTAAAGCATGAAAAAATTAATTGTAATCTGCACGTTTTAGTGATTTTTATTATTGTGTAATTCATATAGTATTCACCAGATCACACGAGGCTTCATTAAGTTTGAAGTTTTGTCAAAATGTATCTTATTGCCTGTTTTTTACTTTGATGAATAAAGTATTAATAAGCTGTACAAAACCTGGATGTGCAAAAATGATGCTAGTTAGTTTAGAAAATCAAAGTCTGCAAGATTCAATAAACAAGAAATTGTGAAATGAATAATCATTCAAGGTTCTGTATGTAACATTCAGAAAATGCTTGTTAACAATGACACCAATGGCCATTAAGTCAACTGCAGTCAGCATCCTGTTGCTCGCGCTTGCACTCCGTAGGCGCGAGCGTGCATTGGCTAAAACAGTGACCATAGACTGTGTAAAAGAATTGGACGTAGCTTCTGGGTCTGAAAAGTGAAGTCAATGCTGAAGTGCCTTTAAACTGCATTCTTTCTAATGGCCAGCTGGGGCGACTCCACTCCACTATCGCTTGTGTTCAGTGGATTACCACAAATTGGACTTCATGCTTGTTGAAGATAATTGAATCTCGACAACAAAACCCATATTTCTCCACATTTTTTCAAATAAAATGACAGATTATATGCACCTTTAGTGGTGATACATGTTCTTACAACTACAACTCATAAAACCTCACGTCCTGACACCCTGACTTTTTGTTGCATGGTCCCAATTGTAATGAAGGCTTTCTGTTAAAAAATTGTAGTCTCCAAGCACAATCCAACATAACCCCAACAACATTATTTTTTTAACTGATCTATGTGTAAATAGAGCCCCTTTAAAACAATGCTGTTTTTCATACTTATAGACATGATGATGGATATACATGGTTTTCATTGGACTGCGACACAATTCAGATGCTTCCCTCTCGTTGCTGCTTGTAATAAATTGTTCACCAAAACTTAATACTAAAGCCAGATGGTCCACTTAAAGTGAGCAATTTCTTATATCCGGTAAAATTCTCTGAAGAAATGGCAAACGTGCTTTTGTTCTGAAGTCATCCTCTGTGTAGCTGGTGTGCTTCCATACACATAACTACCCATTAAAATATGATATAATAACATAATCCACAAATAAAAAATTAGGTTGTCTCTACCAGTAGTTTAGACAAATGCATTGAGTTGAGCCCCACACCCGCTGCTCTGGAAGAACAGCAGGCAGCCAGTGGTTGAAACAAATGCGCTGTGGTTTCTGCACATGACTGACACTCTGCTCCTTTAAACAGAAACGGCATAGACAGGCCGTTAGGATGTTCTGTTGTGTTCTTATATTTTTATATTGATGGAAAAGTTGACGTAAATTCTAAGAAATGTGATGTGTGACAAAGAAAAGAAAGAAATATCCAATAGTTTGTTGATGTTATGACGTTTAACCATATATGAATTTTGACATGTAAGAAGCTGGAAGGCTGCTGTTATAACAAGGAGCGCCAAAGAAGGCCCGGGGGCTCTTTTTTGGCCTTTAGGACCTTTTTGCCTTTTTTACTTATCTTGTTCATTTTAATTTTTGTATTACTCTTTTTGTAACATATAATCATCCTATCATTGTTAAAGCTTAAATAAAACTAGACTGTTTCTACAGTCTACAGAGTACATTTCCTATGTTGCTCCTCTCTGAGATCATCTAACTTGTCTCCTTAAGGGATATTTTGGATTTTTTGAAGTGAGGTTGTATGAGGTACTTATCCATGGTCAGTGTCTTACCTACAGTAGATGGCGGTTGGCGCGCTCCCAGTTTAGAGAGCCAGCCGCTATAAAGGAAGAGTTAGAATTGTGGGAACAGAGGGAGTCTGACTCTTGCAGAGCAGTGGGGCATAACAGCAGAAGCTAGAAGAGCACTAAAAGTAAAATGACCAGTAAGGATGTGCTTCTTTCAGTTGTACTTTCCACCAGTGGTGTTTGAGCATCTCTGTGTGTGTTTGACTGCAGTTCCCACGCTGTGTATTTCTAGTAGGTCACATGATTGACCATGACCTGAAACTGATAAAAGAAAGTGAAAGCAGGCGGATAAGCTATAAAACACAGTTTCCCTGTCAACATTATTACTTGCAGTGGCACTCTGTCTAGCGGTAAGGAATCTAAAGCGAAAGAGCCATTTGTTTATTTTTGTGATGATTAACTTCTAGAAATGAGTAACATTGAAAAATTTTAACTTATCGTAAAAAAGAAGTTAATTCTCTCAACAAAGTAAATTCTCCTTATGCTATTTTAATTTTGTGTATAAGTGTCATTCTAATGTGGTGCGGTTACTCATATGGTGGTATTATCCTAATTATTCTACTCTCAGAGATGTAAGTGTTATATAGAGCTAATGCTAGAAAATGAAAAGAAATTAAACCTCAATCAATAACCTCAATTAATCCTTCTAAGAAACTGTTTTTCTGAGTTTCAAATATTCCAGATAATGTTTAACTTGTTTTATTCATCTGGTTTGATTTAGTGTCTGTCTCTTTATGATGTTTACAAATTACAACACACTTTCATAAAAGAAGTGAAGAGTTGTGCTTTTTTTCTCTCTAGCTTTTCTTCTTTTGACTATTTACTGAACTTGACTTTTATTTAAATTTAATGTGCTTTGACATACTTGAATTATAATTGCTGTTACTAAGTTAATGGTGGTTGATCGTATAACATGTATGTTTTCTTTTAACTATTTGCTATCTGCTATCTATATCACAGTTTTTTTTGTCTCTTTAAGCTTCTGTAATTTTCTATTTTGCAATGTTCCTCTACATTTACGTGTCCTCAACATTCATTATCTTTACTACTAAGATCAGAGTTTCCTAGTTATGTAAACATTTATTTCGGCAAAAACAAAATTCCTTCTTCAGATAAATTTAAGTTCATGCACATTTACATGTAAATGTATTACTTTACAGCTATGGGAGGAGGTAAGTCCAAACCTGCTCCACCTTCTCATAAGATGTTCTAAATATTGCAAAAGTTATTCAAATTTGAATATGATAACATTCAGAGAAAATAAGGCATGATGCTGGTTAAAATGTTTAAAAATACAGCTTTGTCTTACTGTGTGTCACCATATGTTATCTGCCCTGCAGCGCTTCTTAGTCAGCCATGGAGGACCATACCGTGAGTATGAGAAACAAAGTCAATGTGGTGCTGTTGTGCCCTTGTGTTGTTCTGCTCCTTAACACATAACTCAAATGGTTTGTTGTTGTTTTGTCTGGTTGGTGTGTGTGACAACAGATCAATCACAACGTGCCTATTGCGCTTTTAATAATAAATATCACACAGTATTATAATGTATTTTAATCCAATGCTCTTTTCTTCAATAAATAGAGACAACCAGGATAATCTCAACTATGTGAAATCTTACAAACCTCGAAACAAAGAAGTCAAACATCTCAGAATTCTGCTTCATGGACCAGTTGGTGCTGGCAAGTCCAGTTTCATCAACTCTGTTGACAGCGTTTTACAAGGCAGAGTTACTGGTCGAGCTCCCACAGATGCAACCTCTGGGAGCAGCTATACCCAAAAAGTAATTTGTGGTGATGCTAAGCAAAAATGATAATTCTTTAAGACTTTCATGTAGTTTAAAACTCATCAGAAACTTTGCATTTAGGATTTAGGATTTCCAATGATAATTACAGTTCATGAATCCAACATTTAGCTTTATACCATGGTCACTAAAAATTTGGGATTCTGATTGATTGAAAGGTGTGGATTAACTTTTAGTAACCACACAGATTAACTGGAGTCAGTTTAGTATCTGTTTGTTCTACATTAATGCGGCAGTATTAAACTGTACGTAACGGCAGCAACAGTGAGCCTTAGCTAAAGAGTTTGAAGCTAGTGTTATTTGTATAACCACCAAAAACAGCAGTAAAAAATGATAAATAGCTTTTCAGTGAGTACCAGGCAAATTTAATTTGAAATGTGTATTTGTGTGAATCTGGACGTCCAAATGAAGTAGCTGTAGAAGGAAGAAGGACTTAAGTAAAGAACCTAGATAACGTTAGCCATGGTGAAGATGGTAGCCTGAGTCAGAGGGACAGCAGGAGAGACGAACGGAGAGGAAATGCAGCCAAAACCATGCAGAAAATTAAAAGACGTGGAGAAGTCTCAGGTAAGAGTGAGAAAGATACAGTGAGAGGGCAACATGTCTGCGACAGAGGGAGGAGGAGAGAGGCAGCCTGTGAGAGAGAGAGAGAGCATCATGACGTTATCTCCGCTGGACAGTTTTAACAATATTGTGTAGCAAGATGCACCGCTATTCCCTATTTTTGAGATTTAGAAAAATCAGTAACTTTCTATTTCTCTCCTGGTTTCAGAACTCAGGGTTTTAGAACTCCGAGCCCAGTCTTGGGAACCCCTTCCTGTTTAGATGTTTCTTACAAATGATTAGCAATTAGCATTATGATATTATGATAAGCAACATCAAAATTAGTTGAATGTGTAAATAAAGGACTAATATGTGTGTGTGCAGAATCATCAGATCCTAGCAAATTTGTCTATTGGTACTCTGAGTACTAACTGTACTTAATTTTTTTCCAGTTTTGGACATACTAATGTAAAGTGGGGAAATGGCAACACCACGTGTTAGCGATCCCACACCAGTTGGGTTGATGTTTTATCAACATGGGGCCATATTCACAAACATTCTGAGAATACTCTCAGAGAGCTCCTAACTTAGCCTAAACATTTCTAGCAAGGAATCCGAGCTTAAAAGTGATTTAGGAAAATTCTCAGAGCAACTCTGAGCAAGGAAGGGACAGAAACTTTTACCTTAGTGAGGAGGTGTGGTTGACCCCGTTGCTAGGTATGACACATTCCTTTAAAAGGTGTGATTGGTTGATCAAAAAAAAGAAATACAAACGCACTCTTATGATAATGGGCACAGAGTGGGCAGTGAAATTGATAGTTGATAGTTGTTATATTTATTTGCCTACATTTATTTACCGTGCTGGTAACTTTAGTACTTAATCTATATAATATTAAGTGGGGAAAACGGCTCAGCTTTCATCAGTTGTGATCGCTGGCCAGTCTTATAAGTATTGGCGTTGGTTGGCACGTAAATCAACCATAAACCAGCGAAAGTCAGAAACTGAACAGAGGAACATTATTAGTTCAATTAGNTTCCCTCTGGTTGTGCGCACCAGTGAGGAGTGCGTAAAGCTGTGGGATGTGTTGCAGTCTAAAGTGAGAGGGATGTCAAACGGGATGGTTGCCAAATATCAAAATAAATTAGTGTAAATACCTAAATAAATTAGTTGTGATCACTTTCATTTCTGGCGGTATAGCGTTATTGTGTTGGGAGAGAGATGTGAGCGCATCTCTAATAAGATCGACCACAAACATTATCCCTGCACAATCTAATCTGTAGCGTTTCATTAACTCACTGTCATTCAGCGTTTGGAGAATATTTCTCCTACATCTTTGTCTTTCTGCCATTTTCTCCTCTCCTTAAGAAACTCTTAAGCCTCTTAAAAGTCCTCCTCTCTGCTCCTAACAGTTTTTCACCTTAGGAGCTCTCTTAAGGGCTAAGATGCTTTGTGAATAACTTTTATCTTTACCAGGATCTACTCTTAATTTTAAGGGGAAATTCTTAGAAAACGTCATAATTCTAAGAATTTTCTGAGGCCCCTGGTATTTTGTGGGGGGTTTTGTACTTTAAATTTGGTGCCCCCTGCTGTATTTTAATTGTATCCAGTTAAATTTTGAGAAGTCGAAGCTCAGAATTCAATCCAATGCCACACTACTGTTTCCTTGGAAGAAGCGATGTCTTTTGACTTTTCATATTGCATATTTATCTGGGATTTGCTAAAATAATGCAAATAATTGCACCTTCTGCTTTACAGTACAAAACTTACAAAATCTGCAAAGATCGAGACTTTTACTCTTTCATTTTCAATGACATCATGGGCTTAGAGGAAAACACTAATAGCGGAGTTGATATGGAAGACGTCAAACTGGCCATGAGGGGACATGTGACAGAAGGTTACAAGGTGAAACTCTTTGATATTATTCAAGTTATCTACTTTTAAAAATTGTTTTGCATTCAACACTTTTTCACTCAAAATGAATTGCATTGCTCAGAAAAAAAATCTTTAAATGCCATTGTTTAACTGTTCTATTAAAAAGTTATTAGTAATTAAAATTTTAAATTGTTTTCTAGTTCATTCCTGGGCAGCATTTGACGGAGAATGATAAAGATTACAAGTCAGCTCCCACTTTGGATGACAGAGTTCACGTTCTGGTTTGTGTTGTTCCTGTCGGCTCAGTATCTTTAATAACTGACAAAGTTGTGAAGAAGATGAGAGATGTCAGACTAGCAGCAAGGGACATGGGTAAGAGCAGAAATCACAATTGCTATTACTATTACTGTGTGGACTTATGGTGCCATATTGGTTTTTATGATTCAAAATACCAGTAAACAAATGCTTAAAATACTGATTAGGTTTCTGTATCTGCAGGGATTCCCCAACTGGCTATTCTCACCAAAGTTGATGAAGCCTGTCCAGAGGTCCAGGATATAAGGAACATGCATAAGAGCAAGTACCTGAAAGAACAGGTGAGTTTGAAGTCTTGGAATGTAATTTGATTTCAATTTTCAGTATTTCAGCACAAAACTCTTCATTTGTCACCTCTTTGCAATTATTGATCAACTGAAATGCTGTTCATCTAAAACTTAGGTCGACAAATTCCACAAGTTGCTGGGTTTTCCACTCAACAGCATCTTTCTTGTGAAGAACTACCATTCAGAAATTGACACGAATGATGACATCGATGCACTGATTCTGACCGCACTGAGACAGATGATTAGCTTTGGAGAAGACTTCCTCAATGACCTGTAGACCTACATATTGCCAAGGCAAATCTTGCATGATTAAAGCACGAAAAAATTAATTGTAATCTGCAGGTGGTGGGGTGGGTGGAGGGTGGGCGATTCCTATAGGCGACATTTGTTGCATTACAAAGGTTGGTGCTTTTATTTTGAAAGAAAGAAAATTAAAGAAAGAAATTAACTTAGGTCAATGCACCGCAGTTCTGTCATGCTTAACAAGCAGTTAACATTCCTTGATCAAATTATGCTTGCTACATGCAGTCTGAAGCAATGCTGTACTATGGAAGTGTGTATTGCAGTAGCTAACTTACAGTATATGGAGTGAAGCTTGCTTGAATTGAGATGGTTAAAGCTGCATTTTATGTGTGACATCCAATGTAGTAGTTAGTAGTAGATCCAAGTTGAGTTAGAAGTTTTGTCAAAATGTCTAGGCCTCATGGCCCAGGCTCATTAAGCCAGTCTAACATGATACATAATTTCTTAAAATACAAGCTATGAGTTTTAGCTGTGTTAGCCTTGAAACTCTCTAGTCCACACGTACATGGGTATTTTTAAAAACGGATATTTTCCCCCTCCGTTTAAAAAAGTTCTGTCCACACAACCTTTGTTTTACAAAATATCTCCGTCAACGCGAGGATGCAGAAACGATTCCAGATGCTCAAACAAGCATGCCGGGCCAGTAGGCGGCAATAAAGTCAACGTCAATGATATGTCAAATACCAGAGAAGAATATTATGAGCATGCGTAGTGAGCTTATTTTCCTTTGGCTGTAGTAACTTTAAAAGAATAGCTAATTGTTCATTTATTTATAGTTAAGTTAACAACTTGTAATTAGACCTAGCAGTGCTAAACAAACATAAAAGAACTGGTAGTCCACCATTGTTGTTATTGAAAGCAACAATGGGCATGCGCGAATTGAGGTGAAGGCGCCATCGTTTCTCAAAAGCACAGTTTTACACCGTTTTCCATGTCTACACGTCAACACTGAAAATGGAATTTCTGAAAATCTTCACCCTGGAAGAAGTTTTCAAAAAGGTCTGTTTTCAGTGACCTAAAACGCAATTTGCGTATGGACGAAAGGCCAAAACGCATAGAAAACACTATGTTATGAAAAATACCCGTGTACGTGTGAACTGCGCCTCTGACTGCAGTGTGGCTCCAATTTGCATTTAACAAATCACACACTTTCACAAGTATTCCCACACACTGTAGTTTTCAATAATGCAATGGCACAATAATGCACATACTGCATGTAATTGCTGTGGCAGCTATACGTTAGACTTGGGAAACGCAATAACTATGCAACTGAAAAGAAAGGGATTACCCCAAATTGGACTTCATGCTTTTAATGCGGCTGTTGAAGATAAGTTTGTGTGCTTCCATACACATAACTACCAATTAAAACATTATATAATAACATAATCCACAAAAAAAAAATAGGTTGCCTCTACCTTACTTGTATTGGATGTATTTTATGCTAATGCTGTTGTGCTTTGGTAACTGATTTATGGAAATATCTGTTCTGAAACTTTGGTTTTCTGCTTTGGTAAACTGAGCTTCATCTGGTCTTCTTCAGTCAGTGCAATCAGTTTATCATCATTTTATCCTCTTAGCTTCTGCCCTAAGTGGAGAGTCTTGTCTGACTTGCTGACTTGCTGGCCACAGTTACACTTCTTAAATGATGTGGTAGAATAAGATAGAATGAGATGTAACTGCATGTAACTAAAAAGGTGTGGAGCTCCTCTTTATAATATGTCCTACAATGCACAGCTGGAGATAAGAGTGCTTTGACAAAGTCCGGATCCAATTATGCATACCCTAAATGTCACTTGGAACATGTTTTGTGTGTTCTCCATGAATGTGTCAGCACATATCCACCAGAGGTCAGCATTTATCCTGGTTCAACAATTACTGTACATTCAACTGTTTAACATTATTCTTTAATCTGTGTTTCTAATAGCTGTTGCTACACAATGTTATGGTGCAAAACCATATGACCAAGTCAAGTAAATTTCATTTATATAGCAAAATATCACAAATTACAAATTTACCTTAAGGGGTTTAACAATCTGTACAGTATATGACACCATCTATCCATAGACCTTCAATTCAAATAAGGAAAAGCACCGAAAAGAAAAACCCTTTAACGGGGAAAAAATTAAAGAAACTTCAGGAAGAGCAACAGAGGAGGGATCCCTCTCCCAGGACAGACAGACATGCAATAGATGTCGTGTGTACAGGATAGACCAACTTAGTAAAATACATTGTGGACAATCAGGATTACAGAATTATAGATACATGTAGATTGTAAACATATGAAGAATATGGATCCGGGAGGATGTCAAGCAACTTCAGGTTTCGCCAAACAGACCTGAGCTGCACGACCTCCTCTCCACCATCGAGACCTGGAACAAACTACACAAACACACAAGAGGCAAAACTCCAGGACACCATTCACACAGATAGGAGAGAATAGCAACCACAGAGAGAGAGAGAGAGAGAGAGAAACGGGTAACGTGCACACAAGGGAGAGAGAGAGACAAGAGGAGAGATTGAATCTCCTGGAGGACGAAGATCCAGATCCAAGCATCTGGAATGATGCACCGACAGCCAGGGAAGAGAGACAGAATCCAGGACGGCTGATGGTCCAGCACAGAGAAGCCTGAGTGAAAAGAGAGGACAACGAGGAGAAACTAGGCAGAGAGAGAGCAAGAGAAGAGAGAGAGAGAGAGAGACAGAGATCGGCACACAGCTTGGACGAGGATAAGCAAGATGCACTGTTTTTCAGGAAGTTCAAGGTATTTTCATTGGCAGCACAAACATGGACTATAAGTGCTAGGCAGGTCAGACTGTCTGATGTCTGATCTGACATGAAGAGGGAGCCAGTGAAGGGAAGCTGAAATTGGTGTAATATGGTCAAATTTTCTAGTTTTAGTTGGTTTAGATTGTCTGCAGCAATTTGAACCATTTGACTTTTAGTACTAGCATGCAGCAGGCACGACAACAAAACATTACAATGATAGTCTGGATGAAACAAAGACGTGAATTAGGGTCTCTGCATCAGCCATGAACAGAAAAGATAGAATTTCAGCTACACTGCGCAGGTGAAAAAAGGTGATCTTGGTGATTTCTTTAAAGTGCTAATCAAAAGAAAGGGTATAGAATCAAATGTACCAAGATTCTTGACTGTTAAACCTGGAGGAATCCCACAGTTGTTAAGAATTACTGTTACTTGATCAAACTGGTGTCTATGCCGAGCAGGGTCAATGACCAGCACCTCAATTTACAGGCACATACAGTTGAGTACCATTAGTGTAGCAGTGGAAATTTATTTCCATGATTGCATATAAAGGTGAAAAGGTGAAATATAAGAACAGAAAAGCAGAGGGCCAAGAACAGAGCCCTGAGGTACTCCATATTTCACATCAGAAAAACTTAGATGTAGTGTTATTATAGAAAACACACTGTGTTCTTTCAGATAAGTAGGACTTTAACCACGTGAGAGCCAGAGCCAGACCAGAGACGCCAAACAGATTTTCCAGTCAGTCTAGGAGTATACAGTGATCAATGGCATCAAAAGCCACACTGATATCCAGTAATAGAAGCACAGATGTGGAATCCGAATCCATAGTAAGCAAAAGATCATTCACCACTGTAGTAAGTGCAGTTTCAGTGGAGTGACAGGCTCTGAAAGTACATTGAAAAGATTCAAAAGGATTACTGTTAATTATGTAGGCCTTAAGTTGCTGAGACACAACTCTTTCTAGCACTTTTGAAAAGAGTACTATGAATATGAGACTGGTCGATCATCATTTAGAGACCCTGGATCAAGGTGTTTCTTCAGTAGAGATTTAACCACAGCAGTCTTAAAGCTAGTGGGGACTATGCCAGTAGGAAGTGATGAATCAGCAATATTCAGCTCTTGTACTGTAGGTCCAAGAGATGGACAGAGATCTTTGAGGAGGCAGGTGGTTGCAGTGTAGACCTCTTTGACTGTCTTGTTTTGCTAGAAAGAGGTGCAACTGAATCCAGGAGGCTAGAAAGTGCTGTGTTTAAGTCACTGGTACAAATTTCAACAGGGCCTGTCACTGCAGTGACAGCATTATATTATAATGATCAAAATATTTTGAGCACTGAATGTAGCCATTCATTCACTTAGTTGTGACTTTGTATACTGTAGTAATTTGGTGGCTCTTTCCCTCTGCCGGAAATCATTGCAATAATGCTATGATACCAATTCTAATGCTTAACTAGAAAAGGCAAAGTTTTCTAAAAAAAAGTAATTTCAGTTAAAGTGTGTCCCTGTGTCACTTGAGGTGTGAGCATTAAAAGAAGCTGAGATGTCAGTTGGAGCGTAATCGCTGAAAAGCAGAGGAGGTAGCTGAGTGTTGCCCTTCCAGTGTACGTCATACACATACCAGGAGTGATTATAATGGACAAAGACGTGGAGGTTCAAAGTCCAGAAAAGGTAGACACTGGACCTAGTGTTCAGAGGTATGTGGGCTTTTATTATCACTCTGTGTTGTGAGTGTGTGTGTACAGTCGGAGCTCAGATCAGTACCATCACACCCAATTTTACTTAATTAGAACAAAAGTATTAACAACAAAATGTACTTAAGGTATCAAATGTAGTCACTAGGCACCAGAATACCCCCTGTCAGTATTATCATTTTACACTGTATAGTATCATATATTACGGTATATCATCTTTACTAATAACATGTAAGCAGCATTTTATATGCTGGTGGAGCCGGTGCTAATTTTAACTTCTTTACATAACTTACGGATTGGTAGTTTAATCCTTAACAATATAGAATTTGATAACTCACCATAGGTTGTCTGTGTAAAATGTGTAAAATCTTAATCTGTAAAGCAACTATAGCTGTCAGATAAAGAACAGTTACCTCAAAATTGTACTCTGCGTGGGTAAATGTACTTAACTTCCTTCAGTGGTACTTTCCACCACTGGTGTTTGTGCATCTCTATGTGTGTTTGACCTCAGCTACTGTGCTGTGTATTTCTAGTAAGCCATAAAGCGATAAAAGAAAGTGATGACCTACAAAATACGCTCTCCCTGTCAACATTATAACTTGAAGTGGCACTCTGTCCAGAGGTAAGGAATCTAAAGCTAAAGTGTAATTTGTTTATTTTTGTAATGACTTACTTGTTCAATAAATGAATAACATTGAATAATTTTAAGTTACCGTAATTTCCTCAACGAAGTAAATTCTCCTTATGCTATTATAATTTTGAGTTTCATTCTAGTGTCATTCTAATGTGGTGTGGTTACTCATATGGTGGTATTGTTGTTCTACTCTCAGAGATGTAACTATAGAGCTAATGCTAGAAAATGAAAAGAAATGAAACCTCAATCCTTCCAAGAAATTATTTTTCTGAAGTTCACATATTCCGGATAATGTTTAACTTGTTTTATTCATTTGGTTTGATTTAGTGTCTGTCTCTTTATGACGTTTACAAATTATAACACGCTTTTTATAAAAGAGTTGTGCTTTTCTCTCTCTCTTTTCTTCTTTTGATTATTTACTGAACTTGACTTTATTTAAATTTAGTATGCTTTGACATACTTGAATTATAATTGCTGTTAATAAGTTAATGGTGGTTGATTGTATAACATGTTTTATGTTTTCTTTTAAAGGACCAGTTTGTAAGATTTAGTGGCATCTAGCGGTGAGTTTGCAGATTGCAACCAACTGAATATCCCTGCCCTCACCCCTCCCTTTCCAAGCGTGGAGGAGAACTTACGGTGGCCTTCAGGTTCATTCGCACTGGACGATTGTTTTTTTTCTACGCTGATATTAAGATGATTTTAACTAACTTACTAGCAGATTCTAGATGCTATAAAAATAATCTCTAGAATCTGTGCCCTACTGTGCATTTAGAGATGTTTCTGGTGGAGCGTCATGTCTGCCCGCAGTCTCCATATGTAGAATGGCTCCCCATTACAAAATATGCAATTTTAGCATTACTTCGCTATCTGGTGAAGGTATGTCATAGTTAAGAAACTACTTATGGTGTTTCTTAAATTACTGGGTTCCTGCCCATCAATTTGGCTTACATTACATATACCACACAGCCATTTTTCCTGTAATTGTAACTCTTACATAAGTTTGTTACTTTCAGTTTTCTCCCACTCTAACGGAGATGTCGCTGTTCTTCATATGCCTGCTCACCAAAACTTATAATATGTTAAATGGAGCATGATGCTGTGATACTGTCGCACCAAGCACAGACACACATTTTTTTAAAGGGAGTTGTTGTTTGAATAGAGGAGACATTGCTATTAAATGTTGATTTTTTTAATGTTTAAATATTTTAAATAAAATGTCCACACACAACCACCTCATAACCTGGCGATTGGATCAGCGATCTTGAGTAACCATGATTGGACGATATGAAAATGAAACGATCGCCATCAAATTCAAGCTGCCAATTCAACGTAAAAATGTAAAAGGCCCTCTCTCGAGCCAGTTTGTCCATTCTGGGCTCCTGTAAAAACTATACAGATGTAGAAAACATAGTTATGAATATTAGATTCCATTTATGCCAATAGATCACCCTAAATCTTACACACTTGTCCTTTAACTATTTGCGTTGCATATTTCCATCTACAGTATATCACGTTTTTTTGTCTCTTTAATCTTCTGTAATTTTCTGTTTTGCAATGTTCCTCTACATTTACGTGTCCTCAACATTTATTATCTTTAGTACTAAAATGAGAGTCTCCAAGTTACGTTAACATTTATTTCGTCAATAACAAAATTTCTTCTTCAGATATATTTAAATTCATGCACATTTACATGTAAAAGTCTTATTTTACAGCTATGGGAGCAGAAGAGTCCAAACTTGCCCCACCTCCACCTTCTTGTAAGATGTTCTAAATATTGAAAAAGTTATTCAAATTTGAATATGATAACATTCAAGGCATGATGCTGGTGAAGATGTTTAAAAATACAGCTTTGTCTTACTGTATGTCACATAATGTAATTTGCCCTGCAGCGCTTCTTAGTCAGCCATGGAGGACCATGCCGGAGTGAGTATGAAAAAACATAAAGTCCGTGTGGTGCCATTGCGCCCTTGGTGTGTGGTTCTGCTCCCTAACACATAACTCAAATGGTTTGTTGTTGCTTTGTCTGGTTGATGTGTGTGTCAACAGAGCATCAATCACAATGTGCCTATTGTGCATTCCATAATAAATATCATACAGCATTTTAATCTAATGTTCTTTCTTCAATAAAAGGAACAACGAGGATAATCTCGATTATGTGAAATCTTACAAACCTCGAAACAAAGAAGTCAAACATCTCAGAATTCTGCTTCATGGACCAGTTGGCGCTGGCAAGTCCAGTTTCTTCAATTCTGTTGAGAGCGTTTTACAAGGCAGAGTGACTGGTCGAGCTCCGACAGATGCAATCTCTGGGAGCAGCTTTACCAAAAAAGTATGAATGACTCTTATTTGTGGTGATCCTAAGCAAACATGATCCATAATTCTTTAAGACTTTCATGCAATTTAAAATGTATGAAAAACTCAATGGAACTAGGTAACTTGACACCTATTGGGTACGTGTTTGTTCTACATTAATGCAGCAGTATTAAACCGCCTTGTGAACCCCTTCCTGTTTAGATGTTTATTACAGATAATTTAGCAACGCAACCAACAGGAAATCTGAGGCACAGGAACTATAGATTATGACATTATAATAAGCAACATCAAAATTAGTTGAATGTGTAAATAAAGGACTAATATCTTAAAGGTGTTTTTACATGTGGCATTTTCAGCAAGTAGCGATGGTATAAGCGGGATAATACCTCACAAGTTGTACGTTCCAGTTTGCTGAGACAAACCACCCACCGCGAGCCACCGCGTCATCCACTACAATCATTGAATGTACAGCTTGTTGGGTATTATCCCTTACGTAATGTAACTTCTACTATCATGAAAATGACAAATCGTTTAAAACATTGTTATAATAACCACAGTTTCTTTTTGCATTTTTCTCGCAGCTTATGTGTTCTGAGTAACAAAAATGAACAATATGAGTAAGCAAATTGGAGGTAGAAATTCTCTTCAAAACAAGTGTGTGTGCAGAATCATGAAATCCTAGCAAATTTGATCATTGGTCCTCTGAGTACTTACTGTACTATTTTTTTTTCCAGTTTAGGACATACTAATAGTGTCCATAGTAAAGTTTAACATATGGTATAGTAAAGGACATAGTAAAGTGGGGAAATGGCAACACCACGTGTTAGTGATCCCACACCAGTTAGATTGTGATGATTTATTTTGTCAAACTGGCATTTTGTGTGCTTTTTTGTGCTTTAAATTTGGCGGCCCCTGCTGTATTTTAATTGCATCCAGTTAAATTTAAGGTTATCGTGCAGACCATAGACTGTATATAAAGGTGGACGACAGGACAGCTCCCCAAAAGTGAAGCCAAAACATCTCCATCACCCCCTGGTGGCTGGCTGCAGTATAGGTCATAAACCCCGCCCCCTCCATGTTAGTAGATGGGACATGGGCCAAACCAAAAAATCAAAGTAAACGTCAAATACATTTTTCCCAAAGATGGTTTTGGTCAGTTCTTATCACGCTGATGTATGTTCAAGTCTTCATTTTTCTGATGTTTGTTTTTAATTAGTTATTTGATGCTATAAAAAGGGGGTGTGATGTCATGATTGACAGCTGTGATTGACAGCTGCCCTGAGTGAAGTAGTCGCGGAGGCACCTGAGGACTTCTTTCGGGAATTGTACGTAGAGTAGGAACGTCAATAGGAGATGTAACTTTAACTTTCCATAACTGTGATTGTCTGTTTCAAACTGACAAAATGAGCATGTATGGCATGGTGTATGGGTGGGACCTTGATACCATGGCTCCATCACCCGATCGCTACTGCGCAGACTCTTTTGTACAGTGGGAGGAAGTGGGGACGCAATGTCCATCTTTATATACAGTCCATGGTGCAGACGTGAATTAGAGACTCAGAATTCAAGCCAATGCCATACTACTGTTTCCTTGGAAGAAGCGATGTCTTTTGACTTTTCATATTGCATATTTATCTGGGATTTGCTAAAATGATGCAAATAATTGCACCTCTGCTTTACAGTACACAACTTACAAAGTCCACAAAGATCCAGACCACTTTTACTCTTTCATTTTCAATGACATCATGGGCTTAGAGCAAAACACTAACAATGGAGTTCATGTGGAAGACATCAAACTGACCCTGAGGGGACATGTGACGGATGGTTACGAGGTACAACCCTTTTAACTTTGAGATTATTCAAGTTATCTACTTTTAAAAATAGTTTTGCATTCAACACTCCTTTACTTAAAATTAATTGCATTGCTCAGAAAAAAAATGTTTAAATGCCATTGTTTAACTGTTCTATTAAATAGTTAATAGTAATTCATATTTGAAATTGCTTTCTAGTTCATTCCTGAGCACCACTTGTCAGAGAGTGATCAAGATTACAAGTCATCTCCCACTTTGGATGACAGAGTTCACATTCTGGTTTGTGTTGTCCCTGTCGGCTCAGAATCTTTATTAAGTGACAAAGTTGTGAAGAAGATGAGAGACGTCAGACTAGCAGCCAGGGACATGGGTAAGACCAGACATCACAATGGCTATTACTATTACTGTGTGGACTTATGGTGCAACTTTGGTTTTTATGATTCAAAATACCAGCAAAAAAAAAAAAAAAAAGCTTAAAGTACTGATTAGGTTTCTGTATCGGCAGGGATTCCCCAACTGGCTATTCTCACCAAAGTCGATGAAGCCTGTCCTGAGGTAGAAAAAAATATAAACAACGTCTATAAGAGCAAGTACCTGAAAGGACAGGTAAGTTTGAAATCTTGGAATGTAATTTAATTTCAATTTTCAGTATTTTAGCAAAAACTTCATTTGTCACCTCTTTGCAATTACTGATCAACTAAAATTCTGTTCATTTAAAACTTAGGTTGACAAATTCAGCATGTTGCTGGGTTTTCCACTCAACAACATCTTTCTTGTGAAGAACTACAATTCAAAAATCAACACGAATGATGACATGGATGCGTTGATTCTGACCGCACTGAGACAGATAATTCACTTCGGAGAAGACTACCTCAACAACCTGTAGACCTACATACCGCCGAGGCAAATCTTACATGATAAAGGCATGAAAACAATGACTTCTTTTAACAATAATGTGCAGGTTACTTTTTGTTTTTTTCTATTGTTATTTTCAAGCATGTTATGCATATACTGTATATATATATATATATATATATATATATATATATATATATATATATATATGTATCTATATACATATATATATAATGTGAGGCTTCATTACATACCTATTTTACTTTGTCAAATAAAGTATGAATACCGTGCAAAAATGATGCTTGTTGTATGGAAACTCAAAGTGTGCTAAATTAAATAAAAGAATAGTATGCATATGCATTATCATTTTTACTTAATTCCAGCAGATTTTATTACAAAGTGTTCTTTTTCCAAAATCTGTTTTATTTCACAACATTGTTAATCCCCAATGACTGTTTTATGACTTAATGCCACTTTTCATCACAATTTCTTTGTCTGTTTTTCAATCCAGACAACAGGGCAGAGCCCCTCAAACTGCCTGAGCTCAATAACCCAGTCTAATATCATAATTCCTTAAAATACAAGATATGAGTGTTTGCTAAACAAAGCTATCATGCTTCAACATGATTGCAAACACAAAATAGTATTCCCGTATGCTGTAGCTTTCAATAATGAAATGGCACAATAATGCACATACTGTATATAACTGTTGTGGTAGCTACACATTAGACTGGGAAATGCAATAACTATGCAAGTTTAAAAAAATGCATTTTTCATTTGTATTCAGTGGATTACCCCAAGTTGTATGATGGAGCCTTTATGCTTCTAAGGTGGATGTACCCTTCGAGTCTGCCTGGTTTGGTTGTGTTTTTGTCCGAACCTTAAGCCAGTTCATGGTAGCATATTTCAGCCTTTTAGCGATGTATGCTTAGCGAGTTATTAACCAAAACGTTTTTGCCTTTAATACATCGCCCCCTTATGTTGGACATGGGTCATCATTTTGAGTCTGGCCAGCCTTACCCGCACTCTGCCTCCGGCCAAGAAATGTATGGACTTCTTGTAAGTCATATGGTTGGCTATAAACTGAAACTGAAAAAAGAAAGTGAAAGCAGGAGATGACTATAAAACACTGTCTTCCTGTGAACATTGCACTGTCACTCTGTCCAGAGCCACATAAGTACAGGTAAGATCCTTATTATGTCTCTCAGTATTAAAATATGCTATTGTGATCGTGAAGCCAAAATGCCATTTGTTTACTTTGGTGTAATGATTAGTGCATTCAGTGACTGAATATATAATTTAAAGGTAAATGCTCTAAACTAACTATTCTCCTTGTGCTTTTATAATTTTCAGTACAAGTGTCATTTTAGTGTAGTGTGGTTACTCTTATGAGATTTAAATGTTCTGTTGAGCTAGCGCTAGAAAATGAAAAGAAATGAAGCCTCAATCCTTCTGAGTGTTCAAGATGTGTTTTATGCAGACCTGAGCTTTCACTTTTTTCCCTCCATCTTGTATTCTTTTGACTATTTACTGTACTTGAAAGGGAAAATTGACTTTACTTTTTTTTTAAATTTAGTATACTTTGACCTAACTTTGACATCCTGGAACTATAATTGTTGTTTTTTAGTAAATCTAGGATTTTATACCAACAAACAATTTTTTATTGATGTTTTGATATTGAAGAAAAACATTTCTGTCACGACTTGGGAAAAGCAGGACTGGACCCAAACACAGATTACTAGGGATGGGTACCGAAACCTGGTATTAAAATGGCCCTGGGACTAAATTATTAGTATTGACAAGCTCCATTGTTACCGATTCTGCTCTTGGTTTTGGAGAAATTAAGAAAATAGATTTCCTGTTTATTTAGGCTACATAAACGTTATCTCGCACTTTTTATCTCACCCACTCTGTTTCTAATTTGTAATACAATTAAGACATTCATCTATGATACATTTTTGCTATTCCTAATCCAGAAGAGAGATCTCTCTCTCGGAGCCTGTGGCATGTGCGAGGGGCGGCGGCCAGCTCTCTCTCTCTCTCTCACACACACACACACACACACACACGCACACACACACACACCCTGCTCTTAGTGGCAAAGGCGGAGAGAACTAAACGCTCAAAAGTCTGGTCACATTTCACTGTTCATGCTGACAATGCTCATTGCCACAAGTGCAACAAGTCTTTTGCATGTAAGGGCGAAAACACGAGCAATCTTTCGAAACATCTAAATCGAAAGTGCATCACATCACATACAGAAAAAGAGAAATGCAGTTTTCGATTGCTTTGCTCGTAGTTCATCTCTCGTTTCCCCATCCACCTCAGGTATATAATGGAAATGAAATGATCAGAGCATCATCCGAACTGTCGTTCAGAAATTCACAGTTCCAGTTTCAGAGCGCTCAGAGCATCCTCTGGACACTCAGTCCGGACCGACAGAGAGGTCACGTCAGATTGTTAGCTAACGTTACAGGCTATCAATAACATTTCGGCAGTGCAGTTGCAAAGTTACATTATATATTGTTATATACAGTACATATGAGAAAATAAAGCATTGTTAATTTTTGTTAATCTTAATTTTTTATTAAAAAATAACAAACAGAACCGATAAGAGTACCGTTAGTACTGCATCATAAGCAGTATCAGTAAGAGTAGTAGTACCGTTAAAATCTTAATGATACCCATCCCTACAGATGACAGTAGCAGAGCTGATACAGGTCCATGATTTATTTAAAAATTGAGGGCTTACAGGCAAGAATGCAGGCAGGTATAGGTAACATGCAGGTAGGCAGGCAGGCAGGTAGGCAGGTTCAGAGGCCTGTACTACGAAGCAATATATCCAGGATATCTTTTCATTATCTGGCTTCACTAAGCCTAACAACCGCAATCACGCTAACCGGTCACACGACGGTGATTATCAACTCGGTAAATCAACCCTGGGTTTCCCAATCTAGCTATGAGCATGTTCACATAAAAGGGGCGGTGTTTGCAGCATATGACCACTCGCAAACATGGGCAAGTCTACTGGCAGTAGAGCAGCATATTTACAAACGAAGAGCAAACTATAATATTAGACAAATACGAAGAAGTTGAACACATCATCCAGCTAAAAGCAACACAGTTGCAGCTGCCAAATGCAGGAAGAACAGCTGGCAAAAAATCGCCAACTGTGTAGATCTCTAGTCAATGCTGGTGATTCCACCAGATGCGCCACAGCGCGTTCCATAAGCGTCCCATAAGCGTCACAGAAGCAGCTCTCTGCTCTGCTTCGCTTCAAATATGCACCTAATCTATTTTTGATGGAAGTCGCGTCAAGCTCCAGAGAGAGAATTGATTGGTCAGTAGGCGGTGCTTTTATAAACGTTGATTTGTTATCTCTAACATAACTTGCTGGTTATGTTACCATGCCGATGTACCCCGGTAAGAAGTGAACCACCATCGTAGCCCTTAAAACCAAGGGTTAAACCTCAAGTTACCTCGCTAACCCCAAATCCTGCTTCGTAGTACAGGCCTCAGATTGACAGAAACTCAAAAACAAAAACACCACTAGACAAGACAGGAATAAAACAACCAGCAACTATGGCTTTGTTGTTAGACTGCAGGCCAATCACATTTGTTTCTCAAATCAGATCTTTAGATCAGATCTCTATTTGCAAGTGATCAGATCGGATTTGTGTGTCTAGACGGCTTTCCAACGAGGAAGCATGAGAAATGGAGATGCATCATCTCACCCTCCAAACAATAGCGCTGTCAAGTCGCGGTGCAGAAGTCCTCCGTTGCACCAGACAAACTAAGCGACAGAACAGGCTGGTATATATTATATATATATTGTGTATACACTCTGAGGTACACTTCCGTCAACTCCAGATTTGACGTTGTCGTTGTGAGTGATGCTCTGTTGTCATTGTAAGCTTTCCATGTTATATAATTTAATACAGTATTATTTGTAATATACTTCCTTGATTTTTATCCTGAGAAATCATCTTATTATATTTCACGATACTTGTTTAACATAAAATTTTGAGGACAGTTTAACTAAATTGACAATAAGATAAGAGTCTCCAAGTTCTGTTAACATTTGATATTGGGGTAAATAAATGGTGGGAAATGACTAAGTACATTTACTCGAGTACTGAATTTATGTACAATTTTGAGGTATTTGTACTTTACTTGAGTATTTAAATTTTATTCTGCTTTATACTTCTACTCTACTACATTTCAGAGGGAAATATCGTACTTTTTACTCTACTACATTTTCTGACAGCTATAGTTATTGTAACTAGTAAGTAGTAATGTACTTTCAGATTAAGATTTTACAAAAAAAACTAATGATACATTTATAAAATACAATTTGTTGTTACAGATTAAAACAGTGATTATCAACATTTTTGGCGTGCGGTCTTACAAAAAAATCAGCTGGGGCCCCTTGTCATGTTTCAGATGTCTATAAGTTGTTAGCAGTTCCACTAAAGACACATTTCGCTATCCGACCCTAAATAACTGTTTAAGGCCCGAAAGGTAAAAAGAATCCAATATTTCACACAAAAAAATAAATAAATGGAAAAGAGAACTTTTTTCTTCTTTCCTTTCCCGTTAATCATGACCCCCCAGATTTATCTTGTGACCCTTTGGAAGGACCCCTACCCCAGGTTGAGAACCACTGGACTGAACTACCTAATTATCTAAAATTGAAAAACTAGCTCCACCTCAACCTGCTACAATACGAAAATGCTTCATTATGTCATATATCAGTCACTTTTAATACTTTAAGTAGATTTTGTTGATAATATTTGTAATTTGTGATGATATATGTACTGAAGTAGGATTTTGACAGCAGAACTTTTACTTTTACTTGTAATGGGGTATTTTTTTTTTTTACATCATTGTATTTTCTTAAGTAAATGATCTTAATACATCTTCCACCACTGGGGTAAATTTATACACATTTACTTTTAAATGTCTTACTTTACAGCTATGGGAGGAGGTAAGTTCTGACCTGTTACACTTTCATCTTAATGTATCAGTTTTAATAATGATAACATTCATAGAAAATAATGCATGATGTAATGCATGTGTGTGGAGTAGTTTAAAAATACAGCGTTGTCTTACTGTATGTCAACATATGTAATAGGTCCTTCAACGCTTCTTGGTGAGCCATGGAGGGCTGTGCCGGAGTGAGTATGAGTAAACATGAAGTCAGTGTGGTGCCATTGTGCCCTTGGTGTGTGGTTCTGCTCCCTAACACATCACTCAAATGGTTTGTTGGTGTGTGTGACCACAGGGCATCAATCACAATGTGCCTATTGTGCATTTACTCTTATTTTCTTCAATAAACAGGAACAATCAGGATAATCTCAAGTTTGTGAAATCTTACCAACCTCGAAACAAGGAAGTCAAACATCTCAGAATTCTGCTTCATGGACCAGTTGGTGCTGGCAAGTCCAGTTTCATCAACTCTGTTGACAGCGTTTTACAAGGCAGAGTTACCACTCCAGCTTCGACAGATGCAGTCTCTGGGCACAGCTTCACCAGAAATGTATGAATAACCATTGATTGTTGTGATTCTAAAAAAACCCTCTATACCCCACAATTCTTTAAGAATTTCATGCAGTTTAAAACTCATAAAAAACTTAATGGAGGCGGTTAAATAGCATCTAGAATTACAGACCACATTAATGCATTTCCTATGATAATTACAGGTCATTAATCCAATTGTTAGCTGTAGCGCAACTTCTACCATTATGAAAATGACAATATGTAAAGCATTGTTATAATAGCAGAAATTCTTTGCACTTTTTTCCAAACGTAGTTTATGTGTTTTGAGTTAGAAAGATTAACAGTAGGAGTTTACAAATTGGAGGTAGAAAAGATTCAAAGATTCAACACCAGCTAAAATAAATGAAATGTGTGCAGCAGCACCAAATCCTTGTAAATTTGTACACTAATCATCTGATTACTGCTGTATTAAATTCTTTCCAGTTTTTCATACAGTTAGATTTTAGGTTCATGTGTAGACAGGAAGTAGAAGCTCAGGGTTTAATCTGATCATCATGGATGTATTATAAGAACTGCATACTGGACTCAAAGATGGGGGCCATTCATCCACTTCATGCACTTCACTCATCTCATTCTTGCAAATAAGTGTTTTTCTCAAAACTATTCCTCTAGAGAAATTGTGTCTTTTGTGGTGGGTACGTTTTTTTTTTTGAAAGAAGATTATAGGTGCTGAACAAAATTAAACACTTGTAGATGTGTGTTGGTTTAAGAGTTATATATTTATCTGGGATTTGCTAAAATGATGCAAATAATTGTGCCTTCTGCTTTACAGTATACAACTTACAAAATCTGGAAAGATCCAGGGCACATTTATTCTTTTGTTTTCAATGACATCATGGGCTTAGAGCAAAACACTAACACTGGAGTTCATGTGGAAGACATCAAACTGGCCATGAGAGGACATGTGAAAGACGAATACAAGGTACAATCTTTTAAACACTGACTGTATTTAACAGGGCCCTGTGGAGTTTTCTTGCAAACAAACAAAAGTTAAATCTACATTCCGTGTTACTCACTAAAACTCATTGTGTGTATTCTTGAGGTTTAACAAACGTGATGATTGCATTTCCTCCCTCATAAAACACTTGCAATGTTGATTTTTCATAAAAATTTGAATCCCGTATTGTTTACCTCCATGTTTACTGCTGCAGCAAGCAGTATTCTTCTTTCCTGATTTGGATTACCACATTTCTGGTGCAGTACAGCCACATGTAGGGAATTGTGTGAAACCACTGACAGTACACGTGCATGTGCAATCTCATGTNGCTCAGTATCTTTAATATCTAATGAAGTTGTGAAGAAGATGAGAGACGTCAGACTAGCAGCCAGTGAAATGGATGAGAGCTGAAACAATGGTTATTACTCCGTGTGGATGAATGGTGCCATATTGGGTTTTAGGATTCAAAATACCAGCAAAACAAATGCTTAAAATACTGATGAGGTTTCTGTATCTGCAGGGATTCCCCAGCTGGCTATTCTCACCAAAGTTGATGAAGCCTGTCCAGAGGTCGAAAAGGATATAAGGAACGTGCATAAGAGCAAGTACCTGAAGGAACAAGTAGGTTTGTTTTTTAAAAGTGTTTTTTGATTTGAAATCTTGGAATGTAATTCAAGGTAAATTTTCAGCATTTCAGCTTTAAATCGTCATTGGTCGCCTTTTTTACATTTATTGATCAACTGAAATGCTGTTCATTTAAAACTCAGGTCAAGAAATTCAGCATGTTGCTGGGTATTCCACCCAACAGCATCTTTCTTGTGAAGAACTACAATTCAGAAATCAACACGAAAGATGACATGGATGCGCTGATTCTGACCGCACTGAGACAGATGATTAGCTTTGGAGAAGACTTCCTCAACCAGGCGCGTCACACCCGCAGTTGTTGTGCACTATCCTGAGATAGTTGATGATGAAACAAAACTAAAATCTATACAAGCAGTACTTCAGAGAATGAGTTCCCTATACATGAAAGCCTATTGGTCAAATTAGATTGAGCTTTTTATGTGATGTGTCAGCTAACATTAGTCATTGAACATGAAATGAAATAGCCTATCCTCGTCATTGTGCTACTCTCTTTACTTAAACCATACTATATTATAAATCACTACAGTATAATTACATAATCATATTATATAATATTCTGATGTACACTGTTATAGCTGATGGTGTCATATTACTTGTATTTCTACTATAATCTGCTGACTTGGCTGCTACTAATCACACTATGTCACTTTGCCTGAGACAGTATTGCACTCAGTTCATGTACTACACTAGTTGTGTTTGTGCTGTATGCGTACTGCTGTTGTCTGTACGTTTGAATATTGAGATAATTGCTCTTTTATAGGTTCAATTTAATTAAATTCAATTCAAAAGGCTTTATTGGCATGAAAGTTTCAAAAACAATGTTGTCAAACCATCAAAATACAATTTGTCCAGATATTTGGACAGTTACACAGTTTCTATTTTATTCTATTCTTATTTCTTTTTATATATATACTTGTAATTTATCGTTATCTTTTATTTTAGTTTGAGTTCCTGTTTACCTGTACTTGAATTTTCACTCCGGGGATCAATAAAGGATTATATTATCTTGCTAGCTAGCTACCTCAATCATCCCAAATGCAAGCCAGCTGGCCAACAAACTTAAAGGTATAATGAGTAGAATTTAGTTAAAAAACAATGCATAGACTCATACAAAAATAATCCCTCTCAATCATCACTTATGACCCACTAGAAGTGTGTGGCAGTGTATTTTCTTATTTTGTTGTGCTTGGGGTGTTTCTGGGCATCAACCTTTGGGCAGTGGTGTGTAGGCCCCAGCCAGTAAGAGCACATACGGTGTGAGGTGCAGGACTCTATAAACACGTAGAGACCAGTTCCAGATCGTAAGCACGTGGGACCACCAGAAGCATGTGCGCTTTGAGCCAGGGAGGAGGGGCCAACTTTGAACGTTGCGTTTACAAACAGCAACCAACGAATTCTACTCGTTATACGTTTAATGCAAGCTAATGGTAACTGACATTATTTATCTACAGTATATAGCTCTCGCACCCTCGGTTTACAATTTTTTTTCCCGATTTTTTGTTTGTTTTAGTAATGTGAAAGCTGCTATGTTCTTGCCAACTTCAATTGGCTACTGAAAAGTCCACCCACTGACACTGGTTTTGAATATTGGGTATGGTCAAGTTAGAAGACGTAGCTCAGTGACATTATCAGTACATGGGGCTATACAAGGATATGTGAGTGAGGATTTTTTGTTTGTTTTAGTAATGTGAAAGCTGCTGTATTAACTTCAACTCCATCCATAAATCTTTCATAATTAAGGCATGAAAAAAATGTACTTCAAGCAATAATCTGCATGGTACTTTTTTAAAGTGATTTTTATTACTGTGTAATGCATATAGTATTCACTATATCATGTGAGGCTTCATTACATCTTTGTCAAAATGTATCTTATTGCCTTTTATTGTACTTTGATGAATAAAGTATGAATAAGCTGTTCAAACCTAGATGTGCAAAACGGATGCTTGTTTGTCTGGAAAAATCAAAGTATGCAAGATTAAATAAATAACACTGGGAAATAAATAATCTTTTGAATCAATACACAATATGTACAATTATTCAACTATGAAATAATCCAGTTAGACTTTATACTGTGTTCAGTTTGTTATCATGAAATGATATTTCATCCTGCTTTTTTCACAAGAAGAGAGATTATTGCAGGTAATTATAATTCCAGCAGATTTTATTTGAAAATGTTCTTTATCCAAAGTCTTTTTATTTTGTATAACATTGTTATTCCCCAATGACTGTTTTATGTCCGAATGCCTCTTTTCATCAAAAAGTCTTTGTCTGTTTATCAATCCAGACAATGGGTCAAGGGTTCATTTGATTTTCATTTTACAACACAAGGTTGTATAAACGAAATTTAAGTTGAAATTTAAGTTGTGTTGTACACACACACACACACACACACACACACAAAATAGAACAAAAAACTCTATTAATATTGGCTGGAGTGTGGAGGATAAATTTAGAAATCTCACAGCCTGAGGAAGAAGCTGCTCTGGAGTCTGGTGGTACAGCACTGGATACTTCTATATCTCCTCCCAGATGGCAGCAGGGTGAACAGGCTGTGGCTGGGGTGGGTATTGTTTTAGTATCCTTCGGGCTGTACACAGGTACCTCACCTCACTGATATCACTGATGTTTGGGAGACGGGCACCAATGATGTTCTGGGTGGTTTTAATCACCGCTGCAGACCCTTCCTGTCCTGGGCATTGCACAAACCATGGCGATTTGTAATGTTTGCAGTCAGGATGCTTTCTGTTGCTCCTCTATACAAGTTGATGAGAACTTGGCATGGGAACTTTGCTCTCTCAAGTTTCCTTAAAACCGTTTCTGAGCTTTCTCAAGGGTGGAGATATGAGATGACCACGACAGGTTCTTTGTAATGCTGATTCCCAGGAACCTGAAACTATTCACCTGCTCCTCAGCTCCACTTATGTAGACGGGTGTGTGTCTTCCCCTTTTTTTCTAAAATCAGTGATCAGCTCCTTGGTTTTGCTGACATTGAGCTGTAAGTTGTTCTCTGTGTACCACTCTGCAAGACTGTTGATTTCCTCCCGATATGAAGTCTCATCATTGTTTGAAATCCAGCTGATGATGGTGGTGTCGTCCGCAAACTTGACAACAGAGTTCTCTCCATGTCAGGGATTGCAGTCGTGGGCGTACAGCATGAACAGGAGGGGGTGAACAGCCCTGGGGGGCTCCGGTGTTGAGCACTAGAGTGGAGGAGGTCTGACCGCCAATCCGAACAACAGTGCAGATCCAGTTCTGTGATTGGCTACAGTGGTCTTGTTTAATTCTTTACTTCCTCCTGTTATTATTGATGATTTTGATCAATCAAACGGCCTTAGCTCAATAAGTCAGTCTAATATGATACATCATTTCTTAAAATACAAGATATGAGTTTTAGCCTCTGAACTCTCTTTTGCTCTCAACCACATCGGATAAAATAAATTCTTCTCTTACTGCATTTCCAAGGTAAACAAACCTATTGTGCTTCAACATGGTTACAAACAGAACATTTAATGTGGCTCCAGTTTGTATTTAGTAAAACATACATTTTCGATACCTTTCCCTTTTGTCATTTGTATCCAGTGGATTACCCCAAGTTGTATTATGGGGTCTTCATGCTTCTAAGGTGGATGCTGAGGGATAATTTCATCTCTCCACTGAAACCCATATTTCTCCACAATTTATCAGATAAGCTGATGGATTACACGTTCCTTTATTTATGATACATTTTCCTGCAACTCAGGCTCATAAAACCTAATGTTCTGATATCCTGACTTTTTGTAAGTTTGTAAAGGCTTTCTGTTAAAATAAATTGGTTGTCAGATGAAGAAGCACAAGCCAAATTAACCTCTAACAATATTATAAACAGTTATTTTTTCTAACTGATATTCATGTGTAAAAAGAGTGCCCTTCAAAGCAATGCTGTTTTACATACTTTGTGAAAACACAACATTTTGGATATACATGGTTTTCATTGGACTGCGACACTATTGAGATGCTTCCCTCTCGTTGCTATTTGCAATTGAATTGCTCACCAAAATAAATACTTATTTACTTGAAAGCCAGATGGTCCTTAAAGTGAGTAACATATTTCTTATATCCAGTAAAATTCTCTGAAGAAATACCAAAAGTGCTTTTGTTCTGAGTTATGTGTTTTAAGAAAGCTAGAATAAGATGAGATGTAACTGCATTAGTTGATACCTAAAAAGGTGTAGGGCTCTTTATAACATGCACCTTATTTTCCCACAATGCACAGTTATAGATAGGAGTGCTTTAATAATGTTCGGATCGGATTGTGCATACACTAAATTGCTCATTTGGAACATGTTTTCTGTGTTCTCCATGAACGTGTTTGCACATATCCACCAGCAGTCAGCATTTTTCCTCATGCTGGAATCAAATAGTTTAAGATTATTTGTTAATCCATATTTCAAATAGCTGTTGCTACACTGATGTTATGGTGCAAAATCCTGTTACCATCACTGCCAGCCTTCTACGATGTGTCTAGTCTGGGATGGTTATATTATAAGGCATTGATTTCTGTATTAGTACTGCTGTCCCGCCACAAAATCATCGACATAACCTCCAAAATAGTTAATACACTTACATACACATACACACCTGTTATGTAAAGGAACACAATATGATACCATAATCCACAAATAAAAAAATCAAATTGCCTCTACCTTGCTTGTATTGTATGTATTTTATACAAAAGCAGCTGCTGATTTATTTTTGGAAATATCTGCTCTGAATCGTCTGCTTTGGTAAACTGTGTATTTCAACTGCGAGGTGTACTTTTTACTCCGTTTACCTCGGCTGCACCTGCCACAACAAGGTGAGGTGATGCATCTGATCCAAAACAATAGAGATATGCATACATTCTTGCACCACAGTAGTGGGAAGATCTAGGCTACATAAATAGGTGAATTGCTCCAAATGGTTTTTGTTATTGTTGAATAGCTGCAAAACAAGTAACCCTTCATTAAAGACATGAACTCTCTCTCTCTCTTTCTCTCTATCTCACACACGCACAAACAAACGATGCATTTTTCCCATCTTAATGGTGAACTTAAAAATAGTAGCCTTATGTGTGGGTCTGTACTGTCTTTTTTAGCCTAGAGTTTGGCAGCACTGTGTAGAAAAAGAGTCCACAGTTCCAGGATTTAACCTATTTTGACACGCTTCGAGCACACGACCAGCTGGGCTGAAAGCGTGCTCACTGGATGCGCTTGTTGCTGGAATGCACAGCACCGCACTAGCCAGCATGGAGAGAAGAGGATATGTGTGACAGTGATCCCTCCAAAAGACAAGGACATCCTCCTGGCACTCATCGACAGTGAAGTGAGTCTGCAGGTAACGCTGTACTTCATCTGGCTCGATTACGTCCGGGTTGTCGTCCCACTCCATGAACAATCTTCGTCTTTTTGATGAATGCTCTGGCATAAAAATGAATGAGTGGCTGCCGTTATCACAAAGTCAAAGTCAAAACATTCCACACACATACTTCTAATGTGTTTATAGAATATTATGGTTTTAAGCTGGCCTACAGTTAACTTTACTCATTGCCTTTTGTGTCATTATCAACAATATGTAAGTTCAGGATGTATACCTTCCAGAGCCTCCTCCCTGGGGATGCTTGATGCGCCAAATAGCGCTACAAAAGGTGACACAAAATGAATTAGCATCTAATATGTGCGTAATTATTATATCTTAATTAGACCAACATCTCGTTTCGTAAAAATAAAATTGTGGTAATCTGACTACGAAAGGCTGAATTATAATATTACATATTATAATTTTATTAGTATTATAATATTAGCCTATAGTATTACAGGTTGAAGTATTACAAGCTGAAATAATGAAATATTACAGGCTGAAATGTTACAAGTTGAAGCTTACCTTCACCTTGACAAGTTTGCTCAGACTGGGCCGGCAGGGTGGGGATGAGGGCTGCTGTCACTCTTCAGCATGGACTGCCAACCATTCTTCTGACGGGAGCATTTTCAGTGTCTTGAAACGTGGCGAGAGGAAGGTGGTGATTTTATGGGTGGGGGTGATCTTAAACTTCTCGTCTAAGAGCACTCCTGCACGGCTGTCCACGTATCGGTTGTGATGCCAATTCCACCTTCCAGCGCTTTGTTGATAGACTGACAGAGACTAGCTTTTTCTTTTTTTGCCTGCTCTTTTGCTCTGTCACAGATGGTCTGCCTGTGAGGGATGACAGTGTGCGCATCCACTGTCCTGTAATGTGCACCAATATTTATTAGCCCCTGTGCCACACAAGTAAATCCCTTATCGGACAAATCAAATGGCCGCAGGTCAGAGCAGCAGAACTCCACAACCTCGTCCACGAGTTTAGATTTCGCTGCAAGTGGCACCTTGTTCTTCATGAATGCTGACACCAAGTGCTGATTTGATGAAGCTTGTTGAGTGGGCTTGCTAGGCTGTGGGGCAGCGGGTCCACTACATGAATGCTGATTCAGGTTTGATGTACTTGTCTTATGGTCATCGTAGTTGTACGATACCTCACAACTCAAGCTGATAACATACTCTGTAATGGTGTCATTGGACAGAACAAACTGCCTGATTCTCTCCCACACCTTACTTTTTTGGCTCACTTTACGTGCAACTTTAGCATCGCTTGTTTTTAACTTCTCCCTGATTAAGTCAGCCATGTCGTCAGTAGTAGCCTCTTCTTTGGATCTACGGATTCCACTTAGGGAAAAAACTTGTAGGCTTTGTCACTCTATGACCTGCCCTCCCGAACCCGTGATATTTTCTGGTAAGCTGACCCGAACCCGCCCGACCTGCGGGTCAAACCATGGGACCCGCGGGTCGTGGGTTGACCTGTGCATCACTAATGTACAGTCAAAGAGTTCCTCACTAATGTGTAACTACCACAGGTATATTACTCCAGCATATGAACCCTGCATATCTACGATGAATACCAAAACAAAGTTTTTACTAGATAATTCACACAGTACAGAGGGTTTCAATGGCTTGGAAGCTTGAACACAATACAGTGGCCATAAAAGGACTGATGGACAAACAAACAACATAATGCAAAACTGATGACTCATCTCCTTACCAAATTACAGTTGTTGTACAATTGCCATCTGGCCATTTTGTGTCTGCATGTATCCACCTGAGGTCAGCATTTATCCTTATCATGGAATCTGATGTTACGGTGCACAATCATGTGACCATCACTGCCAACCTGATCAGCCAATCTACCTTCTACAGTGTATCTGGACTAGGACGTTTTTGATTACATTGGTTACAGGCAAACACTGACAATTAACGACTAACGATTAAAAAAGCATATAACTTCCAGTTATCAGTGATCAGATACTGCTGTAAGAAACGGGGCACTGCACTCATCTTCATCTTGTACAAGTGAATATGGAGACAAAAGGACATGGAGACAAATCCTTTATTTGATGTGCTGTGCATTTCTCATTCTCAGTGACTCACATGATAGTAACACCTGCACTTCATGATGTCCCAGGAAAAACTGCTTCAGCAAGTTCTTTGCCACTGGGTTTCCCATATTGCCCAGACCAACAAACCCCACCTGTGTCTTCGAGGCCATAGACCTTGTGGAGACGAGTGCAAAGTCAACATGCTTGCAACACCTTCCAACTAGGTACCGAGACCCTCTCAACACAGTGGACAACATTCTACAGGACTGTGTCCCCACTGCCAGCAGACAGTGATCAGATGGTTTCAGACTGGCATGGTCATGCTGATGTACCTGTTCTGGTCTGAGATGTTAGATCAGATGGTGATGAAAGAATAGTACCTAATAGTACTTAAGTGCATTTTTTTGGTTGTTGGTGCTTTAGACAACCATGGTAAAACATGATTGGACTTCAATCAAAATTTATTGAACAGGTATATACAAATCCCAAGATTGTAAGTACATGTACAGTACAATGGTGAACTCTGAAACCAAACTAAAGTTCCTACAAGCTGGTGAATTTTAGCAGGAGCTGGTAACTGGTGAGAATCTGGGATGGTAACTGGTAAGAATCTAAGCTGGTAGGTGGCAAGAATAAGAGCTAGTAGCTGGTGTCACCAGTAGTAGCTGGTATCTGGCCTACCAGCTGTCAAAAACCTAGCTCAAACTGGTCAAGCTGGTTACTTACCAGCATAAGATGGATTTTCCAGTAGGGGGGTCATAAGAGACCATCTCTAACTTTGACAGATTTGGTAAGTTTTAATTACCTTCACTGTGTAGGAATCTCTGGAAGGCCACAAAATCCTCTGACAAGACAGAGAAAATGGCGTGTGTAACAATCCTTGGCTGTTGTTGAGTCTGTTCCCAGGAGGCGGGGCTTGTAAAGTAGACTTTACATCTTTCAAGATTAAATGAATTCTACAAGACTGAAATGTCCAGAAAAAAAAAAAGAATTGTGTACTATACACTAACTGAATATTTTTAAATTGAACAATCCACCGTCTCCCCTTTTTCAGTGTTGAATTATGTGTTAAAAATAAAAAACTGCATTAGTTTATACTTAAAAAGATGCAGGCCCTTCTTTATAAGCTTTTTGATGGCGATCTACTTTTCAACAGGCAGATAAATTCCGTTGTTAGATCCAGCTTCTTCCAATTCAGAACCATCTCCAAAATTAGGCATTTCCTATCACCCTCTGATCTAGAAACAGTCATTCATGCACTAATGTCATCCAGGCTGGACTACTGTAACTCCCTCTACCTAAGCATCTCTCAGGCTACCATTTCCCGTTTACAACTAATTCAAAACGCTGCTGATATTAACAAGGTTAAAGAAATGAGACCACATCACTCCTATCCTTGTATCCTTACACTGGCTCCCCGTTCATTTCAGGATAAACTTCAAAATCCATTTAATTGTCTACAAATCTTTCCATGGTCTTACCTCTACATATATCCCAGAACTTCTCACCCCTTACAGCAGCACCAGACCTCTCAGATCCGCCCACTGTGGCTTGTTGGCTGTGCCCCGCTCACAGAAAAAAAAAGGCCGGGGACAGGGCTTTGGAATAGTCTGCCGGAGGCCATTAGACAGGCTGTGTCCATTGATGCTTTTATTCTCTGGCTTTTAAAGTTGGAGTTGGTAACTTGTATAATAATAACTTTTAGTCATATTTGCTAAAACTGTCACTAGGTCCTGAGAGTAATACATGAGACAGATAATCTGTGAAGAAAATCATGCTCCTCTGGCTCCACCTGCTGCCTCTAAGGCCATTTGCAAGAATCCACTGCGCCTGAATCACAACAACCAATCAGGGCAGGAGGAGTATCTGACGACGTCTCCTGCTCACGCTGCAGGCAGCTCACCTCCACTGTGCATGCGTGAACTCGGGGCAGACTCAATGGTGGACTTGTAAACAACCACCAAACAACCAAACGATGAGAAAACAACAGCTTACTGGACAAAGGTAAGTAAACAGAAGAAGACCAATAAAGAAAAGCAAGCTAAAAAGAAAGACTTAGACAGACTGCAGGGAGGGGCTTTGGAGGCGAGCTGGACCGTACTGGAGTAAGAGGGGAAGGACCTGGAAGTTGCAGTCGTTCAAATTTTCAAGCTAAATCCACTCTCTTCTCAATCCTACCAACTGCCACTTTAACTGTGTTTAACCCATTCCTCTGTTTTTATCTGATTCCTTCGGTTTAAATTGTGTTAAACTTGTGTCTATTTTAAAATTGTTTTATTTTCCACATCATCTATGCACATATGTATTTATGCTTGTATGTGTATACATATGTTTGTCTTTGTGATAAACTTGAAACTTGAAACTTTTTTCACCCCACAATGCACAGTTAGAAATGAGAGTGCTTTAGTAGTGATAGCAACACCTGAACTACATGATGTCCCAGGACAAACTGTGTGTCCCCACTGCCAGCAGACAGTGATCACCAAGACAAAGCACACAGCAGGCCTGATAACCTGGGCCATCTGTGGTGGCCTCGCCATCTTCATTTAAAAAAAACCTTTTGGGTAGAAGCTCGCTGCACGTCTCGTTTCTGGTAAGTTTCTATCTTAAGGTCAGGTCATAGTTATCTCAAGGAAATTGAATCGAACGCAACTTGATTTTTGGTTTTGTCTGTGAAGACGTTTCACCTCTCATCCAAGAGGCTTCATCAGTTCGTGCTCGTTTGACCAGGCTAGACTGGTCCAACTAACTGGTGTGGAGATCTGGGTATTTAACCTNTTTCAACTTCGTTAGTGCTCTATTGTGTTATAACGACAGTCATTGGAGTCACCTGAGGCCATTTGTGAACGGCTGTTGTTCTTAGAGGCTAAGTTGTTGAATCTCCTGGGAAGAGATGAAAGGGCAGCATTGTAAATTGGAGATAGGTGATGTCGCAGACCTCCTCCTCTGTTTAGAGATGGTTTTTCTATTTTGGTATAGGTGGCTTCCTTTCCTCCTCTTTCAAACCATCTATCCTCTCTGTCCAAGATGTGAACATTGCTGTCCTCGAAGGAGTGGGCTTTCTCCTTGAGATGTAAATAGTCAAATGTAAAAATGTAATATCCCAAGCAAAGACAATAGGGTTCCAATACTGTTGGTGCTTGGACCCCTAAATATAGGTTGGTGATGTTACACCAATGACTCTAAAAACATGAATCACTTTGATGCAGCTGTGCAGCATTAGCTACTGTATTACAGTGAAAGACCTGTCAATAAACTGGAAACTGGTGGCCCCATAATATTTATATAATATTATATGATTATTAATATTAGTGGAGCTACTGTTTTTTACATTTTGATAATAGATTTTTTGCATATTTTAATGACTTTTCACATGCCAGTAAGTCATAATTAGACGTGTTAAAATGGGCCTCTGGTCAAGGAAAGTGTGGACTTCTTTTAAGTCACATGGTTGGCTATAACCTTAAACTGAAAAAAGAAAGTGAAAGCAGGAGGACAACCTATAAAAAGACTTTCTCCATGTCAACATTACAGCATCACTCTGTCCAGAGCCACATAAGTACAGGTAAGGAGACTCCATTATGTCTCTCCTCAGATATCCTCAGAAAATTAACATTATTAATATTGTGATAGTGAAGCAAAAAAAATACAATTTGTTAATTTTGGGTAATATTTCACTCATTTTATTCATTTGGTTTGATTTAGTCTCTTTGTCTTCATGATATTTACACCAAAAACACACTTTTATAAAAACAAAAAATGTTTTATGTACTGCAGAGCTTTACACAGAGATGTATTGTACTTAAAAGTGAAAACTGACTTGACTTTTATTTAAATTTAGTATACTTTGACATAACTTTGATATACTTGAACTATAATTTAGGTTTTTTAGTTGAATATGGGATTTTATACTCAGATTCCACTAGAAATCAGACAATTTTTGATTCATGTTTTGGTATTGAAGAGATACATTTCTACAGAAACTATCTGATTGTTGCATGTAAATGAGTAATGCTCTGTTGTCATTGGAAACTACGATTTGATATAATTTAATACAGTACATTTGTAATATTCCTTGGTTTGGTCTTGAGAAACCATCTTATTATATTTCACTACTTGTTTAACATAAACTTTCGAGGAAAGTGTAACTTGTTCGACAATAAAATAAGAATCTCCAAGTTATGTTGACATTTGATATTAGGGTGGAAAGTACATTTACTCAACTACTGCACTTGGAATTTTGAGATACTTGTACTTGCTTGAGTATTTCAATTCTATGCTGCTTTATACTACAACTGCACTACACTTCAGAGGGAAATACTGTACTTTTTACTCTGCTACATTTATCTGACAGTTATAGTTACTGTAACTAGAACTTTCAGATTGAAATTTTACACAAAAAAACTGATACATTTATAAAATACAATTTGTTGTTACTGATTAAAACAGAGATTATCACCTCTTACAAAAAGTCAGTGTCTAGTTGCCCCTTGTCATGTTTCAGATGTCTATGAGTTCAANCAAAGACACATTTCCCTATCCGACATGATTTTATATAAATAACTGTTTGAGGACCAAAAAAGAACAAATGAGCATTTCCTATATTTCACGAAAAGCAAAGATTGGAAGAAACTCTGAACAATTAGGTTTTTTTGTGTCTTTCCTCTCCCATGAATCATCCCACAACCCCCCACATTTATCTTGTGAGCCTTTGGAGGGGGCCCAACCCCAGGTTTAGAACCATTGGATTAACTCTATCTAAAATAGGAAACACTAAAATGCTTCTTTCAATCTGATAATGTCAGTAGATGTTGCTGATAATATTAATGTACTGAAGTAGGATTTTGATATCAGAAGTTTTACTTGTAATGGGGTATTTTTACATCATTTTATTGGTACTTTTACTGAAGTAAATGATCTGAATACTTCTTCCACCACTGTAAATTCATGCATATTTACATGTAAATGTCTTACTTTACAGCTATGGGAAAAGAACAGTCCAAACCTGCCACACCTCCACCTTCTCGTAAGATGTTCCAAATATTGCAAAAATTAATCAAATATTAATAATGATAACATTCACAGAAAACAATGCATGATGTTGGTGAAGTAGTTTAAAAATACAGCGTTGCCTCACTGTGTGTCACCATGTGTCATTTGCCCTGCAGCGCTTCTTAGTCAGCCATGGAGGGCTATGCCAGTGTGAGTATGAGAAAACATACTCAAAGTTAGTGTGGTGCCATTGCACCCTTGGTATGTTGTTCTGCTCCTTAACACATAACTCAAATGGTTTGCTGTTGTTTTGTCTGGTTGGTGTGTGTGACAACAGAGCTTCAATCACAATGTGCTTATTGTGCATTCAATAATAAAAATAATGCAGTATTTTAATCTAATGTTTTCTTCAATAAACAGGAACAACCAGGATAACCTCAATTTTGTGAAATCTTACCAACCTCAAAACAAGGAAGTCAAACATCTCAGAATTCTGCTTCATGGACCAGTTGGTGCTGGCAAGTCCAGTTTCATCAACTCTGTTGACAGCGTTTTACGAGGCAAAATTGCCACTCGAGCTACAGCAGATGCAATCTCTGGGAGCAGCTTTACCAGAGAGGTAAGAATAACTGTTGATTGTGGTGATTCTAAGAAAAAATTATCCATAATTCTTTAAGACTTTCATGCAGTTTAAAACTCATCAAAAACTTAATGGAGGTGGGTAAAATAGCATCTACAGTACAGAGTGTACAGATGCATATAAGAAGGCACAGTTAGACCTTTGCATTGACCCACCCTTCCATGCCATCCCTCTCTGTCACCACCTTTCTGTGATGAAAGCCTCAAGACTCAACAAAAAGGAAGCAGATAGAGACTGCAACGTTAACAAAACACGAGGCTTTAATATGTGAGACTGCTGTTGGTTTCCCATTTCTTAACAACAGTCAAGGCTGGTTTCTTTTAACCATGACTGCAGTCATACCCTATCCGTAATCAAGTTGTTATTATTGACAATGAAAGTCTCCTAACTTTAACAAAGTTATTTTGACCCAAACCATGATCTTTTCCCAACCCTAACTGAGTTGTTCCTGTTTTTCCTGTTGATCGTGAGGTGATATCAGAAAACACCTACATATGTTGTTCTGGAGGGCGTGGACAAACCATGTGTTTTGTCATTTAATGTGATGGACTTGTTGGTTCTGGCACAGTGGCAACACAGGTTATACTGACATTAGTTATTACTGCTGTAATAAACAGAGACTTCATTCACGCCCAAAACAATAGTAATATGGACATGCACAAACCATTCCAACATATGAAATTATGAAATTCATAACAACAGTATATTTTCTGACATTTAAGGCACATTTCTGTTTCTGTCTCTTGGTTATATGGCCGAGGCCTGTAACCAAGAAATGCTTTCATAACACACTCTAATGGAAGAGGGATCTTGCAGATAGATCCTTTTTGTCTTTTCAGATATTGTTTATCACACACTCACATCCTGTGGGATACGCTCTAAGCCTGAAGAGAACGAGAGATCTAGTTTGGGGAGCGGGGCAAAGCAGGTCTCGTGCACTTCACTCATCTCATTCTTCATTCAAATAAGTGTATTTCTCAAAACCTTTACTTTCAGATATTGTGCCTTTTGTGGTGGGCACATTTTCTTAGTAAGAAGATTGTAGGTGAGAAACCCACATTTTCTCAATACGGGTCCCTTGCTGTATAAAATGAAGCAATTGTAGATATGTGTGTTGGTGTAAGAATTGCATATTTTCTGGGATTTGCTAAAATGATGCAAATAATTGCACTTTCTGCTTTACAGTACAAAACTTACAAAATCCACAAAGGTCCAGGGAGCCATTACTCTTTCATTTTCAATGACATCATGGGCTTAGAGCAAAACACTGACAGTGGAGTTCATGTGGAAGACATCGAACTGGCCTTAAGGGGACATGTGAAAGAAGGTTACAAGGTACAGTCCTTTTTAACTCTGACATTATTTAAAGGGGTCCTGTGGAGTTTTCTTGTTCTTTCTCAGTGTTACTCAGCAAAACTCACTGTGTGTATTCTTGAGGTTTAACTAACGTGATGAATGCATTTCTCCCTCATGAAACACTTGCAAAGTAGATTTTTCATAAAAGTTTGAATCCCGCATTGTTTACATCCATGTTTACTACTGCAGCAGACAGTATTCATCTTTCCTGATTTGCATTGCTGCGTTTCCGGTGCATTACAGCCACATGTAGACCAGGGAAATAATGTGAAACCATTGGCAGGAATGTGTATCGCACCACATTTGCATCAAACCAAACGTTTATGTTGCTTTTTTGTTGTTACAACGTTGTTACGTAAAGTACGTAACTTACTTAATTGCATACATATGATAGTTTATTGATGTAAGTTACGTTATTTACACCCAAACCATGACGTTTTCCTAAACCTAACCAAGTTGTTTTTGTGCCTAAACCCAACCGCGTGGTATTTGGACGCATCCGCTCTCCACAGAAGTGAATGGTAAGGATTGGCGTATGACCTGCACGCAAATTGGAGAGACTGGGTTGAAGCATGAATTCAGACTTTTTACAAATCGGCATCATGACGTAGTTATTTTGGCATTTTTTGATCCATTTATCACAATTAAATCACAGTAAAATCTGTTTATTTTGCGATCATACTGCTGTAGTAAGTGGAATCCGCTAAGCTAATGTCAACAAACGACCGGCACACACCACAACACAGACTCACAGCTCGACACAGGCAACACACCTTATTTATAATATTCCATCTAGTTCACTCACCGTTAGCGTTTTCATCCAGTTAATGTAGCTCTGCTGCCGTTGCTGAGCCTCTCGGTGAAAGTTAGACAAACAGCGATTGATAAAGCTGGCTAGCAAGCTATCAACTTTTTTTTTAACAACTGAAAAGCAAGCTGTCAACATGATGCCTCTCAATCACGTTCAGTCTTGTGTGTGTCACGTCACTGTTTTGACCAATGCTGGCTCGCGCCTACGGAGTGCGAGCACACGGGCGAGCAACAGGATGCTGCCTGCAGTTGACTTAACGGCCACAGGTGTCATTGTTAACAAGTATTTTCTGAATGTTACATACAGAACCTTTAAAAATGCATTGCACTGTTCAGGGCAAAAAAAAAAGAAAAATTTGACTGGATTTTTTNACAGCGTTGTACGAGGCAAAATTGCCACTCGAGCTACAGCAGATGCAATCTCTGGGAGCAGCTTTACCAGAGAGGTAAGAATAACTGTTGATTGTGGTGATTCTAAGAAAAAATTATCCATAATTCTTTAATGCAGTTTAAAACTCATCAAAAAAAGGCACAGTTAGACCTTTGCATTGACCCACCCTTCCATGCCTCCTTTCTGTGATGAAAGCCTCAAAACTCAACACAACAGGAAGTAGAGACTGTAACGTCATAGCTGTGTGACATCAGAAAACGTTTTGAAACACCAGTGTCATCCTGTTGATCATGACGTGACATCAGAAAACGCCCTTATATGTTGTTCTGGAGGCTCTACAGTTCCCTTACTGTATAAAATGAAGCAATTGTAGATATGTGTGTTGGTGTAAGAATTGCATATTTTCTGGGATTTGCTAAAATGATGCAAATAATTGCACTTTCTGCTTTACAGTACAAAACTTACAAAATCCACAAAGGTCCAGGGAGCCATTACTCTTTCATTTTCAATGACATCATGGGCTTAGAGCAAAACACTGACAGTGGAGTTCATGTGGAAGACATCGAACTGGCCTTAAGGGGACATGTGAAAGAAGGTTACAAGGTACAGTCCTTTTTAACTCTGACATTATTTAAAGGGGTCCTGTGGAGTTTTCTTGTTCTTTCTCAGTGTTACTCAGCAAAACTCACTGTGTGTATTCTTGAGGTTTAACTAACGTGATGAATGCATTCCTCCCTCATGAAACACTTGCAAAGTAGATTTTTCATAAAAGTTTGAATCCTGCTTTGTTTACATCCATGTTTACTACTGCAGCAGACAGTATTCATCTTTCCTGATTTGCATTGCTGCCTTTCCGGTGCATTACAGCCACATGTAGACCAGGGAAATAGTGTGAAACCATTGGCAGGAATGTGTATCGCACCACATTTGCATCAAACACGTTTTCACTTCAAGGGGCTGTATGTAACAATTTACATGTATTAAGCGTTTTTTAAGCTTTTTTAATCGTTTTTTAATCGTTTTTTTGTTGCCAATGTGTGAACAGATGTTGTTGTCTTGCAGACAGACCAGACAAAGCATGAATTCAGACTTTTTACAAATCGGCATCATGATGTAGTTGTTTCGGCATCCTTTTGACCTGTTTATTGCAATTAAATCACAGTAAAATCTGTTTATTTTGCGATCATACTGCTGTAGTAAGTGGAGTCCGCTAAGCTAACGGCAACAAACGACCGGCACACACCACAACACAGACTCACAACTCGACACAGGCAACACATCTTATTTATAATATTCTGTCTAGTTCACTCACCGTTAGCGTTTTCATCCAGCTAATGTAGCTCTGCTGACATTGCTGAGCCACTTAGTGAAAGCTAGACAAACAGCGATTGTTTAACCCTTTGAAAACTGCAATAGAAATGGTCCGCCAGTGCCTACATTGGTATTTTTGCTTGTTGTGATGTCATTTTTTGGAGTATCTTCAAATGCTTCATATCCCTACAATCTGTACAACATAAGCTAAAGGTTAAATAAGGTTAAAGGTTATATAAGTCAATAAACCATAATAATTGATAAAATTATTGAAATTGTGTCATAATTATAAAAAATACAAAATTCGGACATGTTTTTTCATCAAATTTCACTAAATAAACACACAAAACATATTGATCCAAAACATTTGTGAATGTAGAAACATGAACAAAATATTTCTTAACACTCCATAAGTTATTTGAACTCTGTACATTTTTTAGTTTTTGAAGTATGCTCATTTTTATGAGCAGAATGCAGAGGCGTTTTCATCTGCAAGAGAAGTATTTCCCTAGTGTCTACATGGGTACTTTTGCTTATTGTGGTGTCATTTCTTGGAGTACACTTACTAACTTACATACGCTATACACTAACTAACTAACAAACTAACTAACACTATACACTAACTTACTAACAAACTAACTAACACTATACTAACTACTTGACTGACTAACTGACTGACTAACTAACTAGCATATACTGTACACTAACTAACTAGCATATACTGTACACTAACTAACTAGCATACACTACACACTAACTAACTACTGACTCAGTTCTGGCTCACTCAATCTCTCTCTGACATGAACTATCGATCTGTTTCCCTGCTCCGCACCACCGTGCGTTTTCACCGTGATTTGCGCCACACTTAACGTAATGTAATGACGTCATCAACTTGCGACACAAGTGTATAACGTGATGACGCGAAAGACGGAAGCCTTAGCTTTCAGCTGCAAAAAGAATGAATGCTCCAGCTATTCTGATTTTTATTTTAGATCAATTTAAAAAGAAGTATGCTAACAATGACCTCCCGCGGGCGGCCCCGCGCTGGCCGCGGGAGGTCATTGTTAGCATACTTCTTTTCAAAGGGTTAAAGCTGGCTAGCAAACTGTCAACATGATGCCTGTCAATCACGTTCAGTCTCGTGTGTGTCACGTCACTGTTTTGGCCGATGCTGGCTCGCGCCTACAGAGAGCGAGCACAGGCGTGAGCAACAGGATGCTGCCTGCAGTTGACTTAACGGCCACAGGTGTCATTATTAAGAGGCATTTTCTGAATGTTACATACAGAACCTTTAAAAATGCAGTGCACTGTTCAGGAAAAAAAACAACATTGTTTGACTGTATATTTATTTTTCTAGTTCATTCCTGGACAACATTTGACGGAGAGTGGTCTAGGTTACAACTCATCTCCCACTCTGGATGACCGAGTTCATGTTCTGGTTTGTGTTGTTCCTGTCGGTTCAGTATCTTTAATGAGTGATGAAGTTGTGAGGAAGATGAGACACATCCGACTAGCAGCCAGTGAAATAGGTAAAAGCAGACAACAAATGGTTATTACTATTACTATTACTGTGTGGACTAATGCTGTCATATTGGGTTTTATGCTTCAAAAACTTAGAATACTGATTAGGTTTCTGTATCTGCAGGGATTCCCCAACTTGCTATTCTCACCAAAGTTGATGAAGCCTGTCCAGAGGTAGAAAAAAATATAAACAACGTCTATAAGAGCAAGTACCTGAAAGGACAGGCAAGTTTCTATTGGTGATCTTTTAAAGCGTTTTCAGATTTAGAATTTTGGTTTTTAGAATCTTGGAATGTAATTAAAGTTAAATTTTCAGATATTTTGTCACCTCTTTGCAATTACTGATCAACTGAAATTCTGTTCATTTAAAACTTAGGTCAGCAAATTCAGCATGTTGATGGGTATTCCAGTCAACTGCATCTTTCTTGTGAAGAACTACAGTTCAGAAATCAACACGAATTATTACATCGATGCACTGATTCTGACCGCACTGAGACAGATGGTTAACTTTGGAGAAGACTTCCTCGACGACCTGTAGACCTACATACCGCTGAGGCAAATCGTGCATGATTAAGGCATGAAACAAATGAATTGTAATCTGCATGTTTTAGTGATTTTTATTATTGTGTAATTCATATAGTATTCACCAGATCACGTGAGGCTTCATTACATTCAAGCTGAGTTAGAAGTTTTGTCAAAATGTATCTTATTGCCTGTTATTTTACTTTGATGAATAAAATATGAATAAGCTGTACAAAACCTGGATGTGCAAAAATTATGCTTGTTAGTTTCACATTGTGAAATAAATAATCATATGAACTAATATACATAAAATGCACAATTATACAACCATGAAATAAAAATGTGATAAAACCTGCATTTCTATGTCTTTATTTCACATTAATTTAGCTGTAGGTGACAAAAGGTCACGGTTGTGTAGATTGTAAAAAGGGTGTGAAATGTGTGACTTCAGAGCGTAGATCCCCTGAAAGTGGCAAGTAGGTTCCCCCCAGTGGTCATGCTGTAATTCTTTACTTCCTCCTTCTTTTATTGATCAGTTTGATCAATCAAACAGCCTGAGCTCAATAAGCCAGTCTAATGTGATACATAATTTCTTAAAATACAAGATTGTTGTTGTTGTTAGCTGTGTTAGCCTCTAAATACTACTGTAATATATATACTGTAATTGTTATGGCAATTATACATTAGACTGGGGAAATGCAATAACTATGCAAGAAAAAAGTTTGTAATGCAGGCTTTCTGTCAAACAGTCGTTGTCTACAAGCTGAATCCAGCATCCACAACTACATTATCAACAGTTATTTTTTCTAACTGATCTTAATATGTACAAAGAAAGCCTTTCAAACAATGCTTTTTTCATACTTCCTGAAAACATTTTGGATATACATAGACCTACTTCCCTCTCGTTGCTGTTTGCAATTAAATTGTTCCCTAGAACTTAATACTACTTCGATACTTGAAAGCCAGATGGTCCACTTACAGTGAGTAACATATTCTTCTTATATCCAGTATAATTCTTTGAAAAAACAGCAAATGTGCTTTTGTTCTTAAGTCAGCCTCTGTGTAGCCTGTGTGCTTTCATATCAAATTACAGTTGCACCATTGGCAGCCTCTGCTCCTCTTCAGTTCGTATAATCAATACATTTTATCGCTTTACCTTCTGGTAATTACAGCCCAAAGTGCAGAGTCTTGTGTGACTTGCTGACTAGCTGACCATGACAGTTACACTTATTATTAAATTATGTGGTAGAATAAGATAGAATGAGATGTAACTGCATTAGTTGATGCCTAAAAAGGTGTGGAGCTCTTCTTTATAAAATGTGCCTCATTTTCCTACGATGTTGGAGATAGGAGTGCTTTGATAATGTCTGGATCAGATTATAAGATAAGCACACACTAAATGTCCCTTGTGTGTTCTGCATGAATGTGTCAGCTCATATCCACCAGGGGTCAGCATTTATCCTCATACTGGAATCAGATGATTCAACAATTACAAGTACTAAAACCACGCTGTATACTCTGTTACAAGTAAAAGTCCTGCATTGGAAATGTTACTTAAGTAAATGTATGTAAGTATAATCAAAAATGTACTTTAAGTATTAAAAGTAAAAGTACTCAAAGCAGAAAAATGTCCCCTGTGACTGTTATACTATTATATTTTGTATCATTAGATTATTATTACTCATGAAATAATGTAAAAGCAGGATTTTACTGTTGTAGTTGGTTGAGGTGGAGCTCATTTTTAATTATTTTGTACAGGACTGTAACTAATGACGATCTTCATTAAGGATTAATCTGCTTATTATTTGCTCCATTAATATTTGTTTTTGTCCGACTATTAACCCAAACCTCAAAATCATTTAAAATAAATAAAATAATAATAATTATATAAATAGTAAATCCTCACATTTGAGAAGCTGAAACCATGAAATGTTTGGCATTTTTACAATGATCAAAATAGTTAATTTTCTGTTAATGGATTAATTGACTAATCGTTTCAGCAGAATTTGTACATTTTCATATGTCTTGTATGCAACAATCCTAATTAGTAAAGTAAATGTAGCTGTCACATAATTGTAGTGAAGTAAAAAGTACAATATTTACCTCTGATATGTTGTGGAGTAGAAGTAAAAAGTGGCATGAGAAGAAAATACTCAAGTAAAGTACAGTACTTGAGTAAATGTACTTAATTACATTCCACCACTGTGTTTAACATTATTCGTTATTTTGAGTTCCTCGTAGCTGTTGCTACACTGATGTTATGGTGCAAAATCATGTGACCAAGTTAAGTCAGTTTCATTTATATAGCCAAATATCACAAATTTGCCTCAAGGGGCTTTACAATCTGTATAGCATATGACACCATCCTTAGACCTTCATTTCAGAAAAGGAAAAACACCTAAACGAAAAACCTTTTAATGGGGGAAAAAATGAAAGAAACCTCAGGAAGGGCAACAGAGGAGGGGTCCCTCTCCAAGGACGGACAGACATGCAATAGATGTCGAGTGTACAGGATAGACCAACATAGTAAAATACATTATGAACAATCAGGACTACAAAATTATAGATACATGTAGACTGTAAACATATATGAAGAATATGGAGTGGCCATAGAGAGAAATGACATTTACAAATTACAACACACTTTTGTAAAAGAAGTGTTTTATGCCTCGTAGAGTTGAGCTTTTTTCTTCCCTCTCTTTTCTTCTTTTGACTATTTACTGAACTTGACTTTTATTTAAATTTAATGTGCTTTAACATACTTGAATTATAATTGCTGTTACTAAGTTAATAGTGGTTGATTGTATAACATGTTCTATGTTTTTTTTTAACTATTCGCGTTTTATATTTCCTGCTGTCTATATCACTCAGTTTTTTTGTCTCTTTAAGTTTCTGAAATTTTCTATTTTGCAATGTTCCTCTACATTTACGTGTCCTCAACATTTACTATATTTACTATTAAGATGAGAGTCTCCAAGTTATATTAACATTTATTTCAGCAATAACAAAATTCCTTCTTCAGATATATTTAAATTCATGCATATTTACATGTAAAAGTCTTACTTTACAGATGGAGGAGGAGAGTCAAGACCTGCCACACCTTCTCATAAGATGTTCTAAATATTGCAAGAATTATTCAAATTTTAATAATGATAACATTCACAGAAAATAATGCATGATGTTTCTGAAGTAGTTTAAAAATACAGCACTGCCTCATTGTGTGCCACCACATGTCATTTGCCCTGCAGCCCTCCTTAGTCAGCCATGGAGGGCTATGCCAGTGTGAGTAAACATAAATTCAGCATGGTGCCATTATGCCCTTGGTGTGTGGTTCTGCTCTTTAACACATAACTCAAATGGTTTGTTGTTTATTTGTCTGGTTGGTATGCATGACAACAGAGCATCAATCACAATGTGCCTATATTGTGCATTCAATAATAAACATAATGCAGTATTTTAATCTAATACTTTCTTTTCTTTAATAAACAGGCACAATGAGGATAATCTCGATTATGAGAAATCTTACAAACCTCGAAACAAAAAAGTCAAACGTCTCAGAATTCTGCTGCATGGACCAGTTGGTGCTGGCAAATCCAATTTCTTCAACTCTGTTGACAGCGTTTTACAAAGCAGAGTTACTGGTCGAGCTTCAACAGATGCAATCTCTGGGAGCAGCTTTACCAAAAAAGTGTGAATAACTGTTATTTGTGGTGATTCTAAACAAAAATGATCCATAATTCTTTAATACTTTCATGCAATTTAAAATGTATCAAAAAGTCTATGAAAGTGGGTAAAAAAGCATTTATGATAACATCATAATTACAGTTCATTAATCCAATATTTAGCTTTATACCATGGTCACTCAAAATTCTGGATTCTGATTGGCTGGAAGGTGTGGACTAACTTTTAGTAACCGTACAGATGAAAAAAGTTCTACTTCAAGTTAAAGTTTATTTGTCACATATAATCATACAGGGTATAATAAAAGTGAGATGTATGTCCATTAGCTCCTTCAATTGTGCAATAAAAAATAAGTGTAAAATAGAATAAGAATAAAGAATAAAAATGTGTGTAACCAGCAAAAACAACTGTAAAAGTCAGTCAGTACCACACAAATTTAATCTGAACTGTGTATTTGTGTGAATCTGGACGTCCAAATGAAGTAGCTGTAGAAGGGAGAAGGACTTAAATAGAGAACCTAGATAACGTTAGTCATGGTGAAGATGGTAGCCTGAGTCAGAGGGACAGCAGGAGAGACGAACGGAGAGGAAATGCAGCCAAAACTGTGCAGAAAATTAAAAGATGGGGAGAAGTCTCAGGTGTGAGTGAGAGAGNAGAGATACAGTGAGAGGGCAACACGTCTGCGACAGAGGGAGGAGGAGAGAGGTAGTCTGTGAGAGAGAGAGAGAGAGAGAGAGAGAGAGAGAGAGAGAGAGCTTCGTAATGTTATCTCCGCTGGACAGTTTTAACAATATTGTGTAGCAAGATGCACCGCTACTCTCTATTCTTGAGATTGAGAAAAATCAGTAACTTTCTATTTCTCTCCCGGTTTCAAAACTCAGAATTTTAGAACTACGAGCCCAGTCTTGTGAATCCCTTAGACATCACAATGGCTATTACTATTACTGTGTGGACTAATGCTGCCATATGTGGTTTTATGATTCAAAATACTAGCAAAACAAAAAAATATTGAATAGGTTTCTGTATTGGCAGGGATTTCCCAACTGGCTATTCTCACCAAAGTTGATGAAGCCTGTCCTGAGGTAGAAAAAAATATAAACAACGTCTACAAGAGCAAGTACCTGAAAGAACAGGTAAGTTTGAAATCTTGGAATGTAATTTAATTTCAATTTTCAGTATTTCAGCAAAAAAAATCTTCATTTGTCACCTCTTTGCAATTACTGATCAACTAAAATGCTGTTCAAATGCTGTTTAAGACTCAGGTCGAGGAATTCAGCATGAATTGAGAGTACAGAGCATGAGAACAGAAAAAACAACAGGAATGATTACATGGATGCGTTGATTCTGACCGCACTGAGACAGATGATTCATTTCGGAGAAGACTACCTCATCTACCTGTAGACCTACATACTGCCGATTGATTAAGGCATGAAAACAATGACTTCTTTAAAAAAAACAAAAAAAAAAACTTTGAACAGTAATGTGTAAGTTACTTTTTGTTGATTTCTATCGTTATTTTCATGCACGTTATGCATATATATTCGTTATATCATGTGAGGCTTCACTGCATGCCTATTTTATGTTGTCGAATAAAATATGAACACCGTGTTCAAAACCTGAATTTGCAAAAATGATGCTTGTTTGTATGGAAACTCAAAATGTGCTCAATGAAATAAAAGACATTGTGAAATAAATAATCATATGCATATTTCACAATGTTCTTTTTCCAAAGTCCGTTTTTATTTGACAGCGTTGTTTTTCCCCAATGACTCTTTTATGTCTTAATGCCACTTTTCATAACAATTTCTTTCTGTTATTGGCTGCAGTGGTCATGCTTTAATTCTTTACTTCTTCCTGCAGTTATTGATGAGTTTGATCAATCAAACAGCCTGAGCTCATAACAACAGTCTAATATCATAATTTCTTAAAATACAAGATATGAGTGTTAGCTAAACAAAGCTATTGCTTCAACATGATTACAAAATTTACTGTGGCTCCAGTTTAACAAAGCATACACTTTCACTAGTATTCCCACATACTGTAGCTTTCATTAATGACAGGGCACAATAATGCAGATACTGTATATAACTGCTGTGGCAGCTACACATTAGACTGTGGAGATGCAATAACTATGCAAGTTTTAAAAAAATGCATTTATCATTTGTATTCAGCCCCATCATACAACTTGGGGTTGTATGATGGGGCTTCATGCTTTTAAGGTGGGTGTTGAAGGATAATTTCATCTCGCCACTGAAACCTATATTTGTACACATTTCTTCAGCTGATGGATTACACGTTCCTTTATTTATGATACATTTTCCTACAACTCATAAAACTTAATGTCCTGATATTCTGACTTTTTGTTGCATGACCTCAGTTTGTAAAAGGCTTTTTGTTAAACCTGATCTTCATGTGTAAAAAGAGCCCCTTTAAAACAATGCTGTTTTTCATATTTGTGAAAACACAACATCTTGGATATACGTGGTTTTCATTGGATTGCGACGCTATTGAGATGCTTCCCTCTCGTTGCTGTTTGCAATTAAATTGTTCACCAAAACGTAATACTACTTAGTTACTTGAAAGCCAGATGATTCTCTGAAGAAATACTAAAGGTGCTATTGTTCTGAATTATGGGTTTAAAAAAAAGATAATATAAGATAAAGATAAGAAGAAAAGATAAGAAAAAAGATAGAATAAGATATAATGAGATGTAACCACATTAATTGAGACCTAAAAAGGTGCAGGGCTCTTTATAACATGCACCTTATTTTTCCACGATGCACAGTTGTAGATGGGAGTGCTTTAATAACGTTCGGATCGGATTGTGCATACACTAAATTTATCCTTATGCTGGAATCAAATGGTTCAACAATTACAGTATATTCAATTGTTTAACATCATTTGTTAATCCATATTTCAAATAACTGTTGCTACACTGATGTTATGGTGCAAAATCCTGTTACCATCACTGCCAGCCTTCTTCAATGTGTCTAGTCTGGGATGATTATAAGGCATTGATTTCTGTATTAGTACTGCTGTCCCACCACAAAGTCATCGACATAACCTCCAAAATAGTTAATACACTTACATACACATACACACCTGTTATGTAAAGGAACACAATATGATACCATAATCCACAAATAAAATAATCAAATTGCCTCTACCTTGCTTGTATTATATGTATTTTATGCAAAGGCGGTTGTTGATTGGTTTTTGGAATTATCTGCTCTGAATCGTCTGATTTGGTAAACTGAGTATTTCAACTGCGAGCTGTATTTTTTACTCCGTTTACCCCGGCTGCACCTGCCACAACAGGTGAGGTGATGCATCTGATCCAAAACTCTGCAGTTTCATGTAAAAAACTACAGAAACATGCATGCATTCTTGCACCATTGCTCAGAGCATATGCATGCACACACACACACACACGTAAATGGTTCACATACATATTGCACATACAGTATACACACATAATCAGTATATAAGCGTCCTTTGAAACTGAAAGTAACCACATGTTGACACATCTGTGAAGTGATAGTAAACCTGTTTCTGGTCCAGTTTGCACAGTGGATGCGTGAAGTCTTCAGTTTTCCTTCCAAACTGATCTGGAGAAAAGCCTGATTGTAGCCTCTGTGCATAACAAATAGCTATTGTTCTGTTCAGTGTTTGCTCTTGTTGTGTACAGTCAAAGAATTCCTCACTGATGTGTAACTACCACAGGTATATTACTCCATCATATGAACCCTGCATATCTACGATGGATACCAATACAAAACTTTTACTACACAGTTCACACAGTAAAGAGGGTTTTGATGGCTTGGAAGCTTGATTACAATACAGTGGGCATAAAAGGACTGATGGACAAACAAATGACATACTGCAAAGCTGATGACTCATCTCTTTCTCAAATTACAGTTGTTGTACAATATGCCAGCTGGCCTTGTTGTGTCTGCATGTATCCACCTGAGGTCAGCATTTATCCTTACCATGGAATCTGATGTTACAGTGCACGATCATGTGACCATCACTGCCAACCTGACCAGCCAATCTACCTTCTACACTGTGTCTGGACTAGGACGTTCCTGTCAAGATGTAGAGCATCGCTGTCCGTCCTGCAGAGATGGGGACTTGAGTTTGCGACTTCGACTCGAGACGCACATAAGATGCACACACAGTGACTTAAGACACACAGCTGCCCTGGATATTACAGGTGGGCAAGGGTCCTCCTGGGCCTTTTGTACCTCCTCAGCCTGAGAGTTGCTCTCAAAACGCGCATAAAAGGTGTTCAGCTCATCTGAGAGAGATGCAGACATTACCTCAGCACTGCTGGTCTTCTTTTTGTAGTCTGTGATGGTTATAAGTCCAACCCATATGTTTCTGGTGTTGGAGCCCTTGTAGTTGGACTCCACTTTGTCCCTGTATTGTATTGTCTCTTAGGACTCCACCTTAATGGTACACGCTCTACCAGATAAGCTACCAGAGCACGTCATTTATTTCACTTTCGACTGTAGTTTTTAAATGTAGGAAGTTGACACATACAGCTGAAAGCTAAAGGTTCTAAGCTTCATTTTGATATATTGTATAAGTTGCGGGGGTTTGAAAGAAATCCAGCTGCCACTCCAGGCTTTTGTCTCCCTAGCTCCCGCACATGACACTGCACTGACTCGGTGGGGGCGACTACAGAATCTAGCGATAACTTTTCAATAATGTGTAGTAAATAAAATAATTACTTTGTGAAATCAAAGTCCTATGCTGCAAACAGAATGGTCATTTTTATCTTGTGGTCATCCACAATGATATGAATCGATTTGAAGAAACATAATAGCTGACGCACAGACATGTCAATCATGGCTTTTTTTCCTGAATAATAACGAACAACTTCGGGTAGAAGAAATATTTGTTTACATTGCATTATTTGTGCTTTCCCGAATAATGGATTCGGATTCAGGTACATCCCTAATACAGTACATGCTTTGAATTCCTTAGATATAGCTATGCAGTGTTCTAAGCAGACCAGATGGCATGCAGCAGATGATGGAACGCTCATTACAACCATAAGAGACTTGAGACTTGACTTGGGCTCGTGACCAAAGACTCTAGACTTGACTTGGACTTGCCCCTCAAAGACTTGAGACTTGACTTGGACTCTAGCTCAAAGACTTGAGACTTGACTTGGACTCGTGACCAAAGACTCTAGACTTGACTTGGACTTGTGACCAAAGACTTGAGACTTGACTTGGACTTGCCCCTCAAAGACTTGAGACTTGACTTGGACTCTAGCTCAAAGACTTGAGACTTGACTTGGACTTGCAAAAAATGACTTGTGAGCATCTCTGCCATCCTGCCACAAAGTCATCTACATATACAAGTGAATGTGAAACTGGGGGAGAAGAAGTTAAGTACTTTCCCAGTACAAAGTCTCCCCTGCGCTTCCTGACCAAGGTCTGTCAGTATTGTTGGATTTGTACCAAATCTAGCATGGTAGATCTGGATCAGTTCAAAGATTGGAGCACCCATTTTGGTGTCTATTAGATAAACTATTGGTGTGATATACTGTATTTCCAAAAATTACTCTTCAAATGTTAAAAATCTGAAAAAATACCAATTGCTAACTTGTTTCCAAAGATTCTTTCGAAACCAATTGGGAGTGTCACAGTCAAATAACCAGAGAGAAACTGACAAATGTAGGTTTTGCATTGTGACGACCCTCCTACTCTTCTACTTTGCTTAGTTTGGTTGTGTTTTTGTCTGAACCTTGAGCCAGTTCATGGCAGCATATTTCAGCCTATTTGCAATGCATGCTTAGCGAGTTATTAACCAAAATGTGTTTGCCTTTAATATATCGCCCCCTTATGTTGGACATGGGTCATCATTTTGAGTCTGGTCAACCTTACCCTGCAAATTTCGCCTTTGCACCTTTGGCGGTTTTGTGGAATAATAGCATGTAGAAACATTAGACTACACCAATGTTTAGAGACTCTTAAAGGTGTAGTCCACGATTCTAATCCAATACACTTTTTGTCAAATTCAGAGAATATTTCCTCACGGTCCACTAGCTTTCCATTCTGTGTGTGCACTGAAAAAAAAGTCTGGTGTTCATACACAGCCCTGGCTCTGTAAATGGGAAACAAACAGAGCAACACGGGTAGAGCCACCAACCCAGGTCGTCAAATACCAACGCTTTAGCCGTGTTTCTGCTAAACACTTTGGTATAGTATGTCACAACTTGTGGTCTTGCACAGGACAAGGAGCACTGAAGGGAGGTGTGTATTTGTTTGGCTGTTGAGTTCAAATATCAACAAGCTTTCTCCAGAATCGTAGACTACACCTTTAAAATCTAAAAACATAAATCACATGGATTTAGTCATCCAGCGGTAGATACTGTATTACTGTAAAAGACCTGTCAATAAATTTGAGACTGATAGGCCGTTAATATTAGTGGAGCTACTGTTTTTGGACCTCTGGTCAAGAAAGGTATGGACTTCTTGTAAGTCACATGGTTGGCTGTAAACTGAAACTGAAAGCATGAGATGACTGTATAAAACGCTTTCTCAATGTCAGCATTGCACTGTCACTCTGTCCGAAGCCACAGAAGCACAGGTAAGATCTCCATTATGTCTACTCAGATATTAAAATATGTTGTTGTGATTGTGAAGCCAAAATGCCATTTGTTTACTCCGGTGTAATGATTTGTGCATTCAATGACTAAATATATAATTTAAAAGTAAATCCTCTAAATTAACTATTCTTTTGACTATTTACTGTTCTTGAAAGGGAAAACTGACTTGACTTTTATTTAAATTTAGTATGCTTTCAAATAACTTTGACATCCTTGAACTATATTTTTTGTTTTTTAGTTAAATCTAGGATTTTATACCAACAAACAATTTTTTATTCTTGTTTTGGTATTGAAGAAATACATTTCTGTCACAACTTGGGAAAAGTGGGACTGGACCTAAATGTATTCTAGGGTACCGAAACCTGGTATTAAACTGGCCCTGGGGATAAATTATTAAAGACCGTAGTGTTGATCAGCTCCGACGTTACCGGTTCTGCTCTCGGTATTAGAGAAATTAAGAAAATAGATTTCCTATTTATTTAGGCTACATAAACGTTATCTTGCACTTTTTATCTCACCCTCTCTGTTTCTAATTTGCAATAAGATTAAGACACTCGTCTATGATGCATTTCCGCTATTCCCAATGCAGAAGAGAGATCTGTCTCTCTGAGCCTGTGATATGTGCGAGGGGCGGCGGCCAGCTGTCTGCCTCTCTCTCTCTCTTACACACACACACACACACATCCTGCTTTTAGAGACAATGGCGGAGAGAACTAAAACGCTCAAAAGTCTGGTTACACTTCACTAGAGTCCATGTTGACAATGCTTGTTGCCACAAGAATAGCAAGTCTTTTGCATACAAGGGCGGAAACACCAGCAATCTTTCGAAACATCTAGAGAAAGTGCGTCACGCGCAGACGGAGCAGAGATGCTACTGAATGATCATAGAAATATTATAGGAATACTACAAGCAGTAGTGTGTCTCTATGATCCTCTCGCTCTTCTGCGACTACACGTTGCTACTTGTCACTTTGATCATGAAGGTGACACTACTCTAAAGACTCTATAGGCTACAATATAGTATAGAATTGAGTACTTATAGTATATAGTTTAGAGAATATTATAGATCCAAGACGAAACTGACAGAAGGGCGGGACTGAGAGAAAAAGGCGCAATTACAAATCCGTCTGCTACTTCAGCACCACGGACAGCGGCATAACCAATAAAGTTTTTTGATCCAAGTCATTTAATATTGACAATCTGCCGATACAGAGTCCCGATCCCATACTTCTATTTTCCTAGATAATACAGCTGCACAGTGCACACTTCAAGTACATTAAAGTTATTAAAATCAATCCAATGTATGCTTAACAACTGAATAGCTCTGCAATGCATTAAGAAACAAATTGCATGCATCCAAGCTATATCTTAATGTTTTTTTTATTTTTTATTTCTTACGAAATAACAGAATATAAAATAACAAACCCTCTCTGTAATCTTTTTGGCCTTGTCGCTGTCTCGAGGGAATTTCTCTCCTTTTAAAAGTATCCTCCAGTGTTTGTTGCTTCGGTGCAGCCTCTGCCTGAGTTACCTGAATTAACTGGATTCCGTTGAGTGTTTATTTTCGCCTCAGCCCCTGCTCTTTTTCAACGGACACTGCCTATAATTCATCTTTGAAAGAATACAAGATGACTGACCACAATCAATACAAGCTAGCCACTACTTAGCAGGGTAGCTACCAGCCATAGCTAATGTTACAGTCTACTGAGTGTGGCTGGCAAGTGTACACACATGGACCCTCAATTGTAGTATGAATGGAACCGCGTGCCTGCCCGCAAGTCCGCAGCGGTCCGCGGATGCGGAAAGTATGTCCGAGGCAACACACACACACACACAGAGCTCAGCAGAGTGGAGGAGACACGGAGAGTTGATGATGGCTGCGCTCTGTTGCTGTGCATGAAAGCTTCGCGAGTAAAAACACCTGTATGACAGCTGACATAAAACAGGATCGGGCTTAGGTTCGTGCTCAATATAGCCGATATCGATCACTTAAAAAATGCGTTGATCGGCCCTGATACCAAGTCTTTGAGATCAGATACTTCCTTGATTTGGTCCTGACAAATCATCTTACTATATTTCACAATCCTTGTTCAACATTAAATTTTGAGAACTAGATTGATGATAAAATAAGAGTCTCCAAGTTCTGTTAACATTTGATACTGGGGTAAATGAGTGGTGAAAAGTAACAAAGTACATTTACTCAAGTTGTGAACTTATGTACAATTTTGAGGTGCCTGTACTTCACTTGAGTATTTCAGTTCTATTCTGCTTTATACTACAACTGCACTACACTTCAGAGGGAAATACTGTACTTTTTACTCTGCTACATTTATCTGACAGCTATAGTTACTATAACGAGAACTTTCAGATTGAGATTTTACACAAATAACTACGATAAGTTTATAGAATACAATTTGTTGTTACTGATTAAAACAGAGATTATCACCTCTTACAAAAA
>NTHP01000191.1:680248-718007 GCA_003416845.1 Oplegnathus fasciatus | reverse complement strand
TGCACAATACTGTTGCCTCACAGTTGCCAGTGCATCTCCACAGCTTTCTATTGGACCCATGGGTGGCCAAGCCATCCAAGCCAAGCCTTGGACAGGTGTTGGGCATTCTGGAGGGATTTTCCAGCAGCTTTTCAAAATTTAACAGTAGTGTGAATTGGGTCGTGAGAGGCTGTAATTCAATGAGTGACACACGCGACCGCACCCTTAGCTTCCACATACCTGGACTAGACTGGCATCACAGAGGAAAATTCTTTCAAATCACATGACGCAAAAGAAAGTGAAACTACGTTAAAACATTTCAAGATACGTGGTCTCACACGATACACATCAGTGTAGAGAACACCAAACAGACATCAACAACTACTACTGGACACTCTTAGGTATACTAACCATGTCTTTGCAATTAGGACCGTCAACTCTTGATTATTAACTGCTTTAATTTGTCCACAAGAAACTGTGGTTAAGTTCTATAGTCAAGTAATTAATCAAAGTGATAAAAAGGAACTTGGAACACAGTATAAAACTACTTNAATGAGCTTGTGGTGGACTGTCAGAGGAACAGGAGTATGGAGGACCGCAACTGCCAAAATCAAAAATAAAGAATTAAATAAATTACTCAATAAATAAATTAATATGCCATTAAATGCACCAGAAATAATATTAAAAATAAATGTAGGCATTAATTAATTTATAAAATGTAAAAATAAATAAATGACTCAATAAATAAATTAACATGCCATCAAATTAACCAAAAATAATATTAAAAATAAGTGCAGGCATTAATTTATAAAATGTGACATAAATTAATATTTCTTTTTTAAATTTGATTCTGTATTTAGCTTTGTATTAATTCCCCTATTTATTTACATTCCCATTTAATTTTCCATTTTATTTATTAATTTATGAACTTATTTCTGTATCATGTATTTATTTCTTTATTTGTGTCTGTATTGTTTCCCATTTGCATCCCCCCCACATTTATTTCTCAAATGTATTTATTTCTGTTTTCTTTTTACGCCTGTGAATATTCTCATTCATCCAGGTCATAGTTATCTCAAGGAAATTGAATCGAACGCAAACTGGATTTTTGGTTTTGTCTGTNGTTCGTGCTCGTTTGACCAGGCTAGACTGATCCGTTTTCTTTTTACATTTCTTTATGCATTTCTGCCTCATTATGCAAATGAGGGGGGCTGCCATTCAGGTTGTGTCATGGGGTAAACCCTTCCCCTATTGGTTTATCGACATCAGAGTGCATAGATCGACTATGCATGCCTTGCTCCCACAACAGAAATAGCTACCTCCAGTCACAACTGAGCTAATCTAGCTGAAAATAATGCTGTCAGTCAGGACGTTCAGTGAGCTAAACCAGTAACACAGTACACCCCTCACTGGTGCCTGAAGAGAGGGGACGACGCGACTTTTTGTCCCCCCACTTTCAGGTTTTATGGTAAACCTGTAATACCAAGCTGGGCTGCGGAAGCGACCGGCGGACAAACAGACGGAGAGAAGCAGACAGACAGGAGCTCCGTTAATGATAATACTGTTGATATTAGACACAGACAGACAGCTGGGTAACAACATGGCGGGTGTTTGTCTGTCCGTCTGCCTGTCTGACACCCGCAAAGATCTGTGTATTCCAGCTTGTCTCTGATCCTCGAGGCTGCGGGGCCCGCTGTCCGGAGCTGGACGGGTAGAGGGCGTTCTGAGGTGGCCACAGATGTGCAGAACTCCCCCTGATCTGCTGATCTGATTCTCTGCTTCAGCCCTCCATCCACAATAAAACTGTTTTTCTCCGCCAACTCATGAGCTTTTCCAAAAGGATGGTGTAGCCTATAGGGTTACATAGGAGGCGGATGCGCGGGTAGGTTGTCAGGTGATGGAGAAAATATTCAACGTTCAGGTAGGCAATGTGCTGCCATGGTACTGCAGCAAGTACTGTGAATTTGCTCCTTGGAGAATCCAAAATGCACAATACTGTTGCCTCACAGTTGCCAGTGCATCTCCACAGCTTTCTATTGGACCCATGGGTGGCCAAGCCATCCAAGCCAAGCCTTGGACAGGTGTTGGGCATTCTGGAGGGATTTTCCAGCAGCTTTTCAAAATTTAACAGTAGTGTGAATTGGGTCGTGAGAGGCTGTAATTCAACGTGCGACACANAGAGGAAAAATCTTTGAAATCACATGACGCAAAAGAAAGTGAAACTATGTTAAAACATTTCAAGATACGTGGTCTCACACAATACACATCAGTGTAGAGAACATCAAACAGACATCAACAACTACTACTGGACACTCTTAGGTATACTAACCATGTCTTTGCAATTAGGACCGTCAACTCTTGATTATTAACTGCTTTAATTTGTCCACAAGAAACTGTGGTTAAGTTCTATAGTCAAGTAATTAATCAAAGTGATAAAAAGGAACTTGGAACACAGTATAAAACTACTTTTCTCAATTTCAGAATCATTACTTGAGGTAAAGCATCACCACTTCTTTCCACAGGCACAACAGCTGAGGTAAGAATTTTTTTATATCTATACCGATACATGTGGTTGTACAAAGAAGTGAAATGTCATCTGTTTTCAGGATTAAGTAACACTGATTTTTTCTCATTTTCTGCTCACTTTTTTGAAACCATTATTTGAATTCTTTCTTAAGTTTACATTTTTTCTAAAATGTTAAAGTATTTGTGTGCACAACATAATATTGTATCTTGTTATCATTAAATAAAAACTATATTTTGGGACTTGGAACTAGCAACTTAGGATGGAACAATTAAACAAAAAAAAAGAAAATACTATAGTGCAGTCATCTAGATTAGTGTGATGGCATGATTTATTGTATGTACTGTAAATTCAAGTAAATTCAAGGAGTAAATTCAAGGAGTGGGACAATTTTATTTTTGTTTTCTGTCCTCATACTTCTTTAAGTGCAAGTGAAAAATGTATATTAACTTTTTCATTTTTCTTTTAGTTTACCTTTGTGCTTTCACTTTTCCTTCTTGAACACACATAATTGTATTTTTATGCCATTTCAATTTAACAGATTTAAAGATATTTATAGAGAAAACACAGGTTGCTGTTGCAGCACACTTGAGTCAGTTAAGTCTGAACTTACAAATAAATATTCTAAAAATATTATATATATATATAAGATACAGGTAATATAGAATATTATCAAATATTCTGTTAACATTTGGTTTGGTTTTAGGCAATAAATAATGTAGTTTATATATGGAAAAGTGTTCCTTGTTTACATGTTGCTCTAATATGTCATTGTAGGCATGCTTTCATGGATCTTTAGCCTACTGTCTTCTAAGAGTAAGATACACAAAATATTACATAAAATTCGTTAAACTTATATAGATAAAATTAAGAGATTTTTCATTTATGTTGAAGTTATTTCCTTATAATGTGACTCATATATTACATCAACATGTGCACATTCAGCTTTTACTGAACAATGGAGGAACATACCATGGAGGTGAGTGATGTTCAGTGTGTGGTGCCTCTGATGATTAATTATTTTTCACTAACTATTTTTAAAACTAAACCTGCTCAACTGCTTACACTCCTTTGTTGAGACTGCCTTTTGTTATGTAATTTTGTGATTGTTGACAGTCTTAGTAACACAGTCGTTAAATGTCAGACACAACCACAAAATATGTGCACCTTATGCAAACTTAATTTAAACAAATACGTTTTCATCTAAAACCCAATCTAACCTTTTCTTTATTGAACAGCAACAAAGACAGAGGCCTGCAGTTTGTGGTGGATTATGAGCCTCATAATGATGAGCTCCAACATCTCAGAATTCTGCTTCATGGACCAACTGGTTCTGGCAAGTCCAGTTTCATCAACTCTGTCGACAGTGTTTTCCAAGGCAGAGTGACTGGTCAAGCTTTGGCAGATGCAACCTCTCAGGGGAGCTTCACCAGAAAAGTATGAATCAATTTTGAGTGTAGTTTAACCGAGGTCATGTATGTCATGCCCTGTAAAAAATCATGAAATTGAACAACGCTCACCAAGTATATTAATTTATTTCATTTTTTTGTGTGCACCTATGGTGATCAATGCAGTACACCGATTCAGGTTAGCAGCAGTGTTGAGCAACTAGTTGTGATGAAACTAGTGGGCCGTAACGAACAAAATACGTTACGGCCATCGTTCAATAGGTGGCACTATTGTCGTTATAACTACACCTTCCTGTTTTACAGTACAAAACTTACAAAATCCATAAAGGAGGACCAGATACATTTTACCCTTTTGTCTTCAATGACATCATGGGCCTTGAGAAGGGAAATGACAGAGGAGTCAGTGTGGAAGACATCAAACTGGCCATGATGGGACACGTAAAAGATGGTTACAATGTACAATTAATTCATTAAACTTTGTTGTATATACTGTATGTCAGTAATACAGTCCAGCTTTGTGGTCTGTTTTTGTATAAACAATTTTATTCATATTAAAATTCATATAAGAAAATATTTAAATGCTAAAGTCATTCTTAAATTAAATTTACATTGTTTTTCCAGTTCAATCCTCTTTCTGCATTATCTGAGGATGATCATTACTACAACAAAACCCCCACTCTAAAGGACCAAGTTCATGTTCTGGTTTGTGTCATCTCTGCCAGCACATCAAATATACTGAGTGATGAATCTGTGAAAAAGATGAGGGATGTCAGACTTGCAGCCAGTGACATGGGTAAGGGTTAGGGGTAGTTATGCGGTTTCATAAATTGAATCAAATAACCTGACAAACATTATCTTGATTCGCTTGGATTGTGCTCTGTATCGGCAGGGATTCCCCAACTGGCTATTCTCACCAATATAGATGAAGCCTGTCCAGAGGTCAAAGCAGATATAAGGAACGTGTATAAGAGCAAGTACCTGAAGGGGAAGGTAAGTTTCTATTTGTGATTTTATGAGTTTGTAGAGAGTTGTTATTCAAGTTGGAATATAATTTCGCTTTACATTTTAATATTCTAACACAAAAATACTCTTTTTCATTTCTTAAATGTCAAATTGTTCATATGTAGATGGAGGAATTGAGTGTTTTGCTGGGTATTCCCCTGAACTGCATCTTTCCTGTGAAGAACTACCACTCAGAGATCGACACACATGATGACATTGATACACTGATACTGAGTGCACTGAGACAGATAATTAACTTTGGAGAAGACTTTGTCAACAACCTGTAGCCCTACATACTGCAGAGAGAAATATCTTTATCACAGCCTGAAAAAGGCCAGTTTGCGAAGTGTCAATATTGCTTTTTGGTTTTCATTTGCAAACACGTAAAGTATAAATTGTTGTTAGATAAGCTACAATGTTACAAATTTGCACCTCACACTACATACTGGTTTAACAGTTGTTTGTCTAGTAGAAAACAGTATGTCTTTTATAATGGTAGTTTTTTAAATGTGAAATAGTTACAATGTGATGTACCACAAGGAAGCTGTTTGGGGCCATCACTATTCTCTATCATCACCAATGATCTTCCTCTTGTTCTAAATAAAGCAAGAGCAGTTATGTATGCAGATGATACAACACTATATGCACTGGCAGTATCAATTGAGGAATTGTCTAGTACTTTGGATAGTGAATTATAATCAGTTGTAAGGTGGGCTTGGAGTAACAAGTTAGTTCTTAATCTATGAAAAACAAAAAGTACTGTAGACTTCAACATAAGCCACAGTTAAACTTGTCTGTACAGGGTGTAGGAAGCCAAACTAGAGTGCATGCAACAATGCATTTCTCACATTGTTCAAACATTAGTTCTTACTCATTTGGATTACTGTCCAGTGGTGTGGTCAAGTGCATCAAATAAAGATTTGGAAAAACTACAGTTACTCCAGAATAGAGCCGCACGACTCGCTCTGAACTGTAACAGAAGAGCTAACATCATCAGAATGCACATAGCCTTAGGTTGGTCATTGGTGAGAGACAGGATGGTTATTTCTCTGCTTTGTTTTATAAGAAATATTTCATTGTCTAAAATCCAGAGTGTCCTGTACCATCAACTTTCATATAGCAGTAGTGGCCATAATTTTAATACTAGGCGTGCATCAAGAGGTTGTTTTTCACTTCCTGTCTCAAAAACCAATGCAAGGCAACATACTGTTATGTACAGAGGAATGAAAATGTGGAATGGTTTGCCATCAGACATTACACATTTAATACATAAAACTGTTTTTAAAAAGAGTTTAAAGAAATACCTAATGGCACAGAACACCAGCCCCTCTCCAAATAGGACATACGTTGCTACATAATATCTGACTATATGATCATTAATGTGGAACTTTCTTGGTCATTTTTCATTTTCAATGGGGATCCAAATAAATAAATAAATAAACATGTAATGAAATAGGCTATCCTTGTGCTATCTCGCTAGCTAGCTACCTCAATCATCCCAAATGCAAGCCAGCTGGCCAACAAACTTAATGCAAGCTAATGGTAGCTGGTATTATTTAGCTATATAGCATTGTCACAGTTTGATAGCAAGTTAAAGTCTGAATCTTTTGCACCCTCAGTTTACCTTTTTGTTTTCGATTTTTTGTTTTAGCAATGTGAAAGCTGCTGTGTTCTTGTCAAATTCAATTGGCTACTGAAAAATCCACCCACTGACACTGGTTTTGAGTAATGAGTATGGTCAAGTTGGAAAACGTAGCTCAGTGACATTATCAGTACATAGGGCTATACAAGGATATACGAGGATGTGAGTGAGGACTTTTTGTTTGTTTGTTTTAGTAATGTGAAAGCTGCTGTGTTCTTGTTAACTTCAATGAGGTACCGAAGAAGAAGTCCACCCAGCTTTTAAATGTGGCCTTAGTTACTGTATATTTTATATAGTCTTATATGTGATATTTTCTGAACTATTGTCAGAAATTGATTTTATTTTTCCATCTTGTAGTGTCTGTTTTCTAACTAAAAAGTATAAAGTCATTGCTTAATACTATGGTATGTTGAATGCTGGTGAATATAGTATCTTGGGGTGAAGGGCGTGGTACTACAATGTACATTTTGAACTCAATATTATTTTGCATATGGTGGTGAAGAAAATGTAGAAATGCAATGCATTCATTTTGATTTGTTGTGAATTTGTTGTTGTGAAGACGGGAACTGGGGCCAAAGGCGGGGGAGCGGGGTTCCACCCCTAGAACCTCCACACTTTTAAAATCGCTGCTCCACCCCTTTCCTCAATGACCTGTGGACCTCCATACCGCTGAAGCAAATCTTTCATAGTTAAGGCATGAACAGAATTTACTTAAACAATAATCTGCATAGTACTTTTTAGTGTTCTTTATTATTGTGTAATGCATATATTATTCAGTATATCATGTGAGGTTTCATTACATCCTTGTCAAAATGTATCTTATTGCCTATTGTTGTACTTTGATGAATAAAGTATGAATGCTGTCCAAACCTGGATGTGCAAAAAGGATGCTCGTTTGTATGGATAATAATAATAAGTATGCAAATTTAAATAAATAAGGCTGGGAAATAAATAATCTTATGAATCAATACACAACATGTCAAAATAATCTATTAGACTTTATACTGTATTCAGTTTGTTATCATAAAATTAATAATAATTAATAATATGGATCAATGAGCAAAAAAAAAAAATCAGTCGATCAGTCAACGATAGGCAAGACTTCACTAATCAGATTCGACTATGTAAATTCTTAGTTGTGGACACCCCTACATAAAATATTATTTCATCCTGAGTTTACTGCAGGTAATTATTATTTAAAAGTACTATATGTAACGATTTATATGTATTAATCGTATTTTTATTGCCAATGTGTGAAAGGATTGTAACAACTTAAAAAATGAGACTTTCTCGTTTGCCTATAACAGCCTGTGAACTGATTTGTATGTAAAGGACTTGGGACGTTTTTTCTGGGAAAATCCAATGGATGTGACGTTATGCGCGCTCCCGAGTGCCTTTCCTCTCTTCAGCTCCCTACAGCACCAACAGTGTGCAACACCAGCTAACATTAGCTCTATGATACTACTTCATATTTATACAGATATAATTTTAAAGTTACACAATATGTAGATGTATATAAACAACAACATTGCTGCCATATTTATGCTTAATTTAGATGATGTTATTTTGAGTGTTTATGGAGCGGCTACAATGTTGGCATAGCATAGCCCTGATCGATCCAAACTCTATTCAGAAAACAAGCACTTTAAAAGTTGTTTGCTTGTGGTCTTGTGGACAAAGCATGAATTCAGACTTTTTACAAATCAGAATCACGATGTACTTATTTCATAGATATCTATGTGTATAAACAAAGCGTACAAACAATAACGTTGCTGCCGTATTTATGCCTAATTTCGATGACGTTAATGATGACTAAATTATGACCCTTTAGTAATATTATGGTAACTGATAAAACTTCTAAAAAAATAAATAAATAAATAAAGCACACATTAGCTCACACACACACACATAAGCTGCCTTTGGATTCCTCTGTGTTACAGGTACCAGGTTGTGGCACCCAATAACAGATATAGATGTACCTGAAAAACAGGTTAAGATGTTATGAAGAAACAGAGCAGTGACACGGTTTGCATTCTTCGCCGGAGTCTCCTCAGCTATNATTTTCATGCTAAAGTGCATTTTCATTAAGATGCCTAAATACATCAATGGGACTAGCATATTTACAATAACAGCAGTAATACCCAACATAACTCTTTTACAGTTGCACCATTTTCCCCAAAACTGTTTTTATAACACCATTCAATTACACATCAAATATACACAAAGTCATGAAATAATGGAGCCAAAATCTACTCAAAACAACAGGAGAGGTAATGCCCGGACACTACAATTAGCCTAAAGCATGTAAGAGCCCCTGCGGGAGGCGCCGTTACGAGCCATTCAACATTAATACACAGACACACTTTAGCTAACACTCATACTACCCTCATATCCGACCCAAATCAACACAAAATACACTCTAAACATCACACAACCAATTAAAGACGTCCCTGTGTGATTTGATAAATATAACCCACCTGAAAAACAGGTTAAGATGTTATGAAGAAACAGAGCAGTGACACGGTTTGCATTCTTCGCCGGAGTCTCCTCAGCTATGAGAGGAAACGGCGCGTGCGCAACATAACGTCCCAACGGCAAACCGGGTCAGAGCCGTTGTCCTGCACTTGGGGTTTTTTTTTGTGAACAACATGTAAATCACACACGCTGAGGTTCCTAAGGATAAATAAAAATGCAGGCACTCTCAAAAACGCTGACAAACAAAATAAAACAATCACACTAATGTGATGACATTTAGTGGGCATCACATCTGCGAAATGGACAAACCTCCTGCCGTGTCTGTAGAGAAAGATCACTATTTATTTTTATGTGCAACAGAAAACAGGGAATTCAGTGGCTGTCCTCACTATTCTGGCTGAGGTATATATTCATCTTTAACAACAACAACAACAACCATATCCCTCTAGGTGTTTTCCATCAGTAAAGCATGAAATAAAGCATGAAATAGCATGAAATAACATGCTTTACTAACTGTATTATTTATCTATTAAATAATTAATCGAATCTTTTCTTCACTTATTATTTACTTGCAACTTCAGCATTTGTCTAAATGTGTACTTACAACGGTGAAGTCAAGTGGTGCATCCATAACAAGGTACCAGACATACTGTGATGGAGACATGTTTTGGTGACAACATTCTTATTATGGGTACAATATGAGTACAATTAAAGGTTATGTGACTGTGAACCTACCATTATCATGAAGACACCACAGTCATTGCCATATTTCTGTTGGAAAAGTCCCTGAAAGTTGCATTCAAGTAAAACATAACATCAAAATCTATCACATAAAACTTTTTGTTCTTTTATGGATGAAGCAATACATTTATAAAGACATGTACCTTGATATCTCTGCCAGTTTTCTCCAACCAAGGTCCTGGAAAAAGCCGCTGTGCAAGACCTCTGTAACATAGTGGTTACAACTACACTGGCTTCCTATGGTATCTTACTGTGAATGATAGGCAACTTGACTAAAATTGTAGGCAAGTCAGGGGAAAGTGACTGTCCTCTGAAAAATCAACAATGCAAGTAAATACTAGAGCTGCACGATTTGGTGAAAAAGTCAAATTGCGATTATTGTGGACAATATTGCGATTTGTGATTGCAATTTGATTGTGCTGTTTAAAGGTGTAGTCTACGATACTGGAGAAAGCTTGTTGATATTTGAACTCAACAACAAAACAAATACGCCATGTTCCTTCAAACTCGCACTCAGCATTAGTTTGTCCTGTGCACAAGCACGAATTGTGACATATTGTACAAGTGTTTAGTGGAAACACGACTATAGCATCGGTATCTGACGACCTGGGTTGGTGGCCCTACCCGAATCGCTCTGTTTGTTTCCCGTTTACAGAGCCAGGGCTGTGTATGAACACCAGACTGTTTTTTCAGTGCACACACAGAACGGAAAGCTAGTGGACCGTGAGATATTCACTGAATTCGACAAAAACTGTTTTGGATTAGAATCATAGACTTCATTTTTAAGGTGCTGATGCAAGTTTGTAATGTTGCCACATGATGTAGCAACTTTCATTTTGCATGTTTTACACAGTACCTCTCAGGGTATTTCCTGGTTCAAAATGAGGCGGAAGTGGTACCATCCTGATCATGAGCACACACGTGCACGTGTACTGTGCCTTCAACTGGCTCAAGAAAACTCTTTTTTACAAGCGACGTATTTTATGAGTTCTAATAATTATATGATTGAAGAAAATGACAATTATCACATTAAAGAATATTTTATTAAACAAATGTTAATGTTAATATAATAGTATAATGTATAATAATAATAACAATATATTAATTATTTAATGTTAGTATATTCATATAAGTTCATACCCCTGTTGTCTTCTGTCTGACTGCTTCAGCTGCTAAACTTTGACAGTTGAACTGGTATCACTGGGCTTAATGGGCTGCTCTGTATGTTAAGACTGGACCGGACCGAAAGTGATTGACTGGGAGAGAGAGGCAGGGAGCCCACTCGTCCGGGACAGTCAGCCACACAGCACTTGATTACCTTTATTTAAGTGGGGGCTGGGTTTATTTCAAAATATGTAGATTTTGCGTTGCATCTGCCTCAATTGTCAAGTGGCCCACCGGGAAAAGTCTCGGTGCTCCCGATGGCCAGTCTGACTATGCCCGTCAGAGTTTTGTCGAGAGCTGGAGGTGGCACAAAATTTGACAGAGGCGGCCGCCTTGTGATTCTTTATGCAGGAAAAACTCTGTGACTCTTTCTGCTCTGTGTCGCTGAGCTTGAATTCAAAATATCGCCGACTCCTCTTGAGTCTGCAGGTATTTCTGATGATTTGTAAAAAGCAGTATAGCACTCAAGCCTACAACTGGCGGTCAATCTATGATAATTTGGGCTGGAAGTGAACAAGGACAGGTGCGTTCCATTTCCATTCCCCGCACCTCCCCCACCCACTTTCCCACTGCACCTCAAGTGGCCTCCGTGCAACGTATGCTGTTACGTAATACCAAGGGCTGAGGGGAAGTAAAAGAGTGGAGGTGGAACTACTAATGAAATGCAGCCAGAGACTGATCTCAGTCTGCTCATCACTTTATCATGAGCAGACTGTACACACACAGAGAACAGGTTGTCACGTTCACACACACACATAATCGCACCCTTTGCGGTTATATAATCGCACGGGCTGACATCGCAATTGCGATTAGATTAGATAGAATTGTGCAGCTCTAGTAAATACACTATGGTTTCTGAATAAGTTGCAGCTGGAGGCATTGCAAAATATTAAGTAAAGCCAATTTGGAATTTATGCATCTTCGTAACCAATGTGTGAATAATTTTCAAAACAGGAAAGAATCTAATTTCAGTTGTAAATTTTACAGAGAAAGGTAGTCAAGGGAACGTCATTGACCAGTTAAATAAAAGAAGCAAACATGGCCATTCAAGATATCCATGTAGGACCTTAGAGAGTTTGATAATCATCATGTCCAAACCCCTGTTCTGTTATGTGATGCAAAGAGTCTATGTGCAGAATTTCTCTCTGTGCAGGCTTCGTAACCTACAAGAGATAATGCATTCCAGGCAAGTTAGACTCTGTAACTTGGAAATCCAAACTCACTGATGACACAACAAAAATTTAACCAAATGTCATTACAGAAAGGTGTTACATATAGCAGAATAATTGATAGGACTATATTTATGACTTACGCACAAAAGGTAATGGCTGGTAGCCCAAAGAGGAAAAATGATGGCATCCTTTTCATGTACATCAACCTAAGAAAAATGCACATTTAATATTTCAGTGCTCCTGTTATCCCTTTTTTTTAAGTCAAGCAAACATTCCATAGTAAATTGTACTGACTGGAAGTGAGAGGGCAGGGTCGCAGCCCACAGGTGGGAGCCATGTTGGGGGTATATGAAGGTCCACTATGTGAACAGATTTCCCTTTTCAAAAGAATGTACATAATATTTTACTAAGAGTAGAATATATAATGCATACTTCAGACCATTTCAAAACGTGAAACATTTACCTGCATCTGTGTCATCTCCTAAATAAGGTGTAAGCAAGCATTTCCAGCCTGTAAATACAAGATAAATCAAGTCAGCCATGCCACGTGGCCCTCTAAATAGCTCTAAAGAACACCTGTTCCCCGAAACCACCACCATGTGAGCAAGTTTCAATAACAGCAACATTTCATTGATTTCTATTTCAACATTGCATGTGATTACAATTAGGAAAACTTACCATTGAATCCAAATCCTTGCACAATCCTAGTGTTTGGAAGTTCTGCCTGGTAAGGCAAGTTTGACTGTCTTTGATGATTAGCTCATTCTTTGGCCGATAGAACATAGTCAAACTAGAATAGAAAAATAAAATGAAGTAGGCCCTAAGTGTTGTTCCTACATGTTCAAAATTCATCAATGCACTCATAAATTGTAATCAACGTACCAGTTGCTGTTGCACTGGGTCCAAGAGATTTTACGTGGTCTTAGGCTGCAGGTCTCTGTTAAAGCCTCACAATGCTGGCCACAGCCACTGTTGTCCTCACCCCTTGCTGCAAGATATTATTACTCACCCACAAAATCCATTGTACATATATCTTCTATTACATAAAAGTACACAAAATGGTAATTCTCAAACTGTGCAGCCTTTGAAAAAAATAGATAAATAAAAACTAACAACAGGCTGTGCAAAGGGAGTGGTACCAAAAGAAAGTGAATTTACTTATTGTTGCTCTTCCGTGTTGGTCATAGGAAATGTCTTGGCCTAATCCCTTCTGAATTTTGTCTATCCTTAGTTGATTTATTCTCTCATTACCATGATGGATTATAGATCAAATGAGAAAGGTTTGTGTACTTGGGGACATCATGTTTAAAAAGTAATTGTTTCTCTCCATCTTTGCAAAGAACTGCTCTGCTACCTGGCTGTTTAGATGGCCTGCAAGCTCTGGCACCAGATGAATTCTGCACAGCTGGTCAATTTTCATCAGTTGGCTGTAGCAGTCTTCCTTCATGAGGGGAAAAGGGCAAATTTTCTGGATCTCTTAAGTTCCCGTGTGTTACAAGCCCTCTCGCAAAGTCGTACACCACAACATTGGGCATGTGTTTCCATGAGAAGAGTAGATCCATAAAATCTCTGGGGCTCTCTCCGCACACACATTGAATTTTATGCTGTAAACAATGTCACATGGGCCCATAATGACTGCCCAGCCACCTAAAAAAGGAAAAGTCAAATAGTGATTGTGATTTATTTATAAAATTGCCTCGCACAATAGCTTGTGAATTAATAATCTGCCCCTTTGCCTCCACCTTAAAAGACATTTACACATACAGAGCAAGGTTTTTTCCTTTGCCGGAATTAATAAGGGAGCAGCAAACATCAAGCATCTTTAGTACTTTGCTCAGGGGTACATTTAAAGTAGAAGGACATTTTGATACTAGCAACGCTCAGCTTCTTTCCAATGTTAGTGTCTCGAAAAAAAGTATATGCAGTATGATTAAATAAACAAGATCATACCTGAAGCTCCCCAGAATTTATCAAAAATCTTATCATAAGTTTGTCTGCTTGTGATGAACCTTTATGGTCCAATCCGCTCTCCTTGCATAACTTTCTTACTGCATCAAGCTGAAATAATAGAAAGGAAACACACAATACAGGACATGTATTTAACACAGTTTCCACTTGTGACAACTATTAAAAATATTGAATCCTGAGGACATACAAAGCTTACCTTTAGTTGCATGACCTCATTCAAAAGCCTATCTTCTGTGACTCAGCCATTTCTGCTGGCTCTGTGGGACGATGCGTTTTCTCCCATTCAGTGTTAAGAACAACATCTGATTTCCGGGTATGCTGTCCAATCCAAGGAGCCCAGATCTCATATGTAGGTTGTACAGCAAAAGGGTTACTTGTTGTACCTGCAGGTAGTAAAACATTGAAAAAAGAATGCAACTACTCACAATTAAGTACTACTGCATACCTGCATACTTGGGGCAAAGGCATGCGTGATCATCTCCAGAGAGATGGAATCCCAGAAGTCTTGTACATTGACTTGGGGGTTCAGGGATCTCACTCACTGCAAATATAAATAACGTTTCTGTATCAAATGTATAATTTTTTCAGTGTAACAAAAGGTTAGATTTACAACTTACAACTACAGAAGAGTGCATATACCAATGCACTTACCTGGCATGTTGAAAACACCCTTTTTGTGGAGGTCCATGACAACCACAGGTGGATAATGCCTATATTAAGCACCAAAAAAATGTGTATTCATGTGCAGTAAGGGCTTCAAAGGGTAAATATGAATGAAGTAGCCTGTTGTAATTGGGCAGTGCGATCCCAGATGACTACTCTATGGCTTCAAAAACCCTGTTTAGAGCACTGTGTGTCTGACAGAGAAAAGATAAGAACGGAGAGAGGAGAGATAACACAGCACCATATAAAACTGCAAAACCGTGTTTAGTCCATACCAAGTCCATACAGGCAGAAATGCTGGCCAAGAATGATGTGGTCATCATTGTTGTGAAGACCATCCATCCATTCCTGTATGTATGAAAAAGTCAAAAAGTGTGAAGAACACTACTCACCTGTAATAACAGTAGTCAATGTAATTATTTTTGTTTTTTTGGTGATGAGAACCGGTTCAGCCAGTGGAATTACACCCTCGCATTCCAGGCAAAAATTCTTTTCAGGAATAAGAACTTTTCTGAAATCTTTCTCCTCTGCATCACGCACCTTTTGGGGCAACAAAGGTGGAATCCTTTTCTTTTCTGCAATGTATTTTGCCATCCGCTCTAGGTCCATCTTTTGTGAAGGGGGGTACATGTGTCTATGTTCAGCACTTTCCTCTTGTCCAACTATTTCCTCTAAAATCAACTCGGTTATTCTTATAGATTTAGGGCGCTTTCATACCTGTAGTTCGGTGGTCTCGGTGCGATTCGGAGGTGAAGTTGCAACATTGTTGCATTTTTCATTTGTTTTGGTTTGACACTGTACTTTATCAAGCGCACCAAACATTGTAAATAAATGTCACAACCTAAAACCTAATGTCCTGACATCCTGACCTTTTGTAAGTTTGTAATGAAGGCTTTCTGTTAAAATAAATTGGGGGTCAGATGGAGAGGCACAAGCCAACATAACCCCTAACAAAATTATCAACAGTTATTTTTTCTAACCGATCTTCATGTGTAAAAAGAGTGCCCCTCAAAACAATGCTGTTTTTCAGACTTTGTGAAAACACAACATTTTGGATATACATGGCTTTCCTTGGACTGGGGCACTATTGAGATGCTTCCCTCTCGTTGCTGTTTGCACTTAAATTGTTCACTAAAACTTAATACTACTTATTTGCTTGAAAGCCAGATGGTCCACTTAAAAGGTGAATAATATACATTTCTTATATCCAGTTAAATCCTAAAAAAAAAAGAGAGAGTAAATGTGCTTTTGTGCCGAAGTATTCCTCTGTGTAGCCTGTGTGCTTACATACGCATAAACATGGTGCAAATCATGTGATCATCACTGCCAGCTTTCTACAATGTGTCTAGTCTAGGATGGTTATATTAAAATGCATTGATTTAGATGTACAGTAGAGCACTGCTGTCTGTCCTGCCACAAAGTCATCTCCACAAGAAAATATAAAATTATCCTGATTGTGTGAGTTAAGGACTCAATATTCATAGCCTATTACAGCATTTGTTGCTCTAGAGCATACTAATGAGATCTCAATCCGATACTAATCCAAAATATTCACTATATTCACTCATTCAGTTGTGACTTTGTGTTCTGTAGTCATTTGGTGGCTCTTTCCCTCCATCAGAAATCATTGCAATAATTATGTGATGGTGGTTACAAAAGGCTAAGGTTTCTAAAGAAAATTTTGCTTTTGAATTTGAAATAGCTGAAACAGTTCAAGCTGAAGTGGCAGTTAAAATACAAAAGCAAGTGCCTGAAGCGGAAGGTAAGTTTCTATTTGTGATTTTATGAGTTTGTAGAGAGTTGATTATTCAAGTTGGAGTATAATTTCGCTTTACATTTTAATATTCTAACACAAAAATGCACTTTTTCATTTCTTAAATGTCAAATTGTTCAAATTTAGATGGAGGAATTGAGTGTGTTGCTGGGTATTCCACTGAACTGCATCTTTCCTGTGAAGAACTACCACTCAGAGATTGACAGAGATGATGACATTGATACACTGATACTGAGCGCACTGAAACAGACAATTGACTTGGGAGAAGACTTTGTCAACAACCTGTAGAGCTACATACTGCAGAGGCAAATCTTGCTTCATCACAGCATGAAAAAAGAAAGTTTAATTTCATGATTTGAAATGAATTTTGGGTGCAAACAGGAATGCGCATGGTAATGACATATAGTGGGCAATATTGCTTTTTGGTTTTCATTTGCAAACATGTAATGCATAAAGTATCTACTGTAAGTTAGTTTATAACCTGTTCTGTGTTTTAACATGCTGAATAAAGTATGAATAGGCTGTGTATCAACCTGATGCAATTAAAACCTAATGTGCATAAAAAGCAAGCTTCTATCACTCTAACTATGCATTTGAGTTTTTGCATTTTCTTATTGTTAGCTATGTTAGCTAGTATTATTGTATTATTTGGTGGTAGTAGTGTCTGGTGTTGTGGTCTCCCAGTAATCATGAATCTGGTGACTACCACCTCAAAAGACATCAATGGCTTTGTTCAGACTACCAGGCCAAATCTGGTTTTTGGCATATTCTACGGTGGCCGACAGGGGCAAACGCGCAGCAACTTAAGAAAACACATGCAAATAGATGAAACACAAGCAATTAAGAAAAGATCTTCATCAATTTGACAACACATGCGCAGCATTTAGAAAATGCGCTGCAAACACAGAAACTCTGCAAACACAAAAACGCTTCAAATACAGAAAACAACGGTCAGGGTGGAACATTCTTTTATTTTTTTAGTTAGTTTTACTCACTTGACCTCAACAGTTGCATGTTTCCTTGTATTATTCAGTTTGGTTTTGTCAGTATTTAACCAGTATTTATATATTTTATATTGGGTTTTATTGGTTTTGGTGTATGTTGCATGGTTTCATTGGTTTTATGGAGTGATGCATGGTTTTAAGGATTTGTTGTGAACATTGCATGCACAGACTGAGGATCAAGATGACAAACAGGTGTGATTAACTGCACCACACCCCCACAGCTCAAGATTAGCCGACACGGGACGGTCAGGGTTTTTAAGGGCTGATTTGAGACAGGTGAGGAGAGGAGAAGCAGGGAGAAAAGAGACACGAGGGTGGCTAAAGGGGGCAGAGAGTTCGGCATACAAGACAGAGTTTGGACAGCGGAGTCTAGGCTCGGAGGAAGTCTGCCGACGGAGGACGGAGCGACAGAGTGGAACTGAGGCCTGAGACGAGGCACCGCACAGGCAGCCGTGGACGAGCCAGATGTGACTCAGAGGCAGAGACACTTGGTTCAACGTTTGCTATAAGCTAAGTAAAGGAAAGTGACCAAGTTAACAAATCCTGTGTGTGTGTGAGCCCCATTTGTGTGTACCCACGACTGAGGGTGCTTCCTTCTCTTCCGCAGTGGCACAGGAGGGGCAGCGGGACCGCGTGGTGAGGGCAGGACACCAAGGAAACGAAAGAGCCAAACCTTGCGTTTTATCTGTCATTTTTTAACAGTGGAAGTATTTTGTGGCTGGTAAAATTGAGAACCTCACACTCTATTGTGTGACACAACAATGGAAGTGTTTCCAGAGGACACTAAAAGTGACTTCAATAACTTCATGAGTCACAAACCATGGCAGTAAGCGTGTCCAAGCCGCGTTGGTGTTTCTGTGTTTGCAGCTCTTTTCTGTATTTGCAGCGCGTTTCTAAATGCTGCGCATGTGTTGTCAAATTGATGAAGCTGTTTTCTTAATTTGCTTGTATTTCATCTGTTTGCATGTGTTTTCTTAAGTTGCTGCGCGTTTGCCCCTGTCGGCCAACGTTATATCCAGATTGTATCCAGATTGATTTTAGAAAGTCCAGACAGCAAAAAAAACACATGAAATGCGATTTTTGCAAATCGGATCCAAGCCACATTTAGAGGTAGTTTGAAATGTGATTCCAATCAGATTTCTACTGATGCGTCTCAGTCTGGACGCTCTGACCGCTCAAGTAGGATTTCAAAGTGTCTTTTGAGTCACTCACAATGCGACACACAACGACGACGTCAAATCCAGAGTGACGGAAGTGCATCAGAGCAGAGTGTATACCTGCCATGACTTGACAGTGCGATTACTTGGAGGGCGAGATGATGGATCTCCATTTCTCATGCTTCCGTGTTGGAAAGCCGCATCACCAGTGTATGTAGTTACTGACACCTACATCATTACCACAGTAACCCATGCAGATAGGTTGGTGATGTCTGAACACACAAATCCGATCTGATCACTTGCAAATAACAGTGCGGACAGTCTGTCTTAAAAATCTGATTTGAGAAACAAATCTGATTTGCCTGCAGTGTGAACAAAGCCATAATGTCGAGGTTAAAACTGGGTTAAATGTGGTTGAACAGTGAAACTCTTTTAGACTTCTGGTTACATACTGTACCTGTTGTTCCAACAGCATTTTCTGCTTCAATGTTTGGACCTGCTATATATTGAGTCATTGTGCTACAGTACTGTTGTTCAGCTAAAACCACAATAAAAAACAAAAATAATGAAATTTGTCATTAGTTTCCCTTCATTTAATTCTGTGTAGTCCATACAGTATCTTGTAATGGCGGGCCTTCTGCAGCACTTAACTGTATTTTTTTTAAATGGTCTTGTGGTTTTTACAACATTAACAAGAAACCCCCAAAACTTAACTGAGGCGTGAAGGCATGATTTTACTTGTGCATTTGTCACCATAAGGGGCCTAGGGTGACAAATAAACAAGTAAAATGACTGTAGGAGTAATTTGAAACACTTAATAGAAGTAGGTGAAATAGCATATAAGATTACTGACCACATTAATGCATTAACTATGGTACAGTTAATCCAATTGTTAGCTGTAATGCAACTTCTAGTATTATAAAACTACAATACATCCATCATGGATGGAACTGGATACTGGACTCACCATGTCCATTCTCTTCAGGGAAAGTTGCTCACCAAGCGCATAAGCCAAAAAAATTTTCTGAGCTTCCCAGTTTACTTCCGCGTTATGTGGCCCATAGACTTTACATTGGGATGATGTCATGCACTTTAAAATTGCTTGTCTGGGCTCTGGGAACGTTTTACAAATATAAAACCTTAATGGTTTAAAAACGTATAATACAAAGACTAATAATTAACCTTGTTTGCAGTTCCAGGTGTCCTGTCAAAAGTTTTACAGATGTGTCTTTTATAATGGTAGTCTATGGAGAAAATGCTCTTTGGGCAGCAGGGTATTTTTTTATTGCAATCCCATGAGTGGTAACTGGGACAAATTAGCAGCAAGGAGCGATGGTGCCGTATCCAGCTCCCTTAATACATCCATGGATGCCATCCGGTTGTTTCCTTGGCAGAATGAATATCTTTTCACTTCTTATTCATAACTTCTTGCACATTGCTGGAAAGCTATGTCCTCACACACATGGAGTTTGGCTTGCTGCCTACTTGAAGTTACAATGCCTAAACTTGGAAAAGAACGAAAGCAAGAGGACAATGCTTGTACTCACCTCTAAGAGTAGCCTCACCTCAGCCCCACCAACAAGTATATCAGTAAGTGCCTGTATCAGGGCAGAGGCAGCAAAAAGCATGCACTTCATTTGCTGAAAAAGAGACCATGCTAAAGATGAAATAAGCTGAAAGAGAAGTAAAATTAACATTGGAAAAGACCAAATTGGAGGATCAGCTAGAGGCACCTACTCCTCAGCGAGAGGCAGTGGCAGCCATATCACGGGCACATTTTGAACAGGCACTGAACTAGTATTATTGATGAATAAAAATGTTACTTTCAGGTCAGTCTCTGTTTTGGTGAATAAAAAAAACATGAAATTAATGTATTTATTTACGATATTGTACCAGGAAACAGACCCCACACAACAGTGGTGGCATAGAGTTTGCTTGACAAACAATCTTTCCTACTTATACAGGCATGTTTTCAACGGGCACTGCACTAGTACAGGAAAATATGAAACTATCCCGATTGTGGGAGTTAAGGACTCATAGCCTATTATAGAATTTGTTGCTCTACTGCATTCCTTTGATACTTACCAAAATATTTTGAGCACTGAATGCAGCTATTCAGTCATTCAGTTGTGACTTTGTATTCTGTAGTCATTTGGTGGCTCTTTCCCTCTGTCAGAAATCATTGCAATAATGCTGTGATATAAATTCTGATATTTAACGACAAAAGGCTAAGTTTTCTAAAGAAAATTGTGCTTGCTGAAAATTCACAGTTTAAACATTTGAAATAGGTGAAATACTAAAACAGTTCAATTTGAAGTGACAGTTAAAATACAATTACTGAAAGAAGTTGTAATTTGAGTTAAAATGTCTCCCTAGGTCAGTTGGAGTGTAAGAAGTTGAGATGTCAGTATGAGTATAATCACTGAAAAGCACATGAACTATCAGTTAAAGAATATAAAATGAAAGCAGTCATGAAACTGTCATTTGAAGTGTAATAACAGAAAACAGTTGAACTGTCAGTTGAAAAACTAGAATTACTGCCCCACGGTTGTATGCCTCCACCAACCAGTCAAGTTGCAGTTTACATCCATGTTTGTCCAGACTAATATAATATATGTAATGAAGACTTTGAAGAAATTTAATTAAAGGTATTAAGTGAATTTTTGGCGAAATTGAGGTTATCACTATACTGACATGTATGATTCCAGTGAATAATTTCCAGTGAGAAACATGCTGTCTTCACTTGGTGCAACGACAATCACCTGAAGCTCAATATCAGCAAAACCAATGAGCTTGTGGTGGACTGTCAGAGGAACAGGAGTATGGAGGACTGCAAATGCCAAAATTAAAAATAAATAAAGAATTAAATAAATTACTCAATAAATAAATTAATATGCCATCAAATGCACCAAAAATAATACTAAAAATAAAAGCAGGTATTAATTAATTTATAAAATGTAAAAATAAATAAATAAATGACTCTATAAATAAATTAATATGCCATTAAATTAACCAAAAATAATATTAAAAATAAATGCAGGCATTAATTAATTTATAAAATGTGGCATAAATTAATATTTTTTTTAAATTTGATTCTGTATTTATTTAGCTTTGTATTAATTCCCCTATTTATTTACTTTTCCATTTTATTTTCCATTTTATTTATTAATTTATTAAATTGATGTATTTATTTCTGTATCATGTATTTATTTCTTTATTTGTGTCTGTATTGTTTGTACCCCTCACTGGTGCATGAATAAAGGGGACAACACGACTTTTTATTCCCCCACTTTAAGGTTTTATGTTAAACCTATAATACCGAGCTGGGCTTCGGAAGTGACTGGCGGACAAACAGACGGAGAGAAGCAGACAGACAGGAACTCAGTATTTGTCTGTCCGTCTGCCTGTCTCACGCCTGCAAAGTTCTGTGTATTCCAGCTTGTCTCCGCTCCTCGAGGCACTGGGGCCCGCTGGCCAGAGCTGGACAGGTAGAGGGCGCTCTGAGGCGGCCGCAGATGTGCAGAACTCCCCCTGATCTGCTGATCTGATTCTCCGCTTCAGCCCTCCATCCACAATAAAACTGTGTTTTTCTCCCCCAAAACTCATGAGATTTTCCAAAACGATGGTGTAGCCTATAGGGACACACAGGAGGCGGACACATGGGTAGGTTGTCAGGTGATGGAGAAAATATTCAACGTTCAGGTAGGCAATGTGCTGCCATGGAACTGCAGCAAGTACTGTGAATTTACTCCTTGGAGAATCCAAAATAGACACCTGCACAATACTGTTGCCTCACAGTTGCCAGTGCATCTCCACAGCTTTCTATTGGACCCATGGGTGGCCAAGCCATCCAAGCCAAGCCTTGGACAGGTGTTGGGCATTCTGGAGGGATTTTCCAGCAGCTTTTCAAAATTTAACAGTAGTGTGAATTGGGTCGTGAGAGGCTGTAATTCAATGAGTGACACACGCGACCGCACCCTTAGCTTCCACATACCTGGACTAGACTGGCANACATGACGCAAAAGAAAGTGAAACTACGTTAAAACATTTCAAGATACGTGGTCTCACACGATACACATCAGTGTAGAGAACACCAAACAGACATCAACAACTACTACTGGACACTCTTAGGTATACTAACCATGTCTTTGCAATTAGGACCGTCAACTCTTGATTATTAACTGCTTTAATTTGTCCACAAGAAACTGTGGTTAAGTTCTATAGTCAAGTAATTAATCAAAGTGATAAAAAGGAACTTGGAACACAGTATAAAACTACTTCATTTCTCAATTTCAGAATCATTACTTGACGTAAAGCATCACCACTTCTTTCCACAGGCACAACAGCTGTATGAATTTTTTTATATCTATACCGATACATGTGGTTATACAATTTGCTATTAATAAGTGAAATGTTATGTGTTTCCAGGATTAAGTAACGCACAGATTTTTTCTCCTTTTCTGCTAATTTTTTTGAAACCATTAAATAAATTCTTTCTTCAGGTTATATTTTCTCTAAAATGTTGATAAAGTATTTGTGCGCACAACATAATATTGTATCTTGTTATCACTAAATAAAAAACATATTTTGGGACTTAGGACTACTTAGGATGGAACAATTAAACAACAACAAAAAAGAGGAAATACTAGAGTGCAGTAATCTTGAGCTAGATTAGTGTGATAGATGTTTATCCAATGCTCTTATAATGGCATGATTTATTGTATGTGCTGTATCAGTAAATTCAAGGAGTGGGACAATTTTGTCTTTGTTTTCTGTCCTAATACTTCTTTTAGTGAAAGTGAAAAATGCATGTTAACTTTTTCATATTTTTTTTAGTTTACCTTTGTGCTTTCACTTTCCTTTCTTGAACACACATAATTAATTGTATTTTTATGCCATTTCAGTTTCATTGAATTAAAGGTATTTAGAAAGCAAAAATAGGTTGCTGTTGCAGCACACTTGAGTCAGTTTTACCGGTGATAAGTCTGAACTTAAAGATAAATATTCTGAAATATTATGTATTTATTACATATAGTTAATAGAGAATATTATGAAATATCATGTTGACATTTGGTTTTGTTTTAGGCAGTAAGTAATGTAGTTCATGTACGGAAAAGTGTTTCTTGTTTACATGTTGCTTTAATATCTTATTGTAGCCATGCTTTCATGGTTCAAACCGGTACCTCGCCCACCTACTCCTAAGAGTAAGATACTCAAAATATTACGTGAAATTCTTTAAACTTGTATAAATAAAAATAAGACATTCTTCATTTGTGTTTAAGCTATTTCTTTTACATGTGACTCATATATTACTTCAACATGTGCACTTGTCTTGTCAGCTTTTACTGAACGATGGAGGAACATACCATGGGGGTGAGTAATGTTAAGTGTGTGGTGCCTCTGGTGATTAATTATTTTTCTACTAACTATTTTTAAAACTAAACCTGCTCAACTGCTTACACTCCTTTGTTGAGACTGCCTTTTGTTATGCCATTTTGTGATTGTTGACAGTCTCAGTAACATAGTGGTTTAATGTCACGGATGTCTGTGACAACTAAGGCGCAACTACAAAATATGTGCACCTTATGCGAAACAAATATGTTTTCATCTAAAATCTAATCTAACCTTTTCTTTATTGAACAGCAGCAAAGACAGAGGCCTGCAGTTTGTGGGGGATTATGAGCCTCATAATGATGAGCTCCAACAGCTCAGAATTCTGCTTTATGGACCAACTGGTGCTGGCAAGTCCAGTTTCGTCAACTCTGTTGACAGTGTTTTACAAGGCAGAATGACTGGTCGAGCTTTGGCAGATGCAACCTCTCAGGGGAGCTTCACCAAAACAGTATGAATCACTTTTGAGTGTAGTTTAACCGAGATCATGTATTTCATGCACTGTAAAACTTAATGACATTTAACAACTCTTTCACCTGTTTTTTTAAGTTGTTTCATTTTTTATGTGCACCTTTATAGATAATTGCATAACAGAGATCAGGCTAGCAGCAGTGTTGAGCAACAAGTTGAAACTGGCACGGGTGGCACTTGTCCTTATAACTACACCTTCCTGTTTTACAGTACAGAACTTAAAAAATCCTAAAAAGGAGGACAAGGGACATTTTACCCTTTTGTCTTCAATGACATCATGGGCCTTGAGAAGGGAAATGACAGAGGAGTCAGTGTGGAAGACATCAAACTGGATAAGCAATTGTATTCACATAAAAGTACATATAAGAAACTATTTACATGCAAAAATCATTCTTTGATCAAATGTGACAGTTTTCCAGTTATCAAATGTGACATTGTTTTCCAGTTCAATCTTTTCTCTACATTATCAAAACCACTCTGAATGGCCGAGTTCATGTTCTGGTTTGTGTCATCTCTGCCAGCACAGTGAATATACTGAGTGCTGTGAGAAAGATGAGGGATGTCAGACTTGCAGCCAGCGACATGGGTAAGGGCTAGGTTCAGTTATTGTGTTTCATAAGTTGAATCAAATAACCTGACATCACATAATTGGCAAATATTTTGCACATTCCTACATAAATCTGTACAGTTCTTTCATTTAAATAACAGTCACAGTGTAAATATTGTCTATGTCTATATCTTTATTTTATCTTTTATTTTAATATCTTGTCATATTTTTATTGTCTATTTTCTATATTTAAGCTATGCTTCTGACTCGCTGTCACCTTTTCCTTTCTTATATTTTTCTACTTACTATGTTTATATGTCATGCATCAATATATCAAGTCAAATTCCTTGTATGTGCAAACCTACTTGGCAATAAATTTGATTCTGATTCTGATGAAGTTTCTATGTTTAAGTATGAAGCGGTTTAAGAGGAGTTGACAAGAGAAGAAGTTGTGGTGCTCAAGGAAGTCTGAATGTTGTCCTACTTCAGCTGTGCCTTGCAAGCTCCTTGTAGTTGAACTTTCTGCTACACCCCCAAATCACCTCCACCTCCAGTGAAAAGTAGCACTCCAAGACTACCACTTCTAAGTGAAGCACTGAGCAGACAATCTCTACAGCACCAAGGAGGTCTCTCTTGATGTTGCTGTGTAGAGATAGGGTGCTCAATACTGCAGACAGTAGAAAAAACACTGTGATAGCTGCAACCCACCAACAGCTGCAACAAGAGCAAGACCACGACCTGGTGCTATCACAGTGCTTGATGGTGGGAAGAGGACCAGAGCTCAGGGGGTCAATATGCCATCACTTGACCCTGTCTACCCGCAGGATACTCACTGATGGTGTGTTTCCCAATCTCAGTGACTGGGTGGGGTTATGTCAGGTGATGGAGAAAATATTCAATGTTCAGGTAGGCAGTGTGCTGCCATGGTACTGCAGCGGGTACTGTGACTTTGCCCTTGGAGAAACCAAAATAGACACCTGCACAATAGACAGTTTTGCCTCAGCATCTCCACAGCTTTCTATAGGCCCCATGGGTGGCCAAGAACTGCTGACACCTTGGATGGGGGTTGGGCATTCTGGAGGGATTTTCCAGCAGCTTTTCAAAATTTACCATTAGTGTGAATTGGGTCGTGAGAGGCTGTAATTCAATGAGTGACACACGCGACCGCACCCCTGGCTTCCACATGCCTGGAATTTTTTTCAAATTACATGATGCAATAGGGAGTGAAAGTATGTTGAAACATTAGTGATACGTGGCCTCACATGATATGCATCAGTGTAGAGAACACCAAACAGACATCAACAATAAGGGACCATTATTATAGCGAAACTATTTACAAATGCGAGTGGAGAGTTGTGTGACTGTATCTCAATCCACATGTGCATAATCAGATTTGTAAATGTGTAAAAGAATCTCTAAATGTGTACTGAGATTTGTGAATATGTACAGGAATCTGCAAATGTGTATTCAGAATCCGTGTGTGCGTAATCAGATTTGTAAATCTGTAAAAACATCTATCTGTATTTAGATTTGCAGGTAGACAAATCAGTAAATGTGTACATAGATCTGTGAATGTGTAGACAGATCTGTAAAAGTGCACATACATCTGTGAATGTGTAGACAAATCTGTGAATACCTATATATATATTAATGGTTGGAAAGTATTTTGCTCCAAGAGCTGGAAAGACGGACAAGTCATCAGTTACAACTCAGACGGGCCTCTCAATTGGCTATCTTTTTACAAGTGACTTTTGCTACACTTCTGCCGTGGCAGAGATCTGCAAATGCATGTGGAGATTTGCAAATGTGTGTGGAGATTTGTCTGTGTGCCTCAGTAGCTATACAGCCTACATACCACCGGTCAGCAGTAGAACCCAGTGATTTTAAGCGTGACATTGCTGGGCTGGGTAGTGGTTGTGGCTGCAGTTGTGCCGATGCGAGGCAGACCACTGGCCTGTCTGACTGACAGCAGCCACCATAACCCAGGTGAAACTATAGGGTCAGCTTTAGTATCCATACAGAGTCCCTTAAGGGTCACAGCGAGAATTTTTTTGAGGACTAAATTTTGCGTTCCCTCGCAATATGTTTTGCATTACTTCGCAATACTTTTCTTCTTCCATTCATTCTGAGCTACATGTCTATTTCCGCTCAGCTGCTCCCAGCGCAATAAACACCACAGTATCCTCAGCTCATTGAATTTTACTTTGAACTGGGCATTAAGTATGCTCAATACTACTGCTGCCATGGTTATGTAGGCTAATTAGTGAAAGTAAACTTAAACGAATTCTTGGTGGTAAGCCCAGCTTGCCTCCGCCCATGGCTGGGTACCAGCATCTCCCACAGAACCGTGGGCCTCGCCGTCCAGCCTCGCTCTACCGTGATCCTCGCCCGGACCTTGGGGCGCACTGAGGACAGTCCGCCCCCGTCGATAATCACACTGGGAGCAGGTAGTCCCGTCCCTCCCCAAAGGTAGAGAGGGTGCAGTCCACGGCCCCGTGAAGTGGTGAGGTGCGGGCGAGGGGCACCGTAGAGCGAGGCTGGATGGCTGTGGTTGTACAATTTGTTATTAAGAATCAAGATTAAGTAACACAGATTTTTTTCTCCTTTTCTGTTTACTTTTTTGAATCCATTATTTGAATTCTTTCGTAAGTTTATATTTTCTCTAAAATGTTAAAGTATTTATGTGCACAACATAATACTGTATCTTGTTACCACTAAATAGCAAATATATCTTTGGACTTGGGACTAGCTACTTAGGATGGAACAATTAAACAAAAAAAAGAAAATACTAGAGTGCAGTATCAGTAAATTCAAGGAGCAGAATTTTATTTTTGTTTTCTGTCCTAATACCTATTTAAGCGAAAGACACACAACTTTTTCATATTTTTTTTTAGTTTACCTTTTTTTGTGCTTTCACTTTACCTTCATGACACATAATTAATTGTATTTTTATGCCATTTCAATTTAATAGAATTAAAGATATTTATAAAGAAAAAACAGGTTGCTGTTGCAGCACACTCAGTTTTACCAAGGTCATGTACTTAAGTTGCAACGAGTCTGAACTTATAAATGAATATTGTGAAATATTATGTATATATTAGATACAGATAATATAGAATATTATATGGTTTGGTTTTAGGCAATAAATGTCATTTTGTGATTTTTGAGAGTGAGTAACATAGTGGTTTAGTGTCACGGGCGTCTGTGACAACTGCGCAACCACCAAATACGTGCACCATATGCAACATTTATTTAAACAAATAAGTTTTCATCTAAAACCTAATCTAACATTTTCTTTATTGATCAGACACAAAATCAGAGACCTGCAATTTGTAAGGGATTATGAGCCTCATAATGATGAGCTCCAACAGCTCAGAATTCTGCTTTATGGCCCAACTGGTTCTGTCAAGTCCAGTTTCATCAACTCTGTCAACAGTGTTTTACAAGGCAAAATGACTGTTTAACCTCTCAGGAGAGCTCCACCAAAACAGTATGAATCACTTTTGAGTGTGTTTTAACTAAGGTCATGTATTTCATGTACTATGAAACGTCATGACATTTAACAACTCTTTCACCTGTTTTTTAAAGTTGTTTCATTTTTTATGCACACATGTAAAGATAATTACAGTACACAGATCAGGCTAGCAGCAGTTTTAAACAACTAGTTGTGATGAAACTAGTGAGCTAGATACCAACTGACTTACAACCATCGGGTGACACTGTCAGACTTGCAGCCAGCGACATGGGTAAGGGTTAGTGGATTATACCTGTTGTAGGCCCTACCTGTTGTTCTAACATTATATATTTCAATGTTTGGACCTGCTATATATTGAATCATTGTGCTACAGTACTGCTGTTCAGGTAAAACCACGATAAATAACAAAAATAATGAAATTTGTCATTAGTTTCCCTTTAGTTAATCCTGTGCAGTCCATACAGTAGACTATCTTGTAATGGCAGGCCTTCTCCTGCACTTTGCTGTATTTTTCAAACAGTCTTGTGGTTTTTACAAATATCATGTGATACAGTGGTAACGCAATAACACTTTTCAAGAAACCCGAAACTAAACGGAGGTGTGAAGTGGCTCCTTATGGTGACAAATAAACAAGTAAAATTATTGTAGGAGTAATTTCGTGTCTGTCCATCAGAGAGGGTGGCAGAGTGCAATTGGAGGTGCTTGTCAATAACTGAGCTATATTAAGCTTTAGGGTAAAGGTACCCCATATGAGTCTGGGATGGTGAAAGGAATGTATAATTCTCTATTTATGGACATACTTCCTTTCAGGGAAGGTTTTTTTTCCCCCCTCTTATTGAGCTTGAAAATAATTCAGTAAGACTTTGTGTACAATATAGTGTGTGCGTGCAAATAATCTTACGTTTTCTGAAAAGCTGATGGATTATACGTTCCTTTTGTGGCAATACATTTTCCTACAACTCAGGCTCATTAAACCTTATGTCCTGATTTCCTGACTTTTTGTCGCCCGTTAACCACTCGTTAAAACATAATACCTCTCCAAGAATCACCACAATATTGTGCTGGAGGGGCTTGTGTGTCCCTGTGAACCTGTGTTGTCGGGACCCCTGGGTCTCCCAAGGAAAATTGATCCCAGGTGAGGGGCCACGGTATTCATGAGACCCCGACTGAACGCTGCTGGGTTGGAGTTCTCCCCGGGAAGCGTGAGTTTCACCTCTAAGCCACTGTGAGTCGCTGAGGGGAAGGCTCTGACTGTTGTTTGTGCTAATGCACCGAACAGCAGTTCAGAGTATCTGGCCTTCTTGGAGCCTCTGGGTGGTGTCTTGAAAAGGGTACCACCTATAGTTCTGCTAGCGGACTCTAACACTCACGTAGGCAATGATAGAAAAACCAGGAGGGGGGATTGGGTGTCAGAGTTCAGACCAAAAGGCAGGATAGGACCCAGGGGCAAGTGGCCTGGGAACCTGGGGCTGGGGCTTGGACTGATACCTGGGAACCTAGGGCTGGGGCTAGGGCTGATACCTGGGAACCTGGGGCTGGGGCTTGGGCTGATACCTGGGAACCTGGGGCTGGGCAGAGGTGGAGCAGGAAACCTTAGGCGGCCGGCCTGGGGGGTGGGGTGGAGATGGAGCCAGGGACCTGAGGTGGGCGGCCGAGAAGAGACTCTCTGGTGGACAGGCAGGAGGATGACCAGACTGGTGAAGCCACACCGGCAGGCAGGCCAGAGGCCGGCGGTGAAGGCGACACCCCTCTGAAGGCCAGCAGCGAAAGCGAAACCCCTCTGGAGGCCAGCGGCGAAGGCGAAACCCCTCTGGAGGCCGGCGGCGAAGGCGAAACCCTTCAGGAGGCCGGTGGCGAAGGCAGATCCCCTCAGGAGGCCGGCGGCAAAGGCGAAACCCTTCAGGAGGCTGGTGGCAAAGGCAGATCCCCTCGGGAGGCCGACCCAGCAACAGGGCAACAGGACTGGAGGTCTGCGACAGGACAGCAGGACTGGAGGCTGGCGACAGGAGGGCTGAGCAGGAGGTCAGTGTACTGAAGATTGCTGCAGCTCAGGCTTAGCGGACTGTTGCAGCACAGGAGCTGAGGACCGCTGCAGCACAAGGACTGGAGATAGCTGCAGCTCAGGAACTGGAGGCAGATGCAGCTCAGACTTAGCAGGAACAGGTGTTAGCCAGGCCGCTGACTGGGGTTCTGCCTAGGGTTCCAGCTTACGGGGTTTCAGGCAGGGTGTTGGCAGGGACAGCAGACTGGGGACCAGGAAGTTCAGGCTGGAAGTTGGCGGGGACAGCCGACAGGGGGCCAGAAAGTTCAGGCCAGAAGTCAGCGGGGACAGCCGACAGGACCAAAAAGTTCAGGCTGGAAGTCGGCAGGACCAGCTAACATGGGAACAAGAAAGTTCAGGCTGGAAGTCAGCAGGGTCAGCCGACTGGGGACCAGGGGCATGTGTCGGCTGGGCCGCCGATGGAGAACCAAGAGCGGGTGTCAGCCGGGCCACCGACAGAGAACCAGGAGCGGGTGTCACCCGGGCCGCCACCAAGGAACCAGGAGCAGGTGTTGGCCCGGGCCGCCGATCTGGGCTGGTATATATAGTGAGTGCGGCTGATGAGAAAATGAGGTGCAGGTGGGGAGATGGGCGAGGAAGCTCAGGTGAAGGGAATGAGTTGATTGCAGGGGAAGTGGAAGTGGCAGGAGCTGGAACTAAGGCTGAAAAGACCGAGGGCATCTGGTGGATGGAAGGAGAATGACAATGAAATGCACAAGCACGGGGAAAAAGAGACGATTGAATGGAGGGACAGAGAGACGAACCATGACATTGGGAGGAATGGCCTGTCCAATCTGAACCTGGTGCTTTGTTATTGGACTTCTGTGCTAGTCATGGATTGGCCATAACAAACACCATGTTCAAGCGTAGGGTGACTCGTAAGTGTACTTGGCACAGAACACCACTCACTCCACATTTTTTTCAGTGTAGGGCAGGAAATAGTTATGACGCAGCAGGTTATGCATAGCACAGGCTTTGTGCTATACCAGACTGACATCAGAGAAGAAAATCTTTCTCAAAGAAGTCACATGACCCAAAGGAAAGTGAAAGTTTTGGCTACAGGTCTTCATAAGTTTGAAGACCTGTAGCCTCACACAACAGACATAGCCTCAGACATCACCAAATAGTCATCAAAAGTTATTACTGGATGCTCTTAGGTATACTAACCATGCATTTGCAATTCACCATTTTAACTGATTACTGTAACTTATCCACAAGAAACTGTGTTTAATTTCTTAAAAGATATGATTTGTTAAAGTAATAAAATGGAAAAGGAAAATAAAGTATCAAAAGCTTAATTTGTTTTTCAGAATAATTGCTTTAAATTGAACCATCATCACTTTGTTTCACGGGCACAAGAGTAAAGGTAAGAATTTTTTATGACATTTATCCTCAAACTTATTGTACATTGTGCTATTAAGAAATGAAAAGTTATGTGTTTTCAAAATTAAGGAACACATTGTAACTTGCAGTACAAGACAACTGTTAATCTAAAGAACACTATCAGTGCCTTTGCAATTCAGCATTTCAGTAATAACATTTGTCCACAAGTGGCTGATTTCTGGACTCAAATTGTCAATGTAAGGATACAACATTAAAACATAATATCAAAAACATTGCTTGAAGCACGACTTTGTTCTAGTCGTACAACATTAGAGGTAAGACCTCAAATACAGTAGTAAATTGTAACATTGTGAAACTGAAATGTTTATTTTACTACAGAGATAAATGCAATGAATGACAGATGAGCAATGCAATAATTTTTTAACACTGAACATTTTAAAGTACAGTAGCTTGACATTTCTTGTTTTACTTCAATTTTATTTGTTTTAATTTAATTTTTAATCAACTTAGTCTTGGTTTTCAAAATGAGTGTGGTCTCTCCCCTCTACTCCAAAGGGTCTCTTGTGTACTGAAGGGATAAGGAATGGAATGGGTTCAGTTTAATAATCTGGGATTTATATCCACTAAAAATCAATTTTGTTTGTATTTCATGTTTTGCACAGTCATTAAAAATAAGCATAAATTAGGATATACAGTAGATAATTTGCTGTTGCTGCACGTGAGTTTATCAGTGATAAGTTGCAAGTCACTGCAGTTATCTTGAATTAATATTTTTAATTATTCACTCTCTTTGCTACAAGTGCCTCTCCAGATTCTGTTAACATTTGACTCATAGTAAGTAGTACACAAAGGTTTTGTGCATAACTCTGTGTTGTCTGAATATCTTATTTTGCAGCAATGGGAGGAAAGAAGTCTCGACCTGCACCCCCCCACCATCTCCTGTGAGTAGGACATTTAAAATATTCATAACATAGGTTAAAGTCTATGATAATTATTAGTACCTGATGTTGGTAAATTAATTTCTCATATTTTCTGTTAGTTTGCTTTGTTAATTTATGTGCAATTTGCTGTCAGCTTTTAGAGAACAACTGGAGGAAAATACCATGGGGGTGAGTGTTATTAGATCTTAAATTTGTGCTACATTTGTTGAGACTGCTGTTTCATTTCCCTTTTTTTGTGGCTCTCTCAGCAACATCCCGTTTAATGTCACTGCTGTCTGTGCAGCCACCATAAAATATCTGCACCATTGACATCAACAATACACTTGGTTTTATACCTAATTTAAAATGTTCTTCTTTGCATAGTGACAAGCAGAGCTATCTGCAGTATGTGAATAATTATCATCATCACAAACATGAGCTCCAACAGCTCAGAATTCTGCTTCATGGACCAGCTGGTTCTGGCAAGTCCAGTTTCATCAACTCTGTCAACAGTGTTTTACAAGGCAGAATGACTGGTCAAGCTTTGGCAGATACAACCTCTCAGGGGAGCCTCACCAAAAAAGTATGAGTATAAATGTGTTTTAACCAAGGTAATATATTTCATGCGCTGTAAAACATTTAATACCTCATTCACCCAGTTCACCTTCATTTGTATGTGCGCCTATGATGATCACTGCAGTACACAGATCAAGCTAGCAGCAGTGTTGAGCAGCTAGTTGTGATGAAACTAGTGAGCAAGATACAGACTTCTTTACAGCATTCAATAGGTGGCACTATTGTGATAATAACTGCACTTTTCTGTTTTACAGTACATAACTTACAAAATCCAAAACGGAGGGCCAGGGACATTTTACCCTTTTGCCTTCACTGACATCATGGGCCTTGAGAAGGATGCTGACAGAGGAGTTGGTGTGGGAGACATCAAACTGGCCATGATGGGACACGTAAAAGATGGTTACAATGTACAATTCATTCATTAAGCTTTGTTGGATATAGTTCAGTAATACAATCCAGCTATGTGATCTGTTTTGCACAAACAATTTTATTCACATTAAAATTTCTAAGAAAATATTTAAATGCAAAAGTCAGTCTTTAATTTAACTTCACATTGTTTTCCAGTTCAATCCTGTTTCTACAATATCTGAGGATGATCAAGACTACAACAAAACCCTCACTTTAAATGACCGAGTTCATGTTCTGGTTTGTGTCATCTCTGCCAGCACATTAAATATACTGAGTGCTGAATCTGTGAAAAAGATGAGGGATATCAGACTTGCAGCCAGCGACATGGATAAGGGTTAGGTTCAGTGACTGGGTTTCATAAACTGAATCAAATAACCTGACAAACATTATCTTGATTCACTGGGATTGTGCTCTTTATCGGCAGGAATTCCCCAACTGGCTATTCTCACCAAAATTGATGATGCCTGTCCAGAGGTCAAAGCAGATATAAGGAACATGTATCAGAGCAAGTACCTGAAGGGGAAGGTAAGTTTCTATTGGTGATTTTATGAGTTTGGAGAGAGCTGATTATGTTGCTTTAGACTTTAATATTCTAACACAAAAATCTTGTTCTCCTTTAATGAGCACTTTGTTTTCATTTCTTAAATGTCAAATTGTTTAATTTCAGATGGAGGAATTGAGTGTTTCGCTGGGTATTCCCCTGAACTGCATCTTTCCTGTGAAGAACTACCACTCAGAGATCGACACAGATGATGATATTGATACACTGATACTGAGCGCACTGAAACAGATAATTAACTTTGGAGAAGACTTTGTCAACAACCTGTAGACCTACATACTGGAGAGCCACAGCATGAAAAAAACCAGTTTGCGAAAAGTGGCAATATCGCTTTTTGATTTTCATTTGCAAACATGTGCAGCAATATCTACTGTAATCTTGTTGTCTTATAACCTGTTCTGTATCTTAACTTGCTGAGTAAATAATGAATAGGCTGTGCATCAACCTGATGCAATTAAAACCTAAAAGTGCATAGGCTTGTATCACTCTAACTATGCATTAGAGTTTTTTCATTATTACATTGTTGGTTTTTTAGTTATTGTTGGTTTTTATGATCTTTGTTGATAAAGGTGGTAGTGTCTGGTGTTGTTGTCGTCTCCCAGTAATCACGCATCTGGTGATTAGCAGGTCAAAAGGCATCTAAATGTTTAGGTTAAAACTGGGTTAAAGATATAGCCTACAATTCTAATCCAAAACAGTTTTTGTCAAATTTAGTGAATATCTCCTCATGGTCCGCTAGCTTTCCGTTCTGTGTGTGCGTTGAAAAAAAAGTCTGGTGTTCATACACAGTCCTGGCTCTGTAAACGGGAAACAAGCAGAGCGACTCGGGTAGAGCCACCAACCCAGGTCATCAAATACCGACGCTTTAGCCGTGTTTCCACTAAACATTTCGGTATAATATGTCACAACTCGTGCTTGTGCACAGGACAAACTAATGCTGTGTGTTACTTGCGCAAGTTTGAAGCAGCACTGAAGAGAGGGGTGTATTTGTTTGGCTGTTGAGTTCAAATATCAACAAGCTTTCTCCAGAATCGTAGACTACACCTTTAAATGTGGTTGAAAAGCAAAACTTTTTTAGACTTCTGGTTCCATAAACTGTACTGTTGTTCCAACAGCATTTTCCGTTTCAATGTTTGGACCTGCTACATATTGAATCATTGTGCTACAGTAATGCTGTTCAGGTAAAACCAGAATAAAAAACAAAAATAATGAAATTTTTCATTAGTTTCCCCTGATTCACTTTGCAGTATTTTACAGTCTTGTGGTTTTTACAAATATTATGTGTTAAAGTGGTAACGCAATCAGAAAACCACAAAACTAAACTGAGGTGTGCAGTGGCCCCTAAATGGTGACAATAAACAAGTAAAATGATTGCAGGAGTAATTTCATATATGTCCATCAGAGGGCGTGGCAGAGTGCAAATGGAGGTGCTTCTCAATGAAACTGTCTGAAATTAGTAATTAAACTTTATTAAGCTTCACGGTAAAGGTGGCCCGTATGAGTCTGAGATGCTGAAAAAAATCACTTGTGAAATCAGTGTATTTTCACTGACCAAATGTGAAAATGTCTTTATGCTCTCTGAAGTTCTCTATGTATTGACATAATGTCTTTCAGGGAGTGATTGATTTATTTTTTCTCTATTAAGCTTGAAAATGATTTAAGACTAAAGTGTGTGGGTAGTCTATGTTCGGTACATTTTTAAAAAAAATATGTAATATATTGTTTAGTGCTTTGATTTTTTTTGTATATAACTTTATTGAACAGTCAACAAACAAAAAACAAAAAAAATACTTTGTAGACAAAAGTTTACAGTGTATTGCGGAAACAGCAAAAAGTCTACAATTACAAACACGCCAGGGGGGACCAAAAGATGTAATAAAAAGATTAAAACAAATACAAAAATAAATGAAGGTTAAATAAATATTTTGTAAAGTTTACAGAGGTTGTACGTTTTAACAGCTTTTTTGTTTGTACTTTCAAATTTTGAGGAAAAGTATTGTTTAATACGGACAGTCAGCTCTAAAAAGTGTGGCTTTTTGCTTAAAAATTTGGATTTGTGAATTTAAAATTTGGACAAGATAATAAGCAAATTAATCGAATAGAACTGTGAATTCAGATTCTTTTCATAATCAGTGAATCCAAACAATGCATTTTTCCAAAATAAAATGAAGTGAGGGTAGATACGATCAGCAATAAATCATGACAAATTACTCCACAGTATGGTCGGTACAAATCATCTACGTTGTTAGGATGATGTGACGTCATCACGCGATCTGGTCAACAACTCAGCTGTTGTGATGGTGCCTTCGTGACCGTCGGAAATGTTGGATTTACAGGGCCACCTGGATGAAAAAACAAAACAAAAAACAAAGTGACAATAGGACTGAAAAGCTCGCGATTCTCTATTGCCTCCTGGTTGAGGTGAAGTAATGCACATGTCATTCTGTGTAAAAGTATTAATGCATTCCTGAATCTAAAAAAAGTACACAAATAAAGCATGTATTCCTGGTGTAGTTTCTTCTTCATTGTATTAGTGTAGCACCCAAAAACTTTGGGCAGCCACTAAACAAATGCGTTTGTTCCAAACGCATTTAAAAGCGCTATAAATAACACTGACGGCTGTGAAGCCTCCCTCATAGATGTTTTTTTTGTGTGTGCGTGTGTGTGTGAACAAAACATTATGTTGTACGCCAACACTGTTATATTATTTTTGACTTGGGGGGGGGATGAAATTTGTATTTAATTCCCACAAGATAAAAACATATCGTACTAACTAAACCGTGTGTTTTCAGTGAAAATGAGAAGTACGAGCTTTGGAGGAGCCCTTGAAGGCAGCATGGGACAAGTGAGGGAAAAGAGGAAGATATCCACGTAGCATATCTTGCACCGTAATAGTCTGGCCGTGTAAATGTTCCCAATGTGTACGTTTATTTGAAGAAACGCTGCTGTCTGTTAAGCGGATAAAGGTGTTCATAGTGGCGGGGTAAGGCGGAATAACCCACATTGGTCCCGTTTGCTGAAAGGGAGAGGACTAAAATGGAGCTGGAAGACGGAGTTGTGTACCAGGACGACCCGGGGACATCAGCGATGATGTCTGAGCGGGTATCGGGCCTGGCCAACTCCATCTACCGCGAGTTCGAGAGGCTAATCGGTAAATACGACGAGGACGTGGTGAAGGAGCTGATGCCGCTGGTCGTGGCCGTGCTGGAGAACCTGGACTCGGTGTTCGCGGAGAACCAGGAGCACGAAGTGGAGCTGGAGCTGCTGAAGGAGGACAACGAGCAGCTCATCACACAGTACGAGCGGGAGAAAGCGCTGAGGAAACATGCAGAGGAGGTAAGCTGAAGGGAGCT
>NTHP01000191.1:658088-680152 GCA_003416845.1 Oplegnathus fasciatus | reverse complement strand
GCACAGAGATGCTCGCTAGCATCCCTTTATGGAGAACGGAAGGCTGCCTCAGGTGTTTTGTCCTCTCGGCATCCCTGTGCGATGAATTAACCTACACACGTGGCCCGGCAGCATCCCGCCCGCCCTGCCGTGGTGCTCATTGGGGATGTAAACAAGGCAGTGTCATGGCTAACCTCAGGCTGAAATGGCCTCTCTCTTTGTATTATCTGTGTGTCTGCTCAGTGACATAACACTGTATCTCTAATCCAAGGATGGGAGTTCTGACTCACTGCCTCAACAAAGGCATCTTTAACAAGAAAAAAACACATCCACCTCTCTATCAAACACACCTATAATCTGTCAGCTCGCCTATTGCATCAGATAGTGAAGTCACGTCTGAGCCATGTGAGACCCTGACTGAGGAAACAGCAGGTGAAGTGACTCAGCATTTTGGGACATCACTGTCACATGAGTTTAAAAAGAAACACAGGGAAGAGGAGATGGAGACAGACATGCAGTCAGAAGGATGACAGGCTATTAACTAGAGACACAGAAAGTGTCACATAACATGCAACCTCCCACACAAACTATACCTTATGATGATCACTGCATATAGGGTACACCACTACTACCAACAGCACTGCCAGCAGGACATCATTCCCACCCTTCACCCCTGTGCAAAACACTTTAGCCATATCAACACCCACATAATCAGGTACTCACTCAATCATTTATGTTAGATAGGCAAAAAGCTGCACAGTATTCAATATTCTGTGGTCTACAGAACAGTCACATTTACATACATGCAAAGCCTGTCACTGTGCATTGAGGGCATTGAGTTGCCCCCGGCCCCGGAGACAGAACTCATTTTGGAATATTTTAGAAATCATGCAGGCATGTTAAATTGGTTGACGGAGCAAGTTGATTTCATGCTGTTTATCCAGTGACCACAAACTATGGTTTTAAGTCAGTATCGCTCGCTTACAGGAGTCCTTCAGTAGTGTACTTCCATAAAGTTGGGTAGCTAAAATAAAAGAAAAAGGTCTGAATTGATGCAGCAGAGGCTGAGATATCCTGACTTTTAGTCCTTTGTATGGTTCAAGCTGCAAAAACACTGAATCCTACATTTCCTGCAATACTACTTGATGGCTTTTCTCATCAAACTCTCCGTGCCTGGTAAATGCCCACATCTTTCAAACTCCTTCCCTTCAGTTTATAACACAGTCTTTCTGTTATAAATGTGCAGTTTGTAAACCCAAGCTGAGATAATTAGAGCAAGTTAGTTATTTTTTCAGACTTTGGAAAGCTCCTTGTGAGCCACAGAAGACATTATGTAACTGTTTTCATAGGCGGAATAGTCCTCCTCATGATAAGTAAGCTGACTTTGACTTGTAAAATCAACGGAGTGCCCTTTAAAGTAACAAATCTGCGGCTACACAAAGTTTAGAGTGTGGAATAAGTAGCAACCAAATGGGTGCATTTTGTGGCAAAAGCTCTTACTCATTTCTTGATCAGGGATCGCCAACAAAAGTGAAGCCCTGGTGTGTGTGTGTGTGTCAGGGATGTTGTGTTTTGGTTGTAATGCCTGAGATGTGTGTGGTTTAGATGTGTGAGCCTCCTGGCCCTGAGCTTGTTCTATGAAGGGCAATGTGATGTGACTCAGACCTTCTGTCCCAGCTTGCTTCTTTGACTCAGGGCGTTGGGACAGCAGGGACACTGGCCCAGTGTGCTGTGGACATGTAGACCCCTCCGCACACACAGTGACACTGAAACAGTGTGACAGCCAGGCGCACAAACACTCATGCACATGCACACTAACAATACCAGTGTATCCTTCATAGTTATAGTAACATATTATGTAAAATATAAATGCACATATTCATATTAAAGCAGTGTTTATGGGATTGTCCTGGGAAACACTCTTTGTCCACACCCCTGAGGAGGCGGGAGCAGGGGTACGCTGAGCCTGTTGGAGAGGCAAGGTATTACTTCCAGGTCATGTGATCCTTTGTCAGAAACTAGCAGAAAGGGAACGTCCTCCAGCTTGCATTTTTGCATTTTTCTTTCCCTTTTTTTGGTCTTAGGTTTAAGTGTCAAATTCTGGTGTCACAGACTGACACCCCCACCTTTCCAGAGTAGTGACGGGTGTCACATTTCTTTTTAGGAGGCTGCTTCCACATGAGATGAACAGCTCAAGCTTTCACATGTATTGACTCTTTGTTTTAGACCTTTTACCAGCTGGATTGACCGTTCATTGCTTTTTAACTCACTACAGATTTTACACAGACATGAAACAGATGGTATCATCGTCCTGCTCTGTTATCACTGCAACCTTGTTTCCTCTAATCATTAATGTAATTTGAAGACATTGACATACAATTAAGCAGTGCAAATTACTTGTGATATTGATGACTGAGTGAAAATCACTGATTTTGATCTGATCATTAAAACTAATTCGCAGCCCTTCTCCAGTTTCTCATTGGTTCCAAACCTGCATTGTGGTTGCTGTTTTCGTTTCATGCATCTATGCCATCAATCATTGCTCTTCATGACCGTGGGATTGCTGCTGTTGATATTTCTGACATATACTCACTAACTTGCATTATTTTAGGGCTGCAACTAATGATTATTTGAAACCAGACGATTATTTTCTCAAGTGATCGATTCATTGTTTAGCCCATAAAATGTGAGAAAATTGCACAGCCATCACAGCTTCCCAGAGCCCAAGGTGAAGCCTTTTCAGATGCCTTGTTTTGTCCAAACAACAGTGTAAAGCCCAATAATCTTCAGTTCACTGTCATAACAGAGCAAGAAAACCAGCACATATTCACATTTGAGACACTGAAACCAGTAAATTTAGGTAATTTTTGCTTAAAAAAAACACACAACACAACATTTGTTGAACATATAAATTGGGCAAACCTGAATGAAAACCATGTAGTAGCCACTTAAAATCTGCAGCATGTAGGCTATGTAGCATGTCATGTAACATGACTTTGTACACCAAAGTAGAGTAAGACTCAGAGGAGGAAGGGCAGCCACATTAGGGCCTTGGCTTGCTCAGCTGGACAGGATGTGGACGCTGACACACACACACTCTCCCGCTCAGCGGTCCGCCTAGAAGGAAACTGGGAGGAACCGGAATTTCCGGATGAACCAATAAGTCAAGATCCTGCCCCTCTAATCCTGATTCAGACGTATTTTTACATCCATCATGGTACATGTTGTGGAAAGTTATGCTCTCACAGTGGCATACGTGGTCTGTGCTATTATGTAATACACTGTGTGTATAGGGTTGCAGCTAACGAATATTTTAATTATCTATTAATCAGAAGAAGAATTATTAATCCTTTCTATGAAATGTCAAAAAGTAGTTAAAAAAAAAAAGTTCATCACAACTTCCCAGATTTTGCCTGAAAAATAACTGAAACAATGAATCGATTGTTAAAAAATAGTAGCTGATGTTTTTCTCTTTCGATCAACTAGTCTAATAATTTCAACTCTAACTGTGTAAAATATCAAATACATTAATTATACTGCTTATGTGTTGCATACAAGTATAGGAAAATACTTGGTTTCATTACCATGGTAACATCAATAGCACACTCACACTTTAGATACAGCGTCTTAGTAACTGTAGTGAGACATTGGACAGCTCAAGTTATTATTTTTTCTTGCTTTTTTGTTAGAAAATGTGAAAAAAACCCGTCTGATTATCACTTTAAATGACATCAGACTATTAATGACAAATGAGTTTTGATGGGTTTTGTGCCAGTGTGTCTGACCAAGCTCTGTGTGTGCGTTCCTGAGCAGAAGTTCATCGAGTTTGAGGACACTCACGAACAGGATAAGAAGGACCTGCAGAACCATGTGGACAGAATGGAGTCCCACTCCCGGCAACTGGAACTCAAGATCAAGAACTACGCAGACCAGAGTGAGCACGAACACACACACACACACTATCATTCACATGCACGCATTTTCGCAAAGTTTGTTCATTTATTACATCATGTCATTTTTCTCACAGTTGCTGTTCACCATTGTGCTATGGAGAAACATCCTTTCATTGATATGAAAATTGAATTATGTCCCAGATTTTTTATGTATCTTTCTGTTCCCATGTACAAGGCTATATTCTATTCTTCCTTCTGCTTTTGCCATTTTTTACTCCCCACATATAATCTTCCTCACTTGTTTGATGTCTCTCTCATGGCTCATGGCTTGTTATGCCTACTTTCTCTCTCTGCGCGCACACACACACACACACACACACACACACACACACTTACACAACCATACACACTCACACTCTCTTTCTCCCTCTTTGCGGGGGTAACTGTAATGGGATTATAGGATTTCTGTTATTCCCATCCTCCTAATGCAGCAGTGCATTACCGCCCATCTTATTGGTGGATTAAGGAATGGAAAGTGATTGGCTCTTATGTTCTGTCTTGTTGGAAATAGTGGATTCACACAAAGACTGGTCCAGTATCTGGTGGCAAAGCAACACGGCTGGTTAAAGTGAATCATTCATTCACACAAAGCAGTGACGGGGAAGAAAATGGCAACATGAATTTCTTCCATATCTCACTTTTAGCAGAAGCATTAATAAGGCAAACATAAGTAGCTTGTGTTTAGTTTATTCTGGAAAATTAATTGTAAACGATTTTGTCATTTTCTTTCCACTATCAGTCAATTAACTGTTTCCCTTATTTGGGAAAATGGAGAGTGTACACGCAACTAGTCAGTGGGTTCAATCAACCCTCTGCCACTCCCCGTGAATAGTAAATCATTCATTCATTACTGTATGTTGCAGTACCAGAGCTGATTGCGTCCTGAGGCATCTAGGACAGAGTCCATAGATACTGTAGAGTTAATAAGGCCACAGTTAAAAGCAGATGATAGGCAAAGACAGTATAGCTCAGATTTTTAAAGCCATTCTCCTGCTTTTGTCTTGGCTTTATTTCCACTTGCCTACAACTGAAGAGACCAATGATTTATCAGTCTGATTTGTTGCTGTTCTACACCCCCATTAGGGACATTTGAAACTCTCATTTCTATTCGTTCATCTGTACCATCAGACTGAGATCCAGGCTGACTTTTACCAGTTGTGGGACTCTCCTATAAAAGAGATTTTTAATCGAAGCAAGGCTCTTTTCTGGTTAAATAAAGTTCTATATTATTGGATAATATTTGTACAGAGGCTTCAGCACGTTATACTTCCCTGGGCAAGCAAAAGAAAAGGCATCCAACAATCTGATGATGAAGATTAATACATAGACACACGTCTCTCCCTCTGGGCTTCCCAGCAGATTTATGACATTATATTAAATGGGTGATTACGCAGCTCCCACACAGATGAGGGAAATGACACTGTTGGTATTTCTATGATGTTGTTTTGTGTTACATATCATGTGAGAGTGCATATTACAGAAGGAAATGTATTGTCTTGTCAGTGTTAAACAGCTTTTTAGGTAAATTAATTATTAATTCAATCAATATCATTGCTTAATGTTCAGCTGCACGTTCAGCTTCTCCACACAGTGACTTGCCAAATGTGCACGTCACTAATACGAACACACAGGAGGGATTACTTCAGACCTCAGCCTTTCTCACTTCACTTCATTACATGTCTCCATGAATTTGATGACTCACCATAGCAGAATGAAATCCCCCGGTAATGTCAAAATACACACATAGGCAAGACATCACCACACAACATGCAGAAGCTTTAGCTGCTGTAATTGATCATATCCAGGCTTTATACAGTGTATCTGTCTGTCGCAGCAGCTCTCTGTGTGGCTCAGGCTAGACCTGACACACTAATAGGGGATTAGGTGTTTTTGTCACTTCATAAGTCGGCCCAACATTGAAACCCATTTGAGTGAGATTACCACCTCTGCCTAGTCCCAGTGCCTGCCTGGTAGAGCAAGTGGGATATGCTCAGTCTTTTATGCACAGGGTTGTACTACAATGAGGTACAATGAAGGTCTAAAACATTTAAAGGAATAGTTTCACATTATTATTGACATTGTTATTATCCGCAGCAGCTGGTTAGCTTAGCTTAGCATAAAGACTGGAAACGGGGTAACCAGCACTGACATATAAAAGTTGTATCTGCACAGACATCAAAGAGTGAAAACAATGGGGTGTTAGGCCTGTGTGCTGGACTATGTCTTGTCACTGAGCAGTTGCAACCAGCGGCGACTGCAGGAAGTTAATGCTCCCAGGCAAGAAATAGTCTGCAACATTACCCCTATTGTTGTTTTTACACTTTGGTTTTTGTACAAACAAGATTTAACGTGTTAATTACTGAACTTAAGATTTGATGGTACATAGATTTTGTTACGTTTTGGAGAGAGTCGGGCTAGCTGTTTCCCCCTGTTTCCAGTCTTTATGCTAAGCTAAGCTAACCAGCTGCTGGCAGTAGCTACATATTTAACGACATGAAAGTGGTAATAATCTTCTCATCTAACTCTCAGCAAAAAAGTGAATAAGCATGATTAATATCTCATGTACTACTGTAGCCTTACCACATCCTGCTTGCAAGATTTGAATTTGTCATTCCCTTTTTTTTTAATTATTATTTTTATTTTGTTATTATCATTTTATGAATAGTTCTTAGATAAAGTATGATCCTTGTCTTGTGCCTGGTAAATTGATTATCTTAAACTTAGCAGGAGTTTTGTTCTGTTTCAGTTGGCAGGCTAGAAGAACGTGAACTGGAGCTCAAGAAGGAATATAACTCGCTCCATCAGCGACACACAGAGGTAAGGGTGGGAAGAAGTAAGGAAGGAAATGTTGTCAAGTTGTAATCATTAACAACATTCCTGACTAGTTTCCTCTTGGTCTTTGGTTTGACTTCTGCAGATGATCCATAATTATATGGAGCATGTAGAGAGGATCAAAATGCAGCAGATTAGTGAGACTTCAGAGTCGAGCGCGGTCGGCCGAGTCAGGTAAGACCACAACAGTTTGTATTAATGCTGCATTCATGACATACAGGGTGGATGGTAGAGATGGGAAAGTTTTCCATGTTAACAATAACATATCCATAAAATTTGAGTTTAATTACATTGAAAACAAAACCAATATGATCGCTAAAGTCTGTCGTTCAGACACTTTCATATTAGTAAGCGCCAAGACGGATGTATCAGAGCTTCCAGAAGAATCTGAATTTCCCAGTAGTAATTACAACTTGGATGTTACAAGTCAGAAACTCGTAATTACGAAAACTCCAATGTGACACGAATGCTGCATAAGAAACACGTGAAAAATAAAGTGCAAGTCAAATCAAAACACTACCACAGCAAACACTTTCGACTGAGACAAGATATGTGAATTGCGCCTTTGAGGAAAACGTGATCAAAAATCGTTTGTCCCTCCAGGAGAGAGCGGCCTCTTTCTTTGGGGATCTTCCCATCATCTGGTGGGGTGTCTCTGCTAACCCCAGACCCCCAAGCCAGGGCAGAGACGCTGGGCACAGAGGGCTGGAGGTTCACCGACCCAACACAACCGCGGTCCAACACTAGCCTCAAGGTAGGTATATGGATGGCACCTCCATGTGAACTTTTATCACAGTTGGTGGAAAGTAATGATTTATTCCAGTGCGATTTTTCTTCAGAGAATAAACTCATGTCTGGTTCAGACTACATGATATCAGCCTGATAACTGACGTGAGCTTGGAATGAAAAATTACTGTCAGACATACAATGTAGCATTGTGAAACGGAAAGTCTGAATTAAGATGATCTTAAAGGGTTAAAGAATATTCTATAGTTGGATCCTATCGTTATTCAGTCCACTATTTTTTTTCACTTGCTTCAAATCATTTGATGCTTGAATATTAACTACTACCTGAACACTCTTTTAGCTGTTTGATCAAAATGAATGTCAACATAAAAAGATGCATAAAATATGGGGAATGATAGGATCGCTTTAATCCCATTTCCTGGCTGAGCGTTTCCAGCGCTCCTGCCAGTGCTAGAATTTGGATCCATTTAAAAATAGAGAGCCTTTGATAAGACTCAGGCGTGTAGGCAAATTTTAGTAGGCATCTGACAAGGCCATCTCTGTTTTCAGACATCCTCCTCCTTAGCCATTGATGAATATGCAAACTTGTCTGCTCCACTGGTGCAGCAGTCAGAGGAGATCATTAAATGTATCACATGAATATTCATAATAGCATCAATTTTCTATTCAATGCAGGTGCAAATTATATTATTGAGCTTTATCATATGATGTGTATTTTCAGTGATTTCAACTCACTCCTTTAAATACTACTGGGAACACAAGTCATTCTTATAACACAGACATTATAATTAAATAATTAAATTACCTTCTCTCAGCTAAAATTAATCTTTTTTATATGTAAAACCAGTGACTGGTACACTTCAAAATGTTTTTGGTGCGTGGGTTATGTTTGTCTCTGTGGCAGTTAGGACCTGCAGGGTGACAATGTTAATTCATCCCACTGCTGCGTTTTTGTTAAAACTGGGACATCAGCTCTGTGGCGCGGTGCATGATGGGAGTGATGCCGCTGTATGGCTCGCAGCCAGTCACTGAGGGAGAAAAAGGCTCGCTGGAATGTGATTGGTTCTTATGTAATCGGTGCTACAGGACGGTTATTGTTGAGCCATGGCCTTTTGAACACGACTGGCTTTGATGTGCAGACAGGCTCTTAGAGTTAAACAGAGACGTCATATTTATTTACGGGAGTGGGTGGCATTTCAAGTGAAAGGGAATGACAGGTTAATGACTGCATATGCCCGCATGCCAGCCATGATCTAATCTCCATCCACAATATGAGTCATATAAGCAAGACCATCCCATTGCCTTTAAAACTGGCATAATTCTATTTTCTAAATCATTGCTTTTTGTTTTATTCAGAGGGACATTCACAAAGCAATGTAGTTAAAGGGGAACTCCGCCGATTTTACACATCAAACTCTGTTCACAGGTCAGGGGAGCACAACTGCATATGTGAAAAAAGTGGTATGAAGCCTTTAGTGGCTCCAGAGGGAGCTGCACAAAATCTGATAAACATCTGTTGGGGCTGAAGACTACAAGTTTGAAAATGAGACAAATCCGAGTGTGTGGAGTTGGAAAGAAGTGAGCTTACCAGAACTCTGTACCCTGCTCCTCAGCTCTGCATGAAGCTAGCCGCTGGAGGCTACATTAGTTGCTAGTAGCATAACACACCCGAATCTCCGGCCAAACTGTCGACAGTCGAGTTGCATTGTGGGTAATGTAGGCGTGGAATAAAAGACTATATCTCCGGTTCTGCTGTATCGATTTTAATGCTTTTTTTTATACTGTCCATCAGTCCCACAAATTTATAGGAGTAAAATGCAAAGTAGATACTTAATTGGTACAATCCATGGGAATAATATTTCAAAGATAGCATAGAAGTTTATGTAGTGATGGAAAGTTGAAGTTGAAACACTATTTCACACATTTTGGCTGCATTTGGGTCCCTACAAATGCTAAGATAAGCTCAGATTTCTCCAGTTCATATCAGTCTAAGAACAATTTGAAAGGTATTTTGATTGTAGGTTAGACTAAAGAAGCCATTTGGTCAGGGCAGCAACTAATTATTACTGTCAAAAATACTGAAAAATGCCATCACAATTTCTTACATCCCAAGATAACGTCATCAGATGTCCAGAATCTAAACATATTCAGTTTACTGTCTCATAAGACAAAGAAAAGCTGCAAATCTCCACAACTGAGAAGCTGGAACTGGGGATTTTTGCTTGAAAAATGACTGAAACTATTAACCGGTACTTGTAGTCTAGATCAGACAGTCTACACTATGAGCCACATGTGTGCACACACACAAACACAGGCTTACCTGTATCTACACACTTTGTCACATACAATAGTACTTTTCCATTCACTTCATAGACATGCACACTTTGGGGTGTATGCACTTCTGCTGATCTGCTTCTGCACATGTGAGCTTCATTCTTACTCTTCCCCCCCAAGCAGTTGGACTTTGTCGACCCCCCAAAGGAAAGGGAGGGTAAGAGTGCGCAGGACTCTACTTGGGGGAATTCACTGGCAGACGACTGCAAGGTAGTTGGATGAGTGGTGGCTGGTGGAAGTGCCAGTGGCAGCGGCAGCACGCCTGCATTGGCTGTGGACGGCACAGTGTTTGTGTTTGCGTGTGTGTGGGCTTCAGTAGTCTCCTCCACCATGCTGTTTCATCTTTTCAAAAGCGTCGCCTCTCACTTTGTGCATTTATAGACCCTCACCCCACGGACCACCTGTGCGAGATCGTGCTACATGCAACCATGTCCTGTGTGAAGGCTACATTGGGGTCTTTCAAAATCTCAGTGCCCATAACAATCAGCAGTGTCAAGATGGAATTGGTTAATTATTAATCTTTTAAAATCAAAAACAGCATGGTTGCATCTGGCCTCTAATTTGTTTTACATTTCACATGCTTCTTTGCATTTTTGTTTAATTCATGCAGATTTTCAACATTTCTGATCACTTATTGTACAATAACATAGCATCATTCATTTAAATAGTATTCTCTCTCTTAATGCTGTAGTTAGTTAGTAATTAGTTCTAATGTCCAGTAGATTTATACGTTCAGTCTTGTAAACTGTTTTTAGTTTTTTGAATTGTGTGTGGGTTTGTGTTGTGTTGTGTACCAGCGATAGAATAGCAGCTCCCATTGTGGCCATGTCTAATTTCAGTTGATGTTGTGTGAAGCCCCCCCCGCAATCCGTGTAGCTGTGTGTGGACCTCCTTGTCTGTGTTTGTGTGCTAGCTCTGTGTCGACTATGTTTTCTCTCTGCATCTGATTGGAAAGCTATCCTCAATCCATCCACAACTTTGTTCAGTGTTTCAAGGTTCTTTCTTTTTCCTGTTAATTCGTCGTATTTGTGTTAGATTCCCTGATGTTTTCTTGAGTTCCAATTTCACAAAAAACAATTCCCTGTAGCTCAGTATTTTTTTTGTGTTTCAGGGATTTAGAGGTAGATTTTCACTTTGAGATAATGACGATGCTCTTACTCTACACCATGTAAGAGAGAAATTGGACTCTTGTGTCTTCCCGTGTACTGCATGTGTATCATGTAGTGAACTCTCTAGTTTGTGATTAGCACTTTCTGCCTGTCCAACCATGTTAACCTGTTAGATCATAAATTGTCTTATTATGTTGTTTTCTTTGTGGTCCGAATGTGTTCTGTATGTTTTCCTTTTTTTTTTTCCATTTTGGCACTGGTTCATTTAATGTCTACTTGTCGTTTTGACCCTTGACTTTGAATGGCTATCTGTAAATATTTCCGTAGATAATCCCCTTTTCATTACAGGATGAGCTGTCGGACTGCACCGGCTCCAAGTCGGCCACACCAATGTCCACCACAGCCTCGGACATGGAGAGGGAAGATGGGAACAGTAAGAGCACGGAGGTGCAGGCTGCACCGGGGACCAGATCCATATCAGTGGGTAGGATCAGACATCATGAAACTGCACTAGTTCCAGAATCCCATTCATTTGTCATCCATTAGTCCTGGTGGCTTTTATGCATTTCTCTTTTTGTTATATAAGGTATATGACACAAAGGTTTTGCTCTGATGCAAAATTTTGTAGATTTTTACTCACACACAGCATCCTTCCTTTTCTTTGGTGCTGTGTCTTATGCAGGCTTGCCTGAAAATGAGGACAGCTCGGATGTGCAGGACATCATTGAGTCCACCCCTGAGCTGGACATGGATCTCATTGGATACAAGCCCTGCAGGTAGTACAGAGAACATGCTGTCAGGCCAGTTTTAAACAGTTTCACCAGATAGCATTACATCACCTCCTGTTGTTCTTACTCTTCTAGTACCCCTACTAAAGGCATTGAGAACATGGCATTTGATCGCAACACAGACTCTCTGTTTGAAGAGCTGTCGTCTGCAGGCACCGGGCTCATAGGGGATGTGGATGAAGGGGCCGACCTGCTGGGTGAGTAAAAACTTGATCTCCATTAGAACAATGCATTACTGCAATGGAAAAATGTAGCAGCAATCCCGTCAAGATCCTCTGTATACTTTTCATCTGCGTTGTGTTGGAATAGTCTGTATGAAATGTCTCGATTCAATGAAAAAAAACCTGCTGACACATTTCTTTCCCTGGTACTTGAGTATTTGTGGTGCTGATCGAAAGTTTCACCACCATTCTGATTAATTGTACAAGGTATATAAAAGTCAGAGGAGACTTACTACTCTATTAATAAAAGACACCTCCCTCTCAGGGGCAAAATGTGATTGGTTAGTTTTAATGTCATTCCGGAATGAAGCTTCGTTCAATTTCAGTGGGACCACCAATCACAGAGGGTTAGAAACATTTCGATTTTATGGTAAATGATTTTGAGAAAATAGATATAGAAGAAAAATAGAAGTTATATTTTTTACAATTTTTTATACTTTATGCTTTGTACTATTTAGGTTTAGGTTTAGTCCTTATGTTTCCCTGCTGATTAAACTACAGGTAACCCTAGCGATGGTACGTAAGATATTTAAAGATTTAAAAATAGATGTCAATTTTTACGCAGTCTTTTTCTGTATCCATGGTGTAATAACACACTTAATAAGTCACTTTGAGGTGTCTTGATACAGAAAATGATAGACTCTGCGGAGCAAACGTGACCTTACTTCATGTTGTGGTGTTCTTCGCCAAATTTTGTTGAAAAGATTGTGTGACTGTTTATCTTGTTGTATCAGTGACACGTATTACGTACAAATACTGCATAATAACACTGAATATTTCTTTTATCTTCAGTCGCTTCTTTTTTGGGTTTTTCAAAATGCTCATAAAGCTGTTTTACTGAAGCTCTACTACAGTGTTTGGCTAGCAGCTGTTTTTCTACTACAAATTTTAAATTCATTTTAACTGCCAACTCCTGCTGTTTGCTGCAATGCTACACCACTTGCTTTGGTCCAGCTGTTATACGCAGTGTTAGCCATCTACCCATGTTAACATCACCTCTCTCTCTCCCGTGTCTCATCCTCTGGCTTTTGTCCATAATCCCAGTGGAGTACTCTGGTGTGTATGACCTCAAACCTTTCCTTAGCTAAACATTCTTCTGTAATGTCCCTTTGACCTCTACTCATTAGTCACTTTCTGCCATGCCCGCCATCATTGCAGCTCACAGCGTCTTCTTCATTATGTTTGATAACAGTTGACTTTTGACAAAGTTTGGTGCATGAATGACAGAGTTCAATGCTTCCTTTGTTGGCCTAACTGTTCTTTTTACAGCTTAAATTATGATTTTTGTTTTTGCCCTTGTATTTTCCTGTTTTCCTTCTCTGTACTGCTGCGATTGTCGTATCTAACTAACTTTAGAGACCCAACATCTTTTGCTTGTGGAGTCAACAGCTACACGTTTAGCTCTGGCTCCGTCATCATTTTGGTCATTCCACTGTCTCAAACTATATCCGCATTTCTTTCTCTCTCTCTCTCTCTCTCTCTTCCTTGTTCTTTCCGCCTGACTTGGATTGCATGGTTTTCTCAGACCTTAGTTTGATTGGTAAGACCCCACCCACTCTATCCATCCTTCTCCTGTCAGTCATGTGACATGTGCTTTGGGTTTGTGTGTCGTGGTAGTTTCTTGTACTGTGAAACCTACAGTGGCAAATATCTCACTAGGAGATATTTCACATCCTATGTAGTTCCTTGTTGGATTTTACCATAGTAAGAATAACCGTGGTGCATCTTAATCTGTAGTGTTTATGTAGTTCCTGCTGCAGCTTATATTCAAATTGTTTTTTATGTAATAAAATTCTAATTTTAATCATCAATTCTATTCAGGCATGGGCCGGGAAGTTGAAAATCTCATTCAGGAGAATTCACAACTGCTTGAGACAAAGTAAGAACGTTTTTCTGTCATGACGTTGATATTTGATATCTGCCACCTCTTAATATTTTGTCCCGGTTAAAACATGGCAACAGTATTTTACAAACATACTCAAATGTCCTTGTTCCCGTCCCTCCAGGAATGCTCTGAATGTGGTGAATAAAGACTTGATATTGAAAGTGGACGAGTTGACCTGTGAGAAGGAGATGGTGCAGGGAGAGCTGGAGGCTGTTCTGCAGGCCAAGACCAAGCTGGAGGACAAGAACAGAGAGCTGGAGGAGGAACTCAAAAAGTAAGTCAACAGTCATAGCAGGTAGCACTCATCAGTTTCTTACTACTGTACTTGTATATTGTAAAACAACAACAGAACATAGCAACATGAGTTTATTAAATGTATTTCCTGTATATCTTGTAAGTGTTATAAATCTTTTCCAGAGTGCGACTTGAGGTGGAGGAAGTGAAACATAAAACTAAAGATGAAGAAGATGTGAGTCTTTTGCACAACCGTGTCTGAGATTGCAGACAAATGTATATATAATATACATATACAGTATACATTATACTATAACATTACATATCCTGTATCTGTCAAGATGTAGGTCATTTCCAATATCGACCAATGTATTTCTGTGTGGTCATGTGTGGGTTTAATTGTGTGCTACCACAGAGTGATGTACCTACAGCCCAGAGGAAGCGCTTCACCAGAGTGGAAATGGCCAGAGTGCTGATGGAAAGGAACCAATACAAAGAGAGACTGATGGAGCTACAGGAAGCTGTGCGGTGGACAGAGATGATCAGGTACAGAACCAAGAGCCAAGATTTACATGTGTACGTAATCACAAAATGTTCTGTGAGAATGATGCTGTTTTCTTATCTTAAAGCTGAAATCCATAACTTCCCGTACCTAAGACGAGCATCCAGTGTTGTGTTTGTGAAGTTGTTGGTCTGCAGTGAAATCATCACTGATCAAAATTATACTATGACCATGTAGTATTTAATGTATTTATAGTAATATTTTCTGAACTGATGAAGTTAGATGGTATTGCTGCTGTCAAACAGACTCATGCAATATGATAAACATTTTCCAGTACCACGGAGACCATCTCCATCCACGGTAAAGCTAACCCTAACGGATGAATACAGTAATGACAGTATCAGCTAAAGAACTTGATGGATTTCATCTTTAAATGTAAGAAGCAGTAGGACATCCTCACCCTGTACTTGTGTGACAACAGGTAACATGATATAATCTTTTCCTCTTCTTTAGGGCCTCGAGAGAAAATCCGACACTCACGGAAAAAAAGAAATCCAGCATCTGGCAGTTGTAAGTCCTCCCAAATGTTTCTTTTTTTAAAAACTACCTTTGTCAGGGCTTTAGTTTTGACGGCCTAATGAGGTCAATACACACATTCCGAGTTAACTCCTGACATTTTCTCTCAAATATTCAAATACGTTGTTTTTTTTCTTATCTTTCCCGGGATGTGCTATTGAATTGGCAGAATTAGGTAAAGATGGTTTAATAAACCTTCTCCCGGCCAAACCTCTCTCTTTCCCTTCATTGACACAGAACTGCTCCTCCGTTACAAATGGATCCTACTTTGATGTGTCTATCCATGATATTTTCTCTCCGTGCAGTGCATCAGTTGTTGTTATCACAAACTGCTCAGACATGACTCTCCTTGTGCCCCCGGGCTTTCCTGTCTCCTGCCTGCTGTGTGCCTTTTGATGTTTTCCTGCTCTGTCTGCTCACAGGGAGCTAAAGAGGGATGGAGTTCCCCCAACACCTTAAATACATGTACATGTTCTGTCTTGAGTCAGGCTGGACCAGTATACTTTTTTATTATACAGAATTTTAACAGATTTTAGTAGATGTGTTATGTTTGTTTAATCAGACTTATTTGGGTAGACATCAAGAAAATATTGACTAAAAAAATTAAGCCGTAAGCCAGAACCTCAGCAAATAATTAGCGCAAATAGTCAGTAGTGGGAAATGGCAACACATGCATCGCTGGAGACACATCAGTGTTCAGCCTGCTATGATTTGAATGAAATGTGTCAATATTGTAATAGTGTTTTCTCCATCGTTTCTGCAGGGAAGGCTCCATTGTATAGTTGATATGGAAAGTATAAATCATACAGGACAGTATCAATTGAACACCATTCTGAAATAATGAATTAGACATTAAGACATTTTATTTTCTGTTCTTGAACTGTGATGTTTTTATCTGTTTATTCAAATATTTATTTACACATGCTAACTGGTTTAATTATACATATATTATACAGGGATATATGCTGCTTTTCAGATAGACTTTGCTCTGGGTATTGTTGTGTTTCTTGTAAGTGACCCCTATGTCTCAGTACCCATGTGCAAGACTACCTTGTAAAAGTGTAAAACTGTCTAACTTGACACTTGAGATACTGTTGATACTTGCTAAAGACACAATGTGGTTGGTAATTAAAAAGTATTGATGTTCAGTCCCAGTTAAATGTGATAGGAAGTGCTCAGCTATTCCACGACTCCCAGCATGCTCTACGTCACTGTACAGTAAATGTTGGTGGTGGTTCCTTGGTTGTCTGGTTGGTTGGTGACCCCCTACCTTGCTTTTTCCCTGCACTCCTGTCCGCTCTGTTTCCCTCTTGGCTTTCTGTAACTTCGCAACCTGCAGCTTCAGCAGATTGTTTAGCTCCTCCTCCAGTTCCCCTGCTATAAAGAAGGTGGAGTCCCAGTCCAACGTGAAATACAATGCCCCGGGCAGCCTGGTGAAGAGGAGTAGCACCTTCTCCCAGTTCCCCACAGAGAAGTCCAAGACTTTCGACTTCCTCAATGAAGAGTGAGTAATGGAGTCAAGTCACTTTGGTGTATTTTATCCAGGTGAATGTTCTGAAAAAGGCACAAAATGTGAAACTTAAATCGATACAAAACCAAAAAACGTAGAAATAAGTGGGAAATTCAATGTGTGCATAATTTGAATTCATGTATTTTTTTCTAAAATTGCGGTGCAAGTCTGTTGGGTTTGATGTCCATAATGACTCATTCCAAAAACATTTGTAGGAATATTATTTTACCAAACAACCTGCAATAAATGAATCTGTAAGCTGATCACATTTCTCTCTCTTTACTCTCCTTGTAGAAAGGACCAGTGCAGTTCGCCATCGCGTAAAGAGCAGAAGAGAGCCCAGTACAGGCAGGTCAAGGCCCACATGCAGAAGGAGGATGGACGAGTCACTGCACACGGCTGGAGCCTGCCCAGCAAATACAAGGTGGGAAACAAAGGTTTGAATAGGAATCAAAAAGGAGGAAATATGGCTGTTTTTTTTTTCATGAGATCGGTGATAATGAACAGAACTGTCAATTATAATTTGGTTAAGTTAACTTTCCTACATGCTTAAAGAAAACATTTATTTAAATTGTCCACCAGATGGAGCTCAACCTCATTAGATCAGTCATACTGTATATCAAAGTACCAGTGACATAATGCGCAATGGAACATTATAAATGTTCAGGTGCAGTCCGACATTTTTGGACTAAGGAATATATTGCGTTCATTTAATTTACTCATGAATGTAGCTGTCATTTCTTTCTTTTGTGCCTATGTGGACTCTGTGTTCATGTTCATGTGAGAAAACATCATTTATTTACTACTGCATTACACATAGACCAGGGGTTTTAAAAGTCTGCCACCGTCAGACAAAATCGAGACAGTGAGTTACGCTGTGGGCAACAACTTGAGCCCTGTATATTTGTCTGCATTTTGGTAAATTGGCACAATTAAAGTATGCTGAATTAGCTATTAGCAGTTCCTGTTTGCAGACAGCTATCACAGGATTCCTTTGATACTGAAGAAAACCTAAAACTGTGATGATTCTCTGGCAAGGTCTGGAGTTGTATTTTTTAAGCATATTTATGGACGATCGGCGATAATGATATCGGGAAGTGTGAGTCACGCTGAATCTAAAAACGTAAGTATCATGTCTGTGTGTTCAGATTTGACTTGATGTTATGACCAATGTTATGAACCAAGATGTTTTCTGTAGACCCTGTCGCTACTGCAGATGGTAACCTCTGTCCTTTGCGTGTGCTTGTTATACCCCGACAGGTGGCAAACGGTGGACAGGTGGAGAACAAAATGAACTTACCCGTACCAGTATACTTGAGACCTCTGGATCAGAAAGATGCTTCTATGAAGGTAAATAAATCACCAACTAGATAACACTTGGATACAAGCAGCATACTGTGTGTATCTATTTATAATGTGTTCTCTCTCTGTCCCCCAGCTGTGGTGTGCTGCAGGGGTCAACCTGTCTGGGGGGAGGACATTACCCACATCAGAGCTCGTTAAGCAGACGAAGGGGTCTCAGAGTAGCCTGGACCAGTTGGAGCAAGAGAGTAAGGTAAGAGTAAGTAATTTAAGGAAGAGGCTGAGATTATCCTGTTGTGATTTTTGTGTTATTATAACCTTTAAACAGGTTTTGCACTCTGTAAGTCCAGTGAGTTCAGAAACTCTTCAAACTGTGTTTTGAATTCTGTCAAGACTGATTTTGTGTTGTCCTTCAGGATCAGGAGAAAGGGGAGCAGGAGAAGGAGCTGGTCCTTCAGGACGAGATATCCAGTAGGGTGTGGGTGTGCACCAGCACCCACTCCTCCACCAAGGTTATGGTGCTGGACGCCAGTCAGCCCTCTGACCTACTTGACAGTTTCTACGCCTGCAACACCCACGTGGTCTGCATTGCCAGCGTGCCAGGTAGGTTGAGTGTCACATTGTTTGTGTGTGTGGATTTGGTTTCTTTGTCTTTGTCATCCATGGCTGCGTAATGTCTTTTCTATTTTATCAGCACTAAATTTTGACTGTAAGGTTGTTTATGTTATTTCAGGTGTGTTGGAGACTGACTATCCGGCAGGTGAGGAGGTACCCCAAGACCCGGAGGCTAGCCAAGGTGACGGGGTGTCACTGGCCGGCAGTGTGGCCAGTGTGGGCTCCGCAGGGAGCGATGGTGCCATGGCAGCAGAGGGGACCACCGCCATCCCCCAGACGGCAAGCTCAGGTTTCACTGACCAGCCGGCTGAGCACAGCGGCATCTCTGGCTCAGGTACAATAGTTCTCTGTCCTTATCTGGTTTACAGCCATACTGCTAGCATCAAACACAATGGGGGCCACTAGCACCTTGACACCTTAAGGATCCCCCAGGGGCCTGTATCACAGAGTGATATTTGTGAGATAGCTAGCTGTCTTGGCCTTAACTCAGGCTTTCTGGTATCACGAAGCTGGCTCACTTTTAATTGAGGTAGATCACCGTGGTAACCTATGCCGCACGGCTTCAGAGGATCAGACCAAAACCTGTCAACTGACCAATCAGCTTTGTGGAAAAATGTAATTTAGTCCTACAAAGGTACTGAGTTTACAACAAAATGAAAAGTAATAAAGAACAAAAGCAACATTTCGAATATATCAGTAGAATTTCCATGATAATTATGTCAGAAATACAAGAAATGTTTTTTTTAACAATTATGTGTCCACTCTGGGTGTAAAACGGGGACATCATAGTTTACCACATCAACAGCCTTAATAATGGGAATCATAGCTGCATTTTAACTGCAAGTTTTCTTTATTCCTGACTGTGTATGGATAGTTTTTACACAGTTATTCTGTTACTGCATCTGAGAATAACACGATTAACATGATTAACCCACTGATCCACGATGCCCACAGTTGAGCTGTCCAGAGAGACCAGTCCAGCAGAGGATGGCGTTCCTACGGCGGAGGAGGCAACAGAAGCGACGGAAGCTAACGCTGGTGTGGGTGAAGAAGGAGAGGAGGATGAGGGAGCAGATCAAAGCCAGCCAGGAATCTACACAGAGCACGTGTTCACCGACCCACTGGGGGTGGGACCCACTGACTCCTCTCCTGCTGACAGTCAGAGGTGAGCAGTATTGTTCTCGATCATCTCTTCCAAAATTGTTTGGGGTTTTAGTAAATGAAAACTGAAAAGATTTTCAAATCGCAATGAATTTTTTTAGGTGAAAAACAAAAGTAATGTTCTGACCAATGCAAAAGTCCAGCAATAGCTTTCATTAAAAGGAGGCTAAAACTCCTGTCTTAATTTGAACATTTTAATGATTCTACAGTGAAAACACATCCTCAAAAAACAAAATTAGCTGTGGTATCACATCGTCTCTACTTTTTCAACATGTCAGCTTTGTCAACATTTTACCTTCTAAAAAGAGCTGAAGTTTCAGTCTAAAATTAGTCTAAAAATGTTTCCCCTGCTCGGCATTACAAAATGAAAACATCAGCATATTTAGCTTACAGAGGACATGTCAATAAGAACAACCCTGGTAACACTGATATATAAATGATATTTACATGATGAAAAACTGGTGAATCGTCTGCCTTCTGTGATCCAGGGGCTCCGGGCAGGATGGCATGACTTCCTTGACAGAAGACTCAGACCCATCGGAGGGGGAAGTCCTGAGAATGAGCAGCGCCCTCCCCACCATGTGGCTTGGAGCGCAGAATGGATGGTGAGCAGGACAACAGCCACTAGAGGGTGCTATTAGTGCAGCAGCAAAATATCAAGGGTGGCACTCACACAACAAAGAGGATGATAAAAAAAGAGGTGGTGAACTTCATTGATAGAATTGTATTTGATTAACTTTTTTACTGTTCATCATAAAGCTTTTCCCTATTTGTCATTTGGCGTTGGTGCTGCTCACCAGCTCTATTTTTCTCATTTAGTTTGAGCCAGTAGTGCACTCTGATTAGCCTTTCTTCATCTCTCTGTCTCTCCCTCTCAAGTCTGTATGTCCACTCGTCTGTGGCTCGATGGAGGAAGTGTCTCCATGCCATCAAACTCAAAGACTCCATCCTCAGCATAGTGTGAGTACAAAGTTGGTTGTGTAGTCATATAAGAACACACACACCAAACATACGTTTATACCTACAGGAAAAAAATGTGTAAAAAAGAGTCATATCTCTTGCTACAGGCATGTTAAAGGGAGAGTCCTGGTAGCTTTGGCTGATGGGACATTAGCGATTTTCCACAGAGGCATTGGTAAGTCTATGGGCTAGCACTGTTTGCTGTTGAGGAAGCTAAAAACATCAAAATAAGTTATTTAACATTTTTTATAGTATTCAAACTGTTACCTCTGATGGCCATTTTATGCCACAAAGATCATCTGTTCTCAAGTCTCTTTGTTTCTCCCAAGCAGACGGTCAATGGGATTTAACCAACTACCACCTGCTGGATCTGGGCCGGCCCCACCACTCTATCCGCTGTATGACAGTAGTCCATGACAAGGTGTGGTGCGGCTACAGGAATAAAATCTACGTCATCCAGCCAAAGGCCATGAGGATAGAGGTACAGCCACACAACCTATTAAACCACAACCTATTAAACCTTATTGTAATATTGTATAACTTTAACCATTGTCTAAAATATTTGAGAGTCCTACTTTTAATATTTCCACAACTTTCTAACAACACATCATCTCAATCTTTCGTGTCTGAGCAGAAGTCGTTCGACGCTCATCCTCGCAAGGAGAGTCAGGTGCGGCAGCTGGCCTGGGTTGGAGACGGTATCTGGGTGTCCATCCGACTGGATTCAACTCTACGCTTGTTTCACGCCCACACCTACCAGCACCTCCAGGACGTGGACATCGAGCCCTACGTCAGCAAGATGTTGGGTATACAAACTTTTCTCTGCCTAGCAACTAGTCACTTCTTTCAGAAATCCTTATCTCTTCTCTGACTTTCAAATAATCTATCATACAGAAATGCTGGAGTTTCTGTATAAAAGCAGATTAAAAGCTATTTAAACTGACATACATACAGTATTTACAATGTGTAGCTTCTGTACACAAGTACATGAACAATAACAGCATCTGTATATTTTAGGTAGATACTGAACTCCTTCCTTTTGCATATGGATTGAAACAGCAAGTTTGTGTTCTGTGTGTATGTGTGTGTGTGTGTGTGTGTGTGTGTGTGTGTGTGTGTGTGTGTGTTGCAGGTACGGGTAAACTGGGCTTCTCGTTTGTGAGAATCACAGCTCTGATGGTGTCCTGCAGCCGGCTGTGGGTGGGGACAGGAAACGGCGTCATCATCTCCATCCCGTTGTCTGAAGGTATCACACACTTCCTTTTCTGACAGTGTGTTTTTGAGTAAGAATGAATTTATGTTTATCAGTGTTTGACAGTGTGTTGTCTCTGACGGTGTGTGGCTTAAAGAAATTGT
>NTHP01000191.1:608684-648472 GCA_003416845.1 Oplegnathus fasciatus | reverse complement strand
CTATTGTCTTTTTGCATGCAGGCAGCAACTGGATGATTTTAGTCTTATGAGTCACTCTCTTTTTCCGTTTTGAATTTTATGATTATAGGGCTGGCAGTGGTTTTCTCTCTGAAGAGGCACTTTGAGCTGTCAGGCACTCTGTACTCACTCTATTTCGGTGATTCAGCTTTACATCTTTATGCACACATGTAAACAAGAGAGCTGAGACACTGTGAGTGAGAAAATCTTGGTTAATAAGTCTCATGAATCCAAGTGATTTTCATTCCTAAATGCTACATAGGCTATGTACAGTACTTTTAAAACGATGTTAGATAATTTATCTAACAGTACTAAAAAGAAATTCTAAATGTGAAACTGAATCCAACTGAAGATTATTTTCCTAAACCAAATTCCCTTTGATGTGCTTGGGCATGGGATTTGTAGGTTACTCCTGTTAAGGATTTAGTAAGGTATTGATTTATTTGGTTGAGAGCCGAAGTCCTGCCCTTCTTTTGGGTTCACCTCTGTTCCACTAGGCCATGCTAGTGGCATATGGGATGGCAATGTTGGTTGGTGGGTCCACCACTTTGTTCCAAATTAAGATGTCTCAGTAACTATTGGATGGATTGCCATGAAATATGGTACACATACTCCTGTCCATGAGTTGTAATCACTCTGGGGATCCCTTAATTCTCATCTAGCGCCATCACCAGGTCAAAACATCAATTTGTCGAATATTTTGATTTATGACCATAAACCATCTAAACAAATGACATTCAGCCTCAGGTGTACTTTTAGTGCTAATCAACAAATGTTAGCATGCTAACATGCTAACCTAAGAGGATGAACATTATACTAGTTCTGCTAAACATGAGCATATTACCATTGTCGGTGAGCATGTTAGCACGCTCATGTTACCATTTAGCTCAAAAGAAGCACTGTTTCGATGTGACTCCCAGATACCACTCTCGTGTAGAATATGACACTACAGCCAGGAGCCTGTTAGCTTAACTTAGCACAAAACTAGAGTGGGAAACAGCTACCCTCGCCCTGTCCAAACGTAACTAAATCTGCCTACTAGTACCTCTAATGTGAAGCTATTATGGAATACCACACTGTCTGACATCAGTCTACACTGACAGACAGTAAAGAACGAAACTAAAGAGAGAAAGTAAATAAATCAACTAATTCTTTCAGCATCTTGTTTTACAGCCATGTCATTTCCATAGAGAACTGTTCAGTCATAGACGACAAAGAAACACACAACTCTGTCCATCTATCTTGGCCCTCTTCACTTCGCTAGCCCCTCTGACTTGAGGGATGCATGTCCACCGACACCCCACTCCTTCAATTCCTCAGTCTAATCACCTGTCACAGTCTGACTTAGAGTGCACAAGTTTGGGAATGTGTCTGAGCTTTGGATAAGATAGATAGTGTCTACACCTTTCAGAGTTCATTTCACACTTGCGGTAGTTATAACGTCCTCACTGAAGCTGCACCAGTTCTGCTAGTGGACACACAATTATCTAATCTGCACTTGTCAAAAAAATGGACACGCATTAAACCCAGAGAAGTTGCTGCTGAATGGAAATAGCAAACACGGGTTATGATTTTACTTCACCGTATGTCAAACACAATTTGCCTACAGAGGAGATGCATGAAGGTTGTTGTGTAGTAAACTAGGCCAGAATAATGAAGCTGCTGACTTACAGGTGATTCATAATGTGCCCACCAGTGCAAGGCTGCCACTTCCTGCTCACGTCTATCACGTCTATCCCAACCCGGTATCCTCCCCTTCTCTTTTCAAGCTCCTGTACCACACCCTCCCTTTTTTCCCCTCTCCCTGTCGTCTCTCCTCATCGTCCATCTCCTCCATTTCTCCAGGACCGTCCTTGATGCCCCACTGTGAGGTCTCACTGGTGGGCTACATCCTAGCTTTTGATCCCTCAGTGTTGTTTCTGATGTGGCCCCACCGGGGCTCTGAGCTGCGCTGACCTTTCCCAGGGGCCCTCCCATGTCACGCTCATCTGAAGACCCCCGGAGAGAGGCTCAGGGAAATATTGACATCTTCTATCATCAAAAGCAGCTGACATCTTTCCGTGTGCAGTAGGTGTGTGTGTGTGTGTGTGTGTGTGTGTATGTTTGTTTATGGAAGTGTTCTGCACAGCTTACAGATGGAGAGGTCTGTTTTGAAGTCATGTATAGCTGATTAATACTGATTATTCTGGATCTCACTGAAATGTTATCCTCGTGGGTCCTAAAGCTCTCAAACTCTGGTTCATCAGCTCTCTTTGTGAGAGGGCATATCAACTAATATGACTAACCTCCATAGGGTAAATTTGTAACATGAAAGGTATAATTTTTTCTAGCTAATTAATGGCTCATAATAAGGTTCCTTGATTGTACAGTATGTGCCTCAGCTCGCTTACTCACAAGGATACAACATGCAAAGTCAGTCTGTGCTTGTCACACACACAGGAGAATAGAAGGATCAATAAGCAGTGCAAAAAGCAAGTCTATCTCATGTTCTCCAATAAGCAGTGTACTCAAATTCAAAGTGTAAAAAACAAGGTAAATAATTCAGTGAACATGAATTTAACCCTAACCAATACATAAGATAAACTGAAAATGCAGCACACCGTGAGTTATGCAGAAATAATGATTAATCACGGAAGTTTCAGGCCGAGCCCTTCTGTGGTAATTATTAGACATGAGACCACACGCAGGTGGTGGTAATACATAGGTATTAGACTGATTAGCCAGCAAGATACATCTGGCATAACAACCGATGGGACCAGGAAAAGCCATTAGAAAATTCACAATGGCAGAACGAGGAAATATACAATCGATGCAAAGTTACCCTGTGAATCTTTACAAAAACATGTCAAGGAAAAAATCCCCATTTAAACCATTAAGTGTAAAAGAATGCTAAAAATCAATCCAAACAGCTGCTCTCTGCCTCTGTTCCCTCCCTGTTGGAGTATATTGACCACCTCTATGCCCAAGAGGTGGCTGACATCATGTTTATTCTCATTAAAATGCTGAGTGACTGGAGATTTCCTGTCTGTGTTGACCATACTTCTAACAATCAGCATGCTGGTGAAGGGCTCGGAACCACTCATGCATTAAATAATTTTTTTTGCACAAGTGATGGTGTGCAGACTTTCAGTTTGTCTTATGGAACTAATTCAGTGCTTGTGAGAAAGACTATTCACACATTTTCTCACCTGAGCACCTGCAATTATGTTTGTTATTCAGAACACATTAATGCCGACAGACACAGCTCTACAGTGTGCGGGAAGGCTCCAATTTATAGGTCAGCGGCAAACATGAATCGTTTAAAAATGGCATGCTCTTTACTGAATATAATCGAGTGCTGCTCATTTAAACATCTTTTACAATTTCACCGCTCACAAGTGCTTAATATGGCCCACATGTGTTTCTGTGGGCCACGTGAGAAATGAAATGTGATAGATGGTCTATATTCTTCCATAAGATCTATCTCATGAGTCACAGTTATGAGAAGGCTCATTAAAATGCAAATTTGTTCATTTATGAGAACAACTAATACAATGTCTGTCCTTGAATGAGACCTCTATCATGAATCCTTTCATGGCCGTAACTTTTGTGGCCGCTGTTTTACTTTTAAAATGGAATGTATGTATGAGCACACTATAGTTTCAGTAATAATAACAATAATAATAATAATAGAGAGACATGATGTCAGGTAACATGTTTATTCTGGTTTACAGAAGAGTCCTCTGCTTTTTGCAGCCGAGTGGGGTGTTTATTCAATCAAAAGAGTTCATGCCCCAAGAAAATGTATCCAGGGCCTTGTCAGACCACAAAGAGAGAAGTGAACCTGACGACTGGTGTTGCGAGGTTAGTTGTTACTATGATGTCAAGGTAACTGGAAGACATAAAAAACATAACTGAGTGCTTGTAAATTGTGAAGTGCCCATTATATTTTATACAATATGTTTTCATAATAAAAAGTTTGTTGTTTCTGTATAGTGATTGTGAAACTAGTTTCCAGGGGTCATTTTGTGCAGCTTAGATGCTTTGATGTTTGATGCTGTCACGGCCACGGCCGTGCCCTAGTATTTTCCCTTGTGTCTCCTGTGCTCCCCTGTCTGTTTCTCTGTGTCTGTGTGTGTGTGGTGTGGGCGTGGCGCTCACTCTCTCACTCTCCCGGCTCCTGGATCCCTGATCAGCCTGCACACCTGCCCTCTATCAGCAGTTGGCTATATCAACCCCGGTTCTCCACCCAGTCTTCGCCAGATCGTTTTCTCAACTACTGTGGTAGCAACATGCTTCAGGCCTCTTTAGTATAGTGGATTCTGAGAATTAGTCCTACTATTCCTATTATTGTTTATTCTTAGCGGATTATTTACTGTCTTTTCCCCTTGTGCCTTAGGATCGCCTCACATCTGCCTGCCTGCATGCCTGTTAATCCCTTCACCACTCCAGCCAGCCACGCTCACACCCTCGCCTCCGTTCCCGTTCTCGGCCTCAGCCAGCCATCATCTCCTCTCCATCATTCCCCAGTACCCTACAATAAACCTTCCTAACTTCACCTTACCTTAAGATTGATACCACTCACATGTCTGAGTACAAAAGTACCACCAGCCTGCAGCTGGCTAACTTAGCATAGCATAAAGACTGGAAACAGTGGGAAACAGCTAGCCTGGCTCTGTCCAGAGGTAACAAAAATGTGCCTACCAGCACACGTTATATCTTGTTTGTCTAATCCGTACAAAAACCAAGGTGTAAAAATGACAATTTACCGTTATAGAGGGTTATGTCCCCGACATTTTCTAGGACTATTTCTTGGCCGGGCCCTGTAACTTCCTGGAATCTCTGCTGGTTGCCTGGCAACTGGTCCTGTTTTGTGTAATGGACCTAAAGCAGGGCCATGGTGTTCATGGTCACTGGAAGATGTTATTCATATGAATGTTTGTTTAGGAGTTCCTCAGAGCTGCACCCTGATTAGTGCAGGCCATTGAACATTTGCGAATACACAGTATGGTGGTGTTCAGTCAGAAGACACCACATCATGTAGTAAAGCAGTTATTTTGTGGTAAAGCATTGTATCATGCCCAAACATATCTCTGTATTCACCCTCCATCAGCCACTCACAGCTGCTATCACACTATCTCCTTTTTAACTTATTCATATTTCTGCCACCCTCCTATATATTGTGGTTTGTCTATAGGCACAGAGACGCTGCTCTACAGCTGCATCTGCTAGTCTGCATGAGCTCTGTGATGGATGAGAAAACTTGATTATGCAGTTTGTATTTCAGGTGCCTCAGGACCAAATGGCAAAGAAATATATAGAAAACATATAGCAAAGAGAAACCCACACTTCAGTGTATCCTCTATAGCTTAATAGGATAGTACAGTAAGAGAGACATTATACTGTGTTTCGATAAAACTGCCTGAAACACCAGAACAATGCTGACTACATGTTTTAAAGAAAAAAAATGAAGGCAGGATCATATTTCATCGAAAAAAGCAATACAACATACTGTGTGTTCGGAAAAAAAAAGAAGTGAGACTAGAAAAATAACTTGTCAACGGCAGCTCCATTATACCTACTCCAGTTTTCCATAAATAACAAATAGAATTGGAAATGAAGGTGTGCTTATCCCCTTGCATGTATACTTGGATGTGGATGGAAATGCATATTTACATTGCTCTCACACACACACACCCACATCTACATTAACACCGCACACATGCGTAAGCAAATGTTTTGCTGTCGTGCACCATGATGTGATTACTGAGCATCTATGGGTGCAGTGGCAGGCTTGTGGTGAGACAGACTCATAAATCTCTGACAGGGAGACAGACAGAGAGATACACACCCCGACAGATGGGAGCAGAGAGACTGAGTTGGCGATTCATTTACTGTAAGAGCGCCACATGTCTTTGGTGCTGGGACGATTTGTCATTTTCACTTAGCAGTACAACTTAGCGAAGTCGATCTCGAATGTAAACACGGATGCAGGCTACACGAAAGGCACATACTGTTAGACAATAACTCTGTAAGTTCATGCAACCTCCATACAGTAGAGTTTTTTTTAGCATTTTGAGTTCTTTTTCAAACATAAAGGAAAAGTTTGACATTTTGAGAAATATGCTTATTTGCTTTCTTAGCGGAAGTTAGATGAGAAGATTGATACGTACATATGTAGCTGGAGTCAGCAGCTGGCTAGCTTAGCTTAGCACAAAGACTGGAAACAAACCTAGCCTGGCTCTGTACAAAGGTAGCAAAATCTGCCTATACCAGGGCCTCTAAAGCTCACTAATTAAAACGCTTTAACTCCTTTGATTGATTTGCACAAAAACAGAAGTGTAAAAATGACAAGTCATTTTACGAGGGGGTTGTGTGCCAGACTATTTCTTGGCCGGCACCAGTAACTTCCTGGAGTCTCTGCTGGTTGCCTGGCAACTGGTCCCAACTAAGAAATAGATAGAAACAATAGATTTTGTTACCTTTGGACAGAGACAGGCTAGCTGTTTCCACAAGTGTCCAGTCTTTGTGCTGAGTTAAGTTAGCCGGCTCCAGCTACATATTTACTGTACAGACATACTGTAAGAGGGGCATCGGTCTTTGTGTTGAAAAGTTATTTGAAAAGTGCATAGAAAATGAAAACTAGGTTGTTTTAACTCAGATGAAGGGATCACTGACTATGACCATTTGTCAACAGTCCAAAATATATATACAGACCAACATCCAGCCACAGTATCTCGATGCATTCAGCTGTCCTTCACTGATGGCTCCTGATGATTCTCACTCAGCCCTGCTGCCTTTTTCTCCTTCTGACGCCTGCACTTCCTCTGCCTCCTGAGTGAGTTTCTGTGTTTTTGCTGCGAGTGAGCCGAGAAAAACTGTCAAAGATGTGTTCCCATGACAACCTCCATCCAGCATTAGCAACATGAAGTGTCAGGGAATATCCAAGCGTGTGTGTGTGTGTGTGTGTGAAAGAGAGAGAGAGAAGAAATAGGCAGTTGATGTAGGTAGAAGCAGTTTCAAATGAAGCATAGAGAAACTTGGACATAAATGTGATGTATATGTGTGGGTGAAAGGTGACTGTTGATATGGCATGTGTAGAGTTTTCTCTGCCAGTTAGCAAATGGAAATGGATATGTACACACATGCATATAAATACACCTTCATATTTAACTTTTTTACTTTTATGGAAACAAGCATGCAAACACACGCGCTTGCACACACCCATTTGGGATGACCTGCGAGCGAGATGAAGTTGTAGCAGGCTGAGATCCCCGCAGACAGAATGTGCTGGATGTGTTTGTGTTGTTATTTGCGTCACGTCCAGCTCAGCTGTGAAGGACTTCTACAAGTGTTGCCCATGCCACAGGAATATCCGCCACTGAAATCATTACGAGAAGTCGCAATTAACATTTTACACAGTGGATTGGAAAAAATGTAACTGATGCTGTAAAGATTTTTTTTAAGCCGTCATACTCCTCCATGAGATTATTATTTGCGGTTCGGTTTATGAAAAGAGCTGAAAAATAGGTCATGGTTAGTGATATTGCCTCTTCTTGTGAAATAAATCATCTTGTGACATATTTCTGGCACCTGTCAGCTCATGGCCTGAAGTAGTAACTCACAGTGTACTCCTGCCTATCTTCCTATCTTCACTGTAGGTGTTGTTTTCAATACCACTCTCCAATCCCCCCCTGTAGCTTTTACCTCTCATCCAACCTGCTCCCCCTGTCCCTTCTCATCTTCATATCTCAATTACACGGAGGAGCAAAATCTTTTCCCATATACTGTTGATGACGTTCTTTGACATTAAGTTTCCTCAAACAGCCCAAAAGTATTCCGATCCTTTTTTTCTTTTTTTTACACTCAACTCTTGCAAGACCAGGCACATCTTCAAAGTTGCAATTTTGCGATACAATCTTTCAGAAACTCCAATCTATAAACCTTCCCTTCAGGGACGTGAACCTGTTTTTCGTGCATGTCAAACTAAATTAATCTCTGCTCTCTCTTTCTTCGCCCGTGTCTACCTCTTTTTCCCTTCGACACATATGAGATACAGCAGGAGGAACAGCGGCTTCTTGGCTTTTGCTGGATGCTACACACAGCCGCACAACTAAAAGACATACAGCAGGGCAAAGGGGAATTAAATTTACTAATGTATCTGCCAAGGTTGGGCTGCAGTGGTGGAACATAGCTGCCTGACCTCTGGGACGCCTCGCAGGAACATCCGTCTCTTTCATGACAGGTTGAGGTGAAGAACTGGTGCATCTTAGCCGAAGGGGAGAACAGCATTTCTGAGCGCACCAGCGTCCCTTTTTTTATGTGACATAGTACCTTGGTCTTTACGAGGGTGGAGGGGTCACGTAACAGGATTGCGAGGAATAGATTGATGATGAATTGGAAATCAATCCAGTGCTGTGTCAGATTTGGTGTTGGTGTGTTTTGGAGCTGAGAATAGTCAGATTCAGTTTCATGTGATGTAATTTTGAAAAACAGCGTGAAACCAAATAATTGGTGAAGATGGACTGAAATTGGATTTAGTTAGACTGATGCATGTGTCGTGTTTCTGAGTGTTTGTGTGCAAAATCACACAAAATGCTCCAAGTTCACAGCCAGGAAATTGGAGGTCATCACAGATTATGATATTTCTAACATCTATTCAGTCTGCTTAAATCTCATTGTCACCATGTTACATATTTCCAATAAATATGGCGGCCTTCACAAGCTCCTTTTACACAAGCGTTTTGTCCCTCATGTCTCTCTGTAGGAGTTTGAGTGTTTGCCCATTCCTCCTGTGTCCTGCTGGCATGTTGCACAATGCCCTTTTAGTGAAGGAGAGCTGGTTGGGTGTGAAAATGCCAGTGTTTGTGAAACTTCTTGTGCACTGAGGTGTAGGGAACACTTCCCACCCTGAGGGACACTTTACCTTTATAGGAATGTGGGTACCATTCACTTACATATTTCTAACCTGCTCCCCCAATTGCTGAAGCAGTGATTTTAGTTTTTAACAGCTTTTCTCTTGTACTTCACAGGAACGGCTCCAGTTGGTTCGTTCAGCACGGCACTTCAATATCCTGCTCTGGCTAAATGAATGCCACCTTGATTGAGCACCAGCATGATGATATCAAAGCTAATATCACATTATCAATCAAGAGATGAGACATGACCTTTACATAGGCCAGTGTTGTGTTGAGACCTGTGTGTGTGTTTGTGCGTGCTTGGCTCTGTTACTAGGTGATCGCCGCAGGCTCATTATGTCACTATGCTTGTCCTCCCACAGCTCTGAGCCTTATCACTATCTGGTTGTGTAAACTTGTTTTGTTATGGAGCAAAGCTTTTCTGTGAACACAGCTAAAACGGTGTCGCTACGGAGCATTTTAGGCCCCAATCCAAAAGGTCGACAACTCTTTCTCAAGCCCACAATCAGCAATGTTCCCAACAGTGGTGCAAGAAGTACTCAGATCCTTTACTTAAGTAAAAGTACCAATACAACAATGTAGTACTACAAGTCCTGAATTCAAAATCCCACTTAAGTAAAAGTACAGAAGTATCAGCAAAATGTACTTAAAGTATTGAAATTAAAAGTACTTGTTCTGCTGAAAAATGCCCTGTGATATATTATTATATATGACATTATTATATTGTTAATATTAAAAATTGCGTGAGTAGCATTTTACTGTTGTAGCTGGTCGAGGTGCAGCTAGTTCAAATTACTTTACAGTATATACAGTTAGGTAGTTTAGTGCAGTGGTTCCCAAACTATAGGGGTTGGGACCTTCCTAAGGGTCACAAGATGAATTGGAAGTGCCATTAGATGAATAATGGGGTAGGAAAGAAGAAAGAAGTATTGAGTTTTCTCAAATCTTTGCTTTTTTCTGAAATATCAGATACTTTTACCTCTTTGGGTCTCGGACAGTGATTTAAATGAAACCATCTGAGAAGTTTAGTGGGGAAATCTCCATTTAACAACTCATAGACATCCAAAACATGACAAGTGGCCCCAACTAGACACTGTTTTTTTGTAAGAGATACCAACCACTGGTTTTATCTTTAACAATGCATTGCATTTTATACGCTTTATCTTATGGTTTTTAATGTAAAAACTTCAAATGTCATATACTCAAGTTATGTACAAGTTCACGACCTTAACCTTAATAACTCTAAAGTGTTTGACGAAAATCCAACAAAAAAACTAGATTTTGTTCAACACCTGAGGAAATTCTATTTGTCTTGCCTCCATCTACATCTCTCTCTGTCTTTTTCTGTCTTGCTCTGAGTCTTTGCGTCTTTGTGTATTCTCACATACTTCCACATTCCAGTCTTCATCCGTGCTGCTTTGCCAGCCTTTGTCATTCTGCACTGTTTTAAAGGACTGTGGTCTAGATTTAGACTGTCTTAATTAATTCCCATGGTAAAAGATTGTTTTCAACTGCTCCGACTCAGACGTGGCTGCCATAGAGTATTAAGAGGGGGGGAGACGAAGGTTCAGCTATCTGAATTTTAAATGCCAGATCTGTGGGTGGCAGAAGCTGGAGTGGTTGTTGCAGAGATGGAGAGCAACACCTCACTTGCTGTGAAGGTGCAGGAGTCACACTGATGCTGCTGAGAGTTTGGTGCTTTATTTACTCTTTGTGTGCATGCTGGATGGCCAATGACTCCTGATTTTGATTAGGTTGTACATGATTTGTGCACATGCACAGGGACACACACACACATTCACAGACAAACACTTGTCTGACAGAACCGTGCTAATCAGCCGCTTAGCTGAGGTAGATTTGCCGTTCAGAGCATTTGACCAGTCACATCCTTGAGGAGAGCAGCTGAGGAGACAGAGGGCTTGAGAAAGTAGCTTCAGTTGGGTATGAATAGCAAGGCTTATCGCCCCAGGCCATGGGAACCAGCTAGCTGCAGGGCTAAGAATATGCCGGATTGCTGCTTCATGTGACAGAGCTGCTCTGCCGGGCAAGATGGTGACCCACAGTGGGAGGGGATTGAGGTCAGCTCGGTGCTTTCTGCCACCAAAGCTAGCTCAAGCTTATACAAGGGGAATGAGGAGCACTGAAAGTTATTTTAGCGTATGTACAAGGCAGATGTGTAAAGGAGATGGTGAGAGAGAAAGTTGTTCAATTGAGCTTGTAGAAAGTGTAACAGAGAACTTTAAACTCACTACATGGAGTTTTTAACTGCTTATGAAACAGTCTCAATTTAATTTAATACTGAGGCCTCTATATGAACTACATATGCAAGCGAGACCAACAGCAAGAAGAGGCTATTTCTATATAGTAGTTATTCTTAATGCCTGTCACCAGGTCCGATTCCCCGGGAAATCAGATGAAACGATTTATGGTGTTTAATGTTTACATGTTTATATCTATGTTTACATTTTCGCAGGCAAAGTTTGGCAGTGAGTAGTACGTTAGCCAGTTAAAAGGAAGGAGGAGGAGATTTTTCTTTGGAGCATTTTATTTTGTGGTTACGGCTGATACTGGGGCAGGATTAGCAAAGAGAAAAAGAAAAGAATTGACCAAAGAACATAAAAAAGCCAAAAGGGACAGTGATAGAGCACGGGGGAAAACACAAGTCAACCTGGTCGGTCATTCAACAGATGGAGATAACTGTGGGCTTTGAATCCAATCCTGAATTGGCCCTCTTTCTCCTAGACAGGTCTGTAATGTCTATTTTATATATTAAATACATTGCGAGACATGGTTTTACAGTCCATGGAGGTATAACTTTGGGTCACGGTGGACATTACTGTAATACAATTGGCTTATAACGTTTTACAACATTTTATGTCGGCCTTGCTACCAAGCTATATTTTGCTGTTGGCTTATTACATAAAGACAGCGTTTCCCATACGTGGGCTCTACTTGGGTGGCCTGCCCAGGTAGATAAAATCCGAATTCCAATTTTCATAGCGGGCTGGTGGCCAGTGGCATTGCTGAGTCTAACCTGTGTAATGGCAGCAACAGAAAGTTTGCTGATCTGGCGGGGAGTCGGGGTGGTCCGGGATCAGCCCCCGGTGCTGCGGTTTGTGCCTAACATTAGGTGTATGAACAGGACTAAAACAAAGTTTACTTTGTTTCAACATCATCATATTACAGTTATTAATCTTACGTAGCCACAAATAGATATATTACCTCATTGCTATGCATCCTGCATCCTGCTGTGTTTAAAAAAGAAAAATAGTATTAAAAATAAGTTGCGTCTTTCTTTCCCTGGCTTCCAAAACAAATGCGCACACTAGCCAGATCAAGATCTTTACGACACGAGGCGGTGGTGAAACACTACTGCTTGTTCACAGGGGCTGCCAAAATCAACACAAAATGAAAGGTCCTTGTAGTTTCTTTAAATAATGGTCTAAAGCCCAAAGATACACCGTAGACGAGGAACAACACTGACCTATGGCTTTAACATCGACTAGATTGGTATCGACAACATTGCCCCGCTGTAGTTGTTTCCTATGCCTTCGCATAAACACACAGCAGAACTGTATATTAATAATGTATACGCAGTGTTAAGATACGCTAGTTGTGCTCAGTGAGGTCATATTGTCTTTCACAGCTTGTTTGTCAGAGTTTGCAGACAAGCATTTCTCCCTCTTAAAGGGAGCCATGTTTTAGCTCATTTACTACAGATCTCTTTACATTACTGCTGACTATTTCCCAGAGGACACCGTGATAATTTAGATTTCTGACTGTTTTTGGCCAATAGTTTACAATCTTGTCATGTGAGAATCAACTTGCAGAGATTTTACTCCATAATCCATCACAGTGAACATCATGTCCAGTTTTATTTTTGAAGTTGAAAAGTTGAAAAGTATCATATGAATTTGGTTGCCTCTTACTCTATAAAGGCTGCAGTTCAAGCAGAAATCTGCACAAAATATGATCCTTGAAGGCGAACTGAATAGTCTCTCTCTCTCACGATGAACTAGTACTGAATATCAATACCCGCAGTAAGAAAATCATTACCCAGCGTGCTCAGTTCCTTCAGGATCGAAGAACTCCTAACAGCATCTGACCTTCAATGATCAGCTCCCAACTTGAGAAGCATGTTGGTTCTAATTGAATCCTGTCATTCTGCACCTGATACGAGTTCACTGCATCTCAACCCTTCTACCCAATCACTGTCCATAAATTTTTAAGTCTGTATTGACTCTCCCTGTCAATATTTCTGATACGTAAAGGAGGAGGTTAAAATTCATGAAGGGTACGGGTGTGTAGGTCATAGAGCAACTGAAATGAGCATCGTTCTCATAAATCCTGCAGAAATTCTTTGAAATCAGAAGAGCACACGATTTTTGCAGCATAACAACCCGGTGCCTCAACATTAGGTGCCTCGAGCTTCAATTTATGTCCAGCAAATTTAGTGAAACATGAAATGCTGCAACGAGAGGCACCTTTTGGCAAAACTCCTGCCTGCTTCTTTTTGTGAGGCTGTGCATTGATATGAGAAATGACCTGAATTGAAATGGCAGAGAGTGGAAGAGGATGAGGGGCAGAAAAAAAAAATTCAGTGGAGACAGGTGGATGTCCTGCCAGCTTTGCTCTGCTCTGAAATATTATTGTTTATATAAGAAGAACTCCCTGGTTAATTTGTAAGGATGTTGTTTTGGACTGGTTATTGGCCGATAGTTTGACCTGTGAATGTACCAGGTCACTACACACTCGGAGGCGTCAGCAGAGCTGTTAACGCCTAACTAAGCTCCATCCATCCTCAGATTAGCAGCGTGCCAGGGTGCTTGAGAAATAATCAACAGCGGAAAGAGTGGCAGCTTTCTCTCTGACAGCTGCATCATCTTTATTTTTCTCTTTCTCCATCTTCACTCCGCTTCTATCTTTCCTTCTCCCTTTCCCTAATCTTTTCCATCTCGCCATCTCCTCTCTTCAGCCTCTCTTCTTGATTTCCATTGCTATTTCCCTCAACAGACCTCTTTCTCTTTCATATCTCTTCAGTTTTTTTTTTTAAACTTTGTGTCAGAATCTCTTTTTCCTGTTATCCCTCACTTACTGTTTCCTTTTTTTTCTCTGTGTCTCTCCTTCTCATTTCCTTTTTGGACACTATAAACCTTTTAAGGGAAAGCAGCAGGCTGCCTCGGCTCTCATAAAAAGCAGATATTCACGCCACAGAAGTAAACTTGAGGAATCCAGAGGAGAACGTACTTTGTCTGAGTAACACTCTCTCTTTTCCTCCTTATCACAGTTATACTTACTGTAAGGGCATCTTTTACTCTTCAGGTAGCAGTTCTGAGCGGTGACGGGAAAATAAGAGAGTGTTTGGATCATTTCATCAGCAGTGAACAAATTTGTAAAACACCATGCGAACGTGAAAAACAAATGCTGCAAATGTAATGCTGAAAAGACATAACCATCCATCCGAAAAATACTGTACACATTTGACATTTTCAGTGAAATGACTGCTGATTAATGACCATAAAGAACATTTGCTTCTGCAGCCCCGTTTATTTATTTTCTTTCCTGTAGACAGTCTGCAGTTGTGTGCCGTGTTGACAAGGTAAACACGAGGGGGAGGCTGGCCACCGCATCAGTAAATGCCATGACCAGGTTGAACTCTTAATGCTGTCCATATTAGCTGTAATTATGCCTGCTTGTTGGTGCTTCAGAAACCCCGCACTGGTCCAAAATAAGCTTGAGCATTTCTGCTCGTGAGTAAATTCAAGTCCCAAATAGCCAAGAGGAAATAAACAGTGTAAAGGAATACTGAAGGTGAAAAACATGGAGGATTTTTTAAAATCATATTATGTATTTGGGGAATTAACATTTGTATCAGGCCTGTAACTAGGTTACCTCACTAGCCTGGGAAAACACTGTGCCCAGAAACATTTGTGCATTCTTGATATTCAGCAACATAAAAACAGGCAAAATTTGAAGATTCAGGTTGCTAATGCTGTTACTGTAATGTTATAATGTATGTATAATGTAGCATATTTGATAGCAGGTTTTACCATTTTGCTGACGCTGTCCCTCCCAATCTACACACAGATCGTTTTACGCAGTCTGACTGACGCTGAGCAAAGTGCAAACATTAGCAAAGTTGATTAAAATTTGACTGAATTTACTGGGTAAACATTTGTTACAGTAGCTATCTTGAGAGAGAAAGTAGGTCTTATCTTCCTCTCGTGTTTGACTTAAGGAATGGCTTATCCTACATTAACTGCTACACAGGGAATGTCTCCTTCAAGCACATTCAATAGATATGCTAAGATATAAAAATAATGAAACAAGTAGATGCAAAGGGGAGTCCATTATTTTGAATATTTGGACACAAATGAGTGTTTTATCATGTTATACTGCAACATATGATTTAAATTGACATTTGCCAACCAATCATAAGTGAGTGCCCCTGGCAGAACTAAAGAAAAGTAGTCCCTTTGTATATGTGGTTGAGTATGTCCTGTTCAGTGTATATTTCAGCCCACACAGATGTGATGACGTCAGTGGCTGAAGGCTATAGAGCCCCGTTAGAGTGTGAAGCCTGTGTGAAATAGAACATAAACATAACCACTCTGCTCAGTGTACAGTCAGTCATGTTTAGATCTTCTCTTTTTTTTTTACTGCACATCATAACTCTCATCCCTACACCTCGCACCCTGAGGTGTCAGAGCAGTGTGTGCTTTATGACGGTCCCAGGGGAAGACGGAAAGATTGGATGGACGCGCCTTAATACCATGAAGGTCACTATGCTGGCTTTGTGTCATTGTGGAGTAGGCATCAGACTCTACGCTAGCTGCATATATTCCATATATACTGTTAAAACAACATAGTGCCTGAAACTTTGGTCACTGTTGTAGCTCAGAGAGAAATAAAAAAACAAAAACAAAAAAAAGAGCCTGTTATGAGCAGTTTAGAAATGGATTTCGTTTGAGTGAGCAGCAGTTTTTATTTTTTTATTTTCATCAGCTCTGTACTGTGGGATTTATGCCACCCCTGTCTAAAAGTGCCCTCGCCCTGTGCTTTATGGCACTAATATGAATCAGAGTTGGAGTGCAGAGAGCATAGGGAGTGTAATATATGTGCACTGGCTCACCTCTAGCAAGCCCATCACTCTGCCTTTACTGCAGGTTCCTATTGCGGTTTAGTGTTGTATTATGGATGGTGAAAATGTAGGGGCTAAACATATAGACCCTAATGACTTTATACTTCATTGAATTATAATTTAATCTAGACATGTATAACTTCATAAATGAGAAATCCTATTTAGGTGATATAGCTCCATGTTGCAATTTCAGTTTACACTGAATTGAACTGATTGAATCTTCAGACCTTGAGCCCTTCGATGTTCTCTGACATGAGCTCAGGGAATGCAGCAAATAACACAAAATAACAGGTTTAGTCTGATTTAGAAGGGGTGTTGTTATGGTACAGTAATAAGTTCACACACATACAGACAACTGACAGGTTTAAAAAGAGTCAGTTTTCCACGTCTATCTACCTTTGGCTCAGACTGTAACACTGATACCAAAAAAATAAGCTGAATGCCACTTGACCAGCATCCAAACAGACTGGCTGTGTGACTCTTATTGACTGTGAAACTAACTAAAATAGGCTCCTGTCTGTGTTTGATTTGATTGATGATGAAAGCTCTAATTGATTTCCTGGTTTTTGGATGCTTCTTCTGATCCCTTCTGCTTCCCTCCTGATGCCAGCTGTGGGAGCTGAAATCAAGTTTATCTTGAACAAACAACTGAGGTTTATTTCTTCGAAAAAAGCAAAATATTGGAAAGACAGGGAAGTTATTGAACTCATAGTTTTACTGTGTGTGTGCTACAGAAGGAATTTCTTGAACTTGACGCATGTTTACGTTGTCTTCCTGTCCTTCCTGGGTCCACAACATATAGACCTACTATATGTACACATAAACATATACATACATACAGTGGTGGAAGAAGTACTCACATCTCACTGTAGCAATACCACAGTGTAGAAATACTCTGTTACAAGTAACTTGAGTGTAACTTGAGTGCAAGTACAAGAGTATTAGCATGAAAATATACTTAAAGCACCATAAGTAAAAGTACTTATAATGATTTTTTCATTGCTTTTAGATAACTATTGAAACTACTCACTTGCTAACTAGTTTTCACGCACTCTCAGTTGCAACATGTGGTGAAAACTGACTATTATTTATTGTAAATTTACTACGAATCAGCATCACACCAAGTTTAAGCTATTTGACTATTTTCCTCCTTAAATCAAATATGTGCACATATTTTTAAAATCAAATCCCAATTTCTATATTTTAGTTAAGTTGGCTAAGAGTAGTTGAGTTACACATATCCCCTGGCAGCTGCAGAAGTACCCCCTGGCATACAAGTAACAGTAATATTTGTACTGTGCATGCATTACAATATTTTGCAGTGTTCTGGTGTTCCATTATTTATCGTGGTGTTAGCAGTCTCAGGAAAACAGTGCATGCTGTTTGTTTGGGGTTTTGGGGAGCTGCTGTCAGTTCAGTGAATCAAAACAACAGTGTGGTAACACTGTTGCCAAGTGATCACTGGGGAAATACTGCCCAGAACACCACAGCGATGACCACATATCACCAAAGATGTCACAAAACTAAAGCAAACAAACCAATAAAACAAAACAAAGACAACACACTCACACTCATTAAAGCACTTGATTTTGTAGACTCCCTTTTCAGGTTTAAAGCAAAATTCACAAATGTTCCTGTTTTGATCGAGACGGTCTAATCACTATGTGTGGAGGAGTTTTGCAGGGCCAGCCATACAGCGCGCTGTATATATGTCAAGGGACGACTTTGATTGGTTTTAGCCTGTGGGTGAGAACAAGGAAATGTAAATCAATTTTCTGTAATGGCTCATAAAGGTTATACTTTAAATAAGGACAGTCATTCAAACATTAGAAAGCCTCTGCATATAGCTTTGATAACTCTGGATTTCTTCACCATCCATGACCATGACAATAAGTAGTCGTATGTTCCTGTCTCAAAGTTGCACAGTCACTTCTGCCTTTATAAATTGCTGAAGCATCTTACAGTCATCCAGTGGGGGACTGAAGATGCTGTAGTGAGGTTGTGGGTTCCGAGCCAATTTGCAGCAGGAAGCCTTGGGAATATTGAAGAGATGGTAGCATGCAGATTTGTGAGACTTTGATGGAAAAATATGAGCCTCATTTGAATTGTAGCCAGTGCGTGCGTGTGTCCTCAGCAGTAAGCTCATGTTTTACTTTAAATGGCCTGACCTGCTCTCTCCCCTCTGCACTCAATTAGAGTGCTATGCTACCACTGGGGCTTGTATAGGTGAAGCCAAACAGGCTGCACTAAATGAATTCATTATGCAAAAACAAAGTTTGAAAGCCTCTTTTTCTCCACGGATCTTGTTATCTTTTGATCACCCTACAGACGTGGCAAATTGAACCTCTGACAATCCATTCAAAGATGGGAATTTTAAATCCCTTGATGTGCGGCCTGTGTATGTATTTACACCTAAACTGATTTACATTTCCATGGCTGCTGGGAAATATGAAAGTGGGGGGCGAGAAACCACCGTAGCGCAGTGTTCCTGCTCAGATCACTTGAGCTGCACATAATAATTGAGACATTAAACTGCCAGGTTGTGTCTCTGACATCAGAGACAGGCAGCAAACACACACACACACACACATGGCCTGTGTTGACATCCACTGAATTGTCAGTACATGCTGTGCCCTTCAAAGTGTCGTTACTTCAGCCTCATGTACTGCACCACCCATTACCCATTCACCAAGCAAACATCAGTTGTGCGCCATATGTCTGACAACATTATACAAACACTCAAAAACATGCATTGATCACATGTTTTATGTTCAGTTTATAATATATCATTTTCCATTACAACAACATGCTCTATCAGGGCCACTTCATTAAGCCACAAGGTGCAAACATGCTGGTCAAGACCTCGACATGTTAAAATGAAAAGCCACTCTCTCAGATTGCATCGTAAAAAATGACAGATGACCGTCAGATAGGAAAGGTGCTTTAATCTGAATCAATATGAAAAGCCACAGCCAATCAATATGTTGGTGGGCTGTGACTGACTGCACGCCTCAACATGTTCTTTTGACATTTCTCATGTATGCAGGAGATAACACCTCGCTAATAGCATTCTGGTCAGTCTCATTTGGACGTAAAGAGCAGTGCTGTCGCAAAACAAATGACAGACTTTCCTTTTAAAGTGGACCCCACGTGGTTATTTTTCCCCTCCCTCAGCGCAAAACAGAGGTTAATAATTGCTGATTTTTTATCATGTGTGCTATCGCATAGTGCTCAAGCTTTCTGTTAATCTAAAGCTGATAAAAGATACTCAGCTGCTTTCATTGCTGACCTGACTGTTTACTTTTCCTTCTCCCTTTTTTTTTCCAACCCCTTCATCCATCCATCTGTCCCTCTGTGTTCCCTCAGCTTGAGAATACGAGCAGATGGAAAGGGGAGCGTGCTGCCTGATGCCAGGTGGTCAAGCGATAGAGGGAGTACGGGAAAGAGAGATGGCTGGGTGGAGGGAGGGAGAGAGGAGAAGCCAAAGTGTACTCCCGCGGTCACGGCACAGCGGTGCGGTCTGCTCCGACCTGTGATAAGACAGCGGTGACCCTTCCCTGAGCTGCCTTGGAAAACCATGTGGATTTTTCCAGATCTTTGACCTTGCTTGCAGTGGATGGCTGAGAAATCACCTGATGTTTTCCTACAGTCATCCTCTTTTCCTCATTACACTCTTAGATTGTATTCTTTCCCAAGTTTAAAGGGCTACCGTTAAAAGAAAGGGCTGTTTCTCATAGCGAGCGCTCAAAAATGATTTGAGGGTTACTTTTACAACACTCTCCCTTGTCTCATCTTATAAAGAAACAGCATGCATGAATAAAACATGAGAGAGATGTCATGGCTAATGCTGACTGCTACCTTTATCTCCCTGTCGTCCAAAGATCAAGTGCTTTACTCTGCATTACACTGCTCAATGTAATGCATTGGGTTTACATTAAACATGACGGTGCTTTGTCTAGACTCCTACCTCCGCCTTTACTGGCGATGTTAGAGGAAAAATTTCCACTGCCCTCCTCCTCTCTTCTTGTTTGGGATCAACTGCAATCTCTGGAAGGACATCACATAGCCATGCTGACAGCTCAGGCACACAAATACACACACACACACACACACACACACACACATATCTGTTGAAACCAACTCCCGTTTGCACCATTCAACCTTTCTTACTCAAGATCTCTTCCAGGTTACAGTGGTTGTTTTGGTCAACTTCACATAATGGGTTAAAGTGCACACTTTGTGCTTGTAAGAAGGTCGTCTTCCTGGGGAGTTTATTTACTCCGTTCTCGTGCAGGGAGGTGAGGAGGGCTGGCGGATAACTCAGTTCTTGAGACTGCCAATTGTGAACAACCTGGCGATGCAGCTCCTCCCTCTTTCGTACTGTCAACCCTTGCTTCAGGACTTTGGCAGCCTCTTTCTGTGTGTGTGTCTGTGTGCGCGAGCGTAGGTACATCTGTGTGTGTGTGTGTATGTTAGTTTAGAGGGAAGACCCCGCCAGTGCCAGGCCGAGTGATGCAGTGTCCTTTGGAAGCCGGCCCATTAGGGAAGGAGACAGAACACGTACCAGTGGGGAACAACTTCCACTTACATGGACTTGTTTAGCCAACTGTGGCACTTGCTGTCATTTACCTGGTAAAATAAGGTTTTATCTATGTGAAAAGTGTTAATGCAAACATGATAAAATATGACATTATGTTGGCGCTTGTTTACCAGTAAAGAGTATTACAGCCAAGTCATTTAAAAAGCTCCACTACAGGTTCAGATAATAAGCTAATTCTCATTTTGTCTTACACAATCAACAGACTGAGCACTGTCAGTTCCCCATTTTAAAGACTGAAGAACATATGCACATGCCAATATGAGTGAGATGTTTTTTGTTTTTTTTGTGTATCCTTTGTGACACCATTTGTACCAAACAGCTTCTCCCTGTGTGCTTAGCAGATCAGGCTTCATCCCCACTATGTTATTTCAAATGTTTGATTTTCAGATTCAGTCTTTGCAGAGCTGTTGCACTGTTACAGCCGATGGAGTGTATGCACAATAGTACTGTTTTTTTTTCAGGACAATTTGTTAATACAAGACAAATACGAACAACTATCAGAATTGAAACCATAGAAGATGAAGATGGAAGGTGCCCTGTCTGTAAAGAATACTGGATAGTCTGTGTTTCTGTCCCCTCTTACGAAAATCTCCTTGAGGACAAACAAAGACAGCACTGTCACTTTTCATTCAGTGCTTTCTTTTGCTTTTCTTTTTCTTTTAGACATGCAGTTAAAAGTCATGTTTTGTGCCGACCTGAACCAGCATGTTTTAAACATAGTCAGTAAACAACCGTCTGCTTCCTGGAGGGAAACACCAAAAGAAAAATAAATGCAAAACAGCATTAGGAGGTTATCTAATAAATCATTTGTTCCAAAAATGACTTGATTACATTTCTATTTGTGGGAAGAGGTTCATGTGGAAGGGATAAGGTGGGATGCATCCATTTACTGCATGATGTAACATGATTATCAGTTGTTTGAATCTACACTGCCCTGATTTTGAGAGATTAGAATTCAGGACAACATCAACATACAGCCTCCATTTTCCTCTGTGATCCAACACAGATTGCCGGGATATTCATGCCAACTAATTAGGGATAGAGAACGGGGGATTAGGATGAAAGAAAGAGTATTTGAGGTGAAATGGGTGGTTGCATGTCGTGATGAAGGGGCAGATGGCACAAGCTGAGAAGAGCACAGAGCCGGCGTGTACAAGATTTACAACAGGAACATCTCACTCTTTCACAGAAATTAGTCTCTCTGGAAGCCCCGGGAGTGGGTGCAGTTTGAGGGAGGATTACATTATGCAATCTCACACCTGGGTGCACCCCGGTTCAAAAACCCTTGTACTGTTGATGGCGAACATCAGAGCAGTAAGGTAGGCAGATAGCCTGCTTCCAGACCCCTGGATCACCGCCCGCATCTCAGATTTTGTTGAGTAATACACATTTTGAGCTGCCAAACACTGGTGTCACTAATACCATTAATAATGCCAGCATTCCAGTTAGCTGTGCCAGTGCCTGAGCCCTATTGTACATGCTGGGTCATGGCAGAGCTTACTGGCACACCTAAATGGAACAGAGCCATGACTGATGTGATTAGTGGCACCTGTGCTTTTCCTACTACGACATGACAAAATGTCTGCTGTGGAAAGGTTTATTTAAAAGTCTGCTCCCTTATTATAATATCAAAGCAGAATATACACTTGACCATGTCCCCGAGCGTGCATAGTAAAGTTTGCCTGACACTGATTATTCTCTTGAGATAAAAAATGCTGCTGCAGTCGAGTTATTTCACAAGAAACGACACTGGCTGGCTATGTTCATTCCAAATAGGGAATATGTGTCATTGTAATTACGTATGTATTTTTAATAGTTCTGTTTTTAGCATTTATTTATAGTCATGTCACCTGATCAAGGTTCAATACTCACTCTCTTTTTAGCTCTGACTTTGGTCTCCACCATCTCCTGAATGAAATATCTGGCTCTTTAGCTGCTGAATGCTCCACTATGTTCACCAGCTAGATGCTAACTTGTGTACTTACTTGAGTATTTAGATTTTATGCTACTTTAAACTTCCACTCCACTACATTTCAGAGAAAAATATTGTGTTTACTCCACCACATTTATCTGACATCTTTTGTTTTTTATTACCTCCCAAATTAGGATTTTACATGCAAAACATGAGGAGCTTAATAAACTACCCAGTAGTGTATAAAGTACCTAGATATTATATCACTCTAAAAGGAGAGTTTCCGCATAATACTTTTATATTTTTGATACTTTAAGTACATTTGGCTGATAATACTTTTGTACTTTTACTTAAGTAAGCTTCTGAATGAAAACTTTTACTTGTAATGGAGTACTTGCAGGCTATGGTATTTCTACTTTTAATTAAGTAAAGGATCCGAACACTTCTTCACCACTGTATTTGGGATATGACTTTTACATGGAAGAAACCCAGCTATCCGTGTAGACATTTTTCTTTTATTATTCAAGTTTGCGATCACTGTCGGTATTGGCTCAAGTCTTTGACTCCTCGACTTCCCAGCCACTCTGTCATTTCTGTACCAACTGCATTACCTCAGCAGCTGAGGATGAGCCCAGTTTGGTTTGTGGCAGCTGGTACATTTCTCATGCTGGATTTGTCTTCTTCATCTAATCACCAGTAATGGAAGGCAAGAGCGACAAGTGGTAAAATCTATCCTCCACAATACCAATGTCAGACTTTCACTTTCATTTGAGTGTGTGTGTGTGTGTGTGTGTGTGTGTCACTACATCATTTATCATCATTGTTTTGATTTTGTCAATCTCATCCATCTGATCCATATCAGGCTGGGGAGAAGAGGGTAGATGATGTAGAAAGTCAAAACTAACCACCCAACCACACAGCCTCCTCTCTCCATCTCACCCCTGAGGGAGCAACAGAAAAACAAACATACTGAAAGATATTTAAGAGGTCACGGTTGATTAACGCCACTAACAGCACCATGTTCTCTCCCTCACTGTCAACTGCCTTTTATTGCGAGGGTCACGTTGTCTTGCTGGTGTGTCCGTCCTCAGAGGAGAAATTAGTTAAAGGTTCTGTCAACTTTCACAGAGATGGAGCAGGAAGGAAAGAAAACTGTGTACTCTTGCAAAGCAAAGTTAACTTTTGAAAGCTTTTGGCCTGTCTGAAATTTTATGGGGTAGAGTTGTCTACTGACAGCTGTTAGATCAGATTACCTAACTGCATATTCTCTAACTTTAGCAGCTGACAGATCACAAATACCTGGCCGCAGAGCAGTTGTTAGGATTTGTGACAGACGGCTGTGCTCGGAGAAGACACCAGTGTTCCAAGAGGTGGGGCCATGAAGACTGCATCAGCCAATCACAGTGAGGGGTGGAGATGTGCTTCTACCCGGCAACAGACCTAGAGGGTCTCGCATTGCTCAGCTGGACTCAGGTGGACTGACAGAACAGCCTCAGGCCTGAGAGGAACTAAGTCTGGCCCTGCCTCACCGCGTAGGTCATTTCACATGTTGAATGCTGTGACGTGAGGAGGAGGGACACACTCTCCCTGAATCTATAAAAAAATGCTTTTAAGCTTTGATTGAAGCATTAGTGTATAAAAAGCCTAAATTAGGCTTTAACCGTTACAGTCAAGCTGATGTGTGTTTTGTGTTTGCTGTGTTGACACAGCAAAGAGGGGAAGGAGAAAATGAGGCAGCAAAAGAACATATTGCAGTACATGAGGGACAGTTATCGAAAATGTCAGGAAGTAAAGAGAGAGGGAGCGAGAGAGAGAAAGAGGTTATGTTTGCACAAGCAGTTTTTCTCTCCAGGAGGCCCTACAGTGCATTTTTAGGAACTTGGCAGATAGACTGGCCGACTGAGTGAAACATTAACACTCCTCAACCTTTGTTACTGCCAAAGGAACTACAGCTGGAATCAAGACAAGAAGAAATCTCAATAGTCAGTCTCCCAGTATGTGTGTGTGTGTGTGTGTGTGTGTGTGTGTGTGTGTGTGTGTATTTGACTGCAAATAAAATGTGGGTGTTTGTTTGTGTGTGTCTCTGGTTGCCCAACTACTCTACATGTATGCACAAATGAAGGTGTTGAAATCTCGAAGCAACATAACCATCTTTCTATTCGCTTTCACCACCAGCTCGCCCCGTCTTCCTTCACATCCCTTATCAAGAGTCACGGCAACCCAAAGCACCCTTTGGTATAATCTTATCACTGCTTCAGGGTTTCAATTATAGCTCTGAACTTTTCCGCTGCGTTCACTTTTTGAGAGATATTCTCACATTAAAAAAAAGGGGTTATAATGCATGCAGAACACTTTGTCCTTGAAAATATGGCTGGTATGTTGTGCACGCCAGCATATTAACTCCTGGACCATTTGTTTTTGGTGTTGACACCTCTCTTAATGCTGAAACTGTAAATCACTGAGCAAGGGTGACAGCGGTGACATTACCAATTCATGCAATAACAGAGATTGCTGAGCACACACTGAGAATATACAATCTACACATTATACATTTTGCAAATTATGTTGTTTTTTTGTTTTTTTTTTACCTTTCACGCTATTGCGTAATTCTAAGTAATGCAATCACACTTCATCAACACCAAGTTTTTTTTAAGGGAGTTTCATTAGTCTAAATAGAAACTGCACATTTGCAGCAAGGCCGTACTCAGATTTGTTTTAATGTAGCCACAAAGTTAGCGCTTTCCACTTTGTTGTCTCAGCAAAAATGTCAGTACCCTCACACAGTAACTACTACATCAATCAATGATACTTAGACACACTCTGCTGGAGCAGATAGAAACAGGAATATAAGGATAGGAGAGAAGGAGAGGAGCTCCTTTGCTCTGTTGTATAGCTCAAAGGACTTCAGTGTGGAACAGAAACTTGAAGGATGATGGACATGCCTGCCATCCCAGGAGACCGACCTTTTGTCAACCCATCCATCCAACCTGACCTCCTCCCTACAAAGACTTTGTCGCTCTATAACAATGTCATCTGACTTCTTCTGTAATCTGGGCGTTGTCACTTGAACATAAACATTTGTCGTTTTGGGGCACTTGCTGAAGCGACTGACGCTGTGCTTCTTCTGGGGAAGAAGTTCTCCACCTATCTGGTAAATCTAATCATTGTCTGGCGACTCCCTGTGTATTTGGATGAGGCACGCCACTGACTACATTCTCCTCGGGCCAACAGTGGAGTTAACGGTGATATGGGCAAGGTAATTGGACATTCCAAATTATTAGTGGAGAAATGCAGCCACAGGAGTTAAAATATCACCAACATTTTTAGACAGTGTGAAAAGTGCAACTGTAGCCTTTGATTATTCAGTCAAGTGTCAGGATACACGAGAACTCATCAACTGAAAATGTGGAAGAGAAGAGCTGCTGCAGGCTGCAGTCTGGCTGGTCAAAAAGAAGCACAGACAGACAGACAGACAGACAGACAGACACTGTCTATGAGTGAAGATATCATACAGATTGCTACCTCAGGGCTCAAACTTTCCAGTAGCAGCACTATGTGCAGCCCAACATTAATTGGACTACAACATCGCTTCAAAATGCTCGAACGCTGACAGTGGTGGGGAGTCTCGTACGGCTCCATACCTTAATTTATGGAAATGAGAACACTTGTGTCATCAATTATTTAGGACGAAAAAGTAAGCTCGATGCTCTCGGATGCTGGCTAAAGACAAACAGTGCAGCTCTGGAGCTCATAGTTCTCCTAATCAGGTTGTGAGGATAGAAATTGAAGCTGCATAACTTCAGTAATAAAAACAGGTCCCACCCTGTCCAAGTTGTTGCACGAATTCAAAGACTCTATTGTGTGAAAGTGGAGGCCAGCGGCTTTTTCCCTCTTATCCAAACACAGCATAGGCAGGAGCTTTAGCTCTATCCTCCACACAGAGAATGCTTCAGTAGGACAGGATGTGTGGCCGAGGGTCACTTCCTAAAATGCCTCCCAGTACAGATGCAGACGTGTGCTCGATTTGTGCCAGCATCAGTTCAAAGTTATAAATGTGCACTTGGAAGGAGACCACAGAGATAACTGCCATGAATAAGGTTAATTTGGTGTTTCCTTAACATGTGTCATCTTCTTTGTTATCTCTCATTACTGACCATTAAAAGATAACAAGGGTAAGATATGAGACTCCCCAGGGGGTGCATATGGCTGCTGCATTGAAAGCAGCTCTCTGCTGGCTAGCGCCCAATGGAGCCGAGGCAAAGTCTGGGCATGCTGCTGACTTGTTATTAGCATAGTATATAGTCAGACCAGCACTTTCTTATGCCCTCTAGCAAGAGTGTACACAGTTGACATTTCAGGTCAGAAACGACTGAAGGCTAATGTTGAATCCCAGAGCTGCAGCATGTCTGGAGGAGGTGAATAAAATACGCTCCATTATAAATGAATTCAGTGATGACACCTCAGTATCAGTTTTAACTCAGTAAAATTTTTTATTGTGTTTGAATGTTATATATCTATTTGATTTGAGACATCTGTTACTACTGCTTTCAGTGTGACAGGAACATTTCTCTGTGACATTGAAAAACACAGTGTGCACAGTCCTGGCTGATTTGAGTAGGAGTCTTTTTACAAAGCATTTGTCTCTGAGGAGAAGCGTGGCGACATGACCAGAATTTTACTGAAAGAACCAGTGTCACTGAAGATGGTGAATGTCTGTCTTCATTACGGGGAAAGAAGAAAGGATTTTTTGGCTACTTATGAAAGCACAACCTCATTTGCTATTCAGCGTTTTTTGCACTATGTCTCTGTGGTTTATGTAACCAGACATGTTGATTAAATCTTCCTTTGAATGTGTAACAAATGGCAGCTTGTTATGAGGGCAAGGCAGTCAAACATAATGGGTGAGTATTTCAGAATCCAAACCAAAAGAACTGCAATTTGGCCACATTAGACAGAATGTGCTAATGAAAAATGAATCGTTCCCTAAGCTTACATCTTGGTAACATGATTTGTAAAAAAAATTAGTAAATGGACCAGTCAGAACACTGCTGCAACACCAAATTTTCAGAATTGTGTTGGTTTTTTTTGCCTCTTTCCTCTTTCACATCAACCAAAATGAGAGGTGCATTACACTGGCTGCTTGAGAAACCCTGGCTTGGCGGGGTCAGGATCGAGGCCACTCCTCAGGTATCTTGTTGGCACTTTAACAAAGCAAGAAAACGGCCTCCAATTGCTGTGTGCTGTCTGATGCCTCAAGTGCCCTGAGGCATTGATTATATGTTCAGAATTTTTGGAAGACAACTATGACTCAGCGCTTTCCTCACGTCCACTGGCCATGTTGGACCATCTCCCTTTCTGCTTCTGTGCCCGTGACCGTGCTGTCTTGTCACACAGCCTTTATACAGTATGTGGGGAAAATAGCACTGAATAGCCAATAGCAATTCAGTGTTAATAGACTACGTTGAGATTTACAGCCCTGTCGATTGGAAGATTGCCATTTCTCCAAGGGTCATGAGTTGAATCTGCCAGACGCCCTGTTCCAGCAAAGCGCTGAGTTTAACACACACACACACACACTGTCATACAGTTACTGGAGGTTTTTTTAATTTGCCATAGTTGGTGACGCACGCCTTGTTACAGCACATTGTGCCACCGTGGGGGATCATCATCACTCAGTGCAAAGGCTGTTTACACTGCTGCTGCTCACAGTGATATGTTTTCTAGTGAGCTGATGTTAGAAAAGTGTAATAATCTCTGTAAAGGCTTAAGCCTTGTGGTGTGGGAGCCATCCCGTATGTCTTGCGGCACATGCAAACGCCCATGGAGGCACGCACGTACACATGGAGTAATGAAACACACTTGGAAGCCAGCAGCAACACGCCGCAGGATTTCTCATCCGTTTTTAATGGGGTCGTTAGTGTGTCCTTGGAGACAAGGTGGACTGTGATGTAATAAGTTATCTGGCCCGGCCGAGGCGGTAAATGAAATAATCTCCGGGATGAATGACATTGTGAACCCATGATGCTACACAGGGCAGATTATTTGGACTCCAAGTATCCTCCCTCCTAGGACACCGTGGTGTTGGAATTGAACATCATCAAACATCGCTTTCATCATCATTTGGCATGTGGTACTGTGTGCGTGTGTATGTGTGGTTATAAAGAGATGAACTGTATTGGCTCAAAGCAGCTGTTGGACAGGTGTGTAGGTTGACATTTCATGGCTCTTTTAACAAAAGAACACTGTTGTCCTTCAGAGACAGCCGTGTAACATCTGTAGCTTCTACATACCTGGAATCATCAGCACCTTGAAATATATTCACATGTAGATTTGCTCTTCTCATGAGAAACATGCAGACACGTTGAAAAAATGAAAATAATAAATACATTTGATAGAGAATGAGGATGAGGTTTTTTTTCTTCTTTCTGCATGAATTATCTCTCCGCAAGCCTGTAGCTGAAAGAGTGTTTTACATCTGTGACGTTCATCCCAATCATTCAACAGCTGAATATGTAAGCACTATGGGAAAATATTTGTTTGATGTGACCCTCCACAAGGTAACATGAGATCTGTCGCTGTAACCGAGGCCAACTTAAGTGTTATTGACAGTCTCTTCCTTTCACCAGAATGAAAAGGCATATCCTTCATTAGACGGTGATGTGTCTTGCACAGCGTACAATGTTGGAACACCTTGTCTGTTTCAAAGGTTTTTTCATATTTCACATTATGTGTATAGACCATGGCCATCAAAAGCTAATGTCAGTCAGAAAAGAACACTATTTGTGCGAATTAATTGATAAATCACCTTTATATGACCATTTTAGATGGCAAGGGGAGATTTTTTACTCAAATATGACATTGCTTTTACACAGTTTGTTGATATTGCTGCTTGTTTGGATAATGTTTTGTGTACGTAACAGAAAACCTTCTTTGGCGGTGAACATAAGGTATCAGTGTACTGTCAATTGATGTGTTTCCATCCACCTGTTTTTATACGCATATACGCTGTTTTCAATTTGCCCATTAAAAAACCTGCTTGCCGAAATTGCCGAAAAAAGCTCAAAATAACCCCAAAAAGTTTTTACGCTTGGCTGAGGTTGAAAAGTTGGTATGAAGTCCAGGAAGGGACATGGAGGTGAAAAAAATCCAGGGTTGCAAAAAAACAAGAGATCTCACAAAACTTTTTCTTTTAGGTTAATGTACTTCCAAGTCGGTTTGGCGCCATGGAAACAACCACAAAAATGGAGCGCACACTAACCTGACCGCCAGGTCAGAGTACGCTTTGCAACAAGAGTGTACCCTTGGGCTAAGTATTCTCTTCAGATGTCTGTCACATAAAAACTGTGCCTACTGCCAAGCACTGATTTAATGTCTTTATATCTGAGGCCAATCTCAAAATAAAATTCTATGAACCCCTCCCATGGGTGTGTACGCTCCATTAGAGGATATTTACACCAGGCGCTGCAAGAATAAGGCTAGGAGAATCATTAAGGATCCCAACCACCCAACGACCTTTTCTCCCTGCTTCGGTTGGGAAGAAGGTACCGGATACACCAGACCAGCACTGAGAGGCTCAGGAAAAGCTTCTAGGCCACTAGGATCCTAAATGAGGTCACTGCCAAAGACTTTCCACCATTTGAGGTTTGAATGGATCTCTTTAATTACGTCATCTCATTGCACCCGCTTCTTCTGCAGTGGTATAATGGCACCTGACTGGAGCGCCCCCTTTCTGCTTATCTTGATGAACCAACTCCTAATATTCACATAACAGCAGTGGATGGAAAGATGCATAAATTAGCACTGTCTTTTGCCAAGTTCAGTTAACATTTGTGCTACATTTGGATAGAAACCTGACTAATGTGTTGATGGTGGATCAGGTGTACTTCATGATGATGTGATTCTTCTTCTTTTCACAAATGTTTTTTCCAGTTACATCTTTCATTTAACCATAAAGTACAAGTACAATAAATTAGCATTTAGGTGAGACAAATACCTCAATATCCATCCATAGGTACAGGGTAAAGTTAAACTAGTTTTTTGTCAGTGCTATATTGACCCACACTATGTCAATTTGTAACCCAGTGAGTTTTAGTGTGTACTGTAGAGGAGCCAGGACATATAAAATCCCAGTATGTGAAGTTATAGTAAAGTAAGTGTCTGAGAGCATGGACTGGAGTGTGAGGTTGGACTGTGGAGCAGAGGGATTGTATAGGAATGAACCTCCCTCAGCAGCTCTGTGCACCAGGTTTATGGATCTGGGATGAGCAGCCAACAAGCAGCCAGCGGATGAAGTGCAGGAGGGCCCACTCCATCCTGCACACTTGTGGGTAACACTGGCTGCAGCATCCTGGATGAGCTGTGGGAGCTGAAGGCAATACACTGGAGGAATGAAGGAGCTGGAACAAGGCGGTGGGCAGAATCGCTGATGGAAAACAGCATGACTTAGTAAAGTTGAGTTCAAACTTGCAGTATTGGATTGTGTCTGAAAAAGGAATTGTGTTAGAGGTGGTTGTCAATTTAATTTTAAGGAATATTTTAGAAAGCACCTACTTCATCAACTTAAGTAAAGATGAAACTGATGATATCTCCTCTGACAAAATGAGTTTAGTGAAATTTCCAAAAATACTCAAATCTCTGTTAATGAATGTATTAATACCGTTAGAGCAGATGTTAATTTACACTAGATACCATTATTTTAAATAATTTGATGGCAACTAGTGTCACTGACAACTGTGTTTTGACACAATCATATATAATTTATCATATGTGGAAATTACGAGAACAATGTCAACAATCCAATATGGATAAGATCACGAATAAATCTGTTACATCATGCATTACAAACGTATTTGAACCTTTGGTCCAATGTGCATCAGTTGACGTTATTGTTCTATGTATTGGCGAAAGTGTGATAAAAGATTGAAATTCAATCTGCTTGCTCCAATGTGATACTCATCAGCAGTGAGGGGTGGCTGAGACGATTTCAGAAATAAATGTGTGACAGCACATGAGATATAAGAAACCGTTCCAGGGAAAGGGCACTTTTTTATTAAATCCTGGAAAAGCTGCGATAGATTTACGACTCCAGTTACATTAAAAAAGCTGGATGTTAATGTGTTTTCCAAATTAACAGTCTGACTCTTTTGCACTCTGCAAGTATGTTTGTTACTGTTACAGAAACAGACATTTCACAATCTTGCAAATTGAGTACTCATTAACAGCAGATTCATAATACCACCGTCTATATACCAGTTAATCTGACACAGTGTTATTAGTAAGTAAATTCTAGTTTCTTATTTCAGCGGTGCATCGAGCGCTCTCATGTGCTGCATGTGGATGTCAAGATGTAAACCGAGCCCTGGTTCATCAGTAATGTGAGATTGTGCTGTCAGATCACCAAATGCTACCTTTGTTGTTGTCCCTTTTCTAATTTCCAGTGCTCATATTTCACCTCGCCTCTGCTTGGCCGCACATATTTTTAGCTCCAAGCTCCATTTTGTATTGATTGTATCTGCTCTCGTGTTTTTGTGTGGGCAACTTGGAGGTAAGCCACATTCCTCTGGCCCTCCATTGTCCTTGAGGGTGCCATGTCATTATGGGCTCCTCATATTCCAGCCCGAGGCTATCAAAGCCTGAAGTCTTAAATATTCCCTCTCCTGAGCTGGGCATCATGTCAGATATGTCATGTAATTAAAAAAAAAGCAGTGTTATTGTATCTACGTGAGATGTTGAGATGCAGGGTGGCGTGCACAGCATATATGTTTTGCTTGACTTTGTGTAAACTTTGTGTTCTTCTAGAGTATTTCTGCAGTAAAGTATCATTAAACAGACTTTCTGGGTGAGAGGTAAGCCTGTTGGTCAGGATACAGAAACACACACACACGTACTCGCAGGATAATGATAGGATCCAGCAGCTTCTACACAGGATGCAGACATGCAAGAATAGAAACAGCATAATGCTCACTCCTGATTCCCAAAGGCACAGTGATATCTGGCATCATCAGCATCACAGACACTAAGACAATTTCCCTCCTCCCATGTCTGCTTTTTCCTCCCTCCTATCACCGTCCCAGTTGCATCCCAAGCTCCCAAGGTTCTGATGCTTCCCCTCCCCTTTCCTTCCCTTTTAGCTCGTGTCCCCTCATTCACAGTTGTGCCAGAGATAGCACCAACTCATAAAATGCTAACCTCTAAGTGGAAGTCCAGCTGGCCGCAAGACAAACCTCGCTAAAATAAATAAAAAACGTTAAATCTTCCTCTTTTTTTCCACATCTTCCCTTTTTCTTCGTGCTGCCGTTTCAATTTTCATTGCCAGTAATAATCTGACCTGAAACGGCCCTCATCTCTCAGATAATGATTATTCCACTTGCTCCCCCTCTCGTGGTCCCATCTCTGGTGGCTGCTGCTTGTGCTCTGCAGAGTGTGTATGCACGCTGATTATCCACAAGGGCCTGTCCACCACTGACCTCCGCTCCATTGGCTTGCTCGCTTGTTATGTTTCGTCGCTCTGTCATCCCTCCACATCCATCCATCCATCCACGTTTATGCACAAAGGAACAAGTTTAAATGCTGCTTCCACAAAGCCTCACTTCTAGGGCACCAGCTCTGAACAAGGGGACCATTGAGCGGTGTGGTAAGAGGAGGGGCAGTCCTGGCATTCGGTCTGGCATTTGACAGGGGGCTGATCAAAGGCTGTGAGACTCTGGCTGCAGAATGGGGGCTAATGGGAGATATGCATGCCTGATCTCAACTGGGCATGTGTAATGTCAGGATTGTTTTGGGCTCTGAACAAAAGTGTTTTCATTTCTAGTTCCGTACTGTGGTTGTATTTGTATAAAAGGGACGTATGGATGCAGTTATTCCTTCAACAAACCGGTCAGGTGTTGCTTAATCTGAAGTCGTCATACTGCAACAACCAGAATTAAAGCTATTAGGGGCAAATTGGCTGAGCGGTTTTCTGAATTTGTCAGGAGTATACTTATATTTCTTATGTGAATGCATCCAGATGCCACACAGGTTTTCATAACTGGATTTTGAATTCTGTTCACATGACCCTTGGCTGACCGCCACCTCAATTTTCTGCCTCTGTGTGTGTTCAGATTCCCTCCCTCTCACTCTGTTTATATCATGCTTTATTTCTCCCGTGCGTCTTCCCCTTCTCTGCTTCCTCTTTTTGTGTTTTGCTCATCATCCTCCTGTGCCCTGCAATTGTCTCCCCTGTTTGTTGTAGTCTGTTATTCTGTCTCCTGTCTGCCATTACTTGTATATTATTTCTAATGGATTTGGTAAATTTTTTATTTTCTACATTTCTGATCTCCCTGTAAATATTCTAATTTACATAAACAATAAATACACGTATAAATACATCAGTTATAATGTGGGCTGTGGCACAATAGTGGTAACCAGGTCAGCGTATGTCCCTATTACATAATACATGAGCAGGATTTGACCACGGCCACTGAGACCTGACCTCTGAATGACTGCTCTGCAGTCACCATGACCTGGCCTTTGATAAAACACAAAAAAACAACCATAGAGAGGATGAATTGTGAGTCCTTGTTATTGTGGTTGCCAGTTTTCTAAGATTGTTTGTTTTAGTTTAATTATTGAGGTTCATCGCTCCACGTATCAGTTATTTCATCCATTTGAATCAGAGAAGTCAAGTACTCCACTTACATACTTCTGTTGGGCGCACTGTTAACATGTGATACCAGTTAAATAAATTGTAATGTATGTATATCATAGTAACATATTTCCCCTCAGTCTCGCACCTTACGCTGCTCAAGCCAACGCAGCACGTACTCCATATGTTCTCCTTCTCCCACATGATGGAACCAGCACAACCGGGCCAAAGCCTGGGGTGGGGAAGAGTGGGCGTTTCCTCTGATAATGCTCTCTAAAAATAAACCTGTGCCCTTACATAATAACCGAGCAAGTGTGTGAGAGCGACAGTGATCGATGCCAGCAGGTCCTCACTACTATCAGCTACAGTGGGACGTGACACACACAAGCAGCTTCAGAGCCCTGGCTGACTTTTTAGATAAACAAGACCCAGTAAGGCTGATCCATCTGACAAAGGTCACATCAAGCTCTTCTTTGAATGTTGATTCAGGTTTACTCATTCATTTTAAAGTGGAAATATAAACAAAGAAATTAACTATTCATTTTATATGTATATATATATATATATACTGTATATGCAGTATATACAGTATTGTGTAGTTGACCATGACTTCTGTGTGAGGTTGTCACAACAGCCACAATACCATTGTTATGTCCAATAGTACCAGTGGTGGAAAGAAACTAAGTACATTTACTTAAGTGCAGTTTTGAGGTACTGTACTTTACTTCACTTTTATGTGACTTTATACATCTACTTGACTAAATTTGAGAGGGAAGTGTTGTAATTTTTACTTCACCACATTTATTTGGCATCTATCCTTATTAGTTAATTTGCTGATTAAGATTCCACAAAGAAAACACATGATCTGCCTATAAAATGTGACACATTGATACAGATTAAACAGAAAATGTGCCCAGGCAGAAAACACATGAGAAAACATTGGTTTGAAAGAATGCTGATGTTACACAATATCTGGGCCCATGGTTATCCTCCACTGCTCTGCTGTACAAAAAAACTGATTAAGAATCACTGAAATAGGTACTGGAATAATGTTGTTATTGGTATTAAACCTTGTGTTTTTTTAATTCAAAAAAGACAGAATAAGCCTTTAAAAGTTTAAAAGAATAGTTTTACATTTTGGGAAACACTTATTTGCTTGCTAGAGGAGAGTTAGATGAAAAGATCGATACAACTAATAAGGTTAGAGCCAGCAGCCAGTTAGCTTAGCTTAGCATAAAGACTGGAAACAGGGGGAAACAGCTAGCCTGGCTCTGTCCGAAGGTAGCAAAAGTTTGCCTACCAGCCCCTCTTAAACCTATTAATAAACACGAAGAGTAGAAATGAAGGGTTATGTCCCTTTTTATGGAGGGTTATGGGACCATTACAGAAAACAGGACCAGTTGCCAGGCAACCAGCAGAGACTAGAGGAAGTTACTGGTCCCAGAAATAGAAGTGTTCTTTTACACCTTGGTTTTTGTACGGATTAAACAAACACGATGCAACATGTTAATTAGTGAGCTTCAGAGTTGGTGGTAGGCAGATTTTGTTACCTTCAGAAGGAGCGGTTACCCCTGTTATCAGTCTTTATGCTAACCTAAGCTAAGCTAACCGGCTGCTGGCTGTAGATTCATATTAAATGTACAGACATGAGGGTGGTATTAGATGTTCTCATCCAACTCTTCACCAGAAAGCAACTAAGAATATTTCCCAAAATATCACATTATCCCTTTAATGGTCCCGGGTGTACTGAGGTACCTGATTTGCACAAAAAGACAAAATAATGGTTTTAATGCAACATTTCTAATGTCTAATGTTCTAATGAAGCACAAAGATGAGTAAAAACAAACTTTTCATGTTGTCATACATAATTCAGGCCGCTACAGATATGCAGACATCCAAACTGAGTGCAAAGGGTAGAGTGCAGCTCTTTAAATATCCGCCTTGTCCTTTCCGTCTTTCCTCCAGTTTGTTCTGCTCTGTCCCTCTCAGAGTGCACTGTCACTGTCTGCCAGACACAGCAAGAGGTGATGGGTAATGGTGATGTAGATCAGGATCAAGTTTCTGATGCTGAACATGAGGAAATAGTTTATATCTCAGTATATATCCCCCTCTCCCTTCTCTATCTCATTGCCTCTGTGCAGTGTTCACTACTGTTGAGGCCCTCATCAATCACCACTACCTATCTCTCTCATCCATCTCAGAGGCCGATGTCCCCTACCTCATCCCCCCCTCATAAATCAACAGACAAATGCATGCTAAACAGCAGCTGTCTTTCTTTTTTTTGGTACTCCTCAACCTACTTTTTTTTAAAAAACGACCCTTAAATGAATCTCAAATGAAGAGGTGTCAATACGCCGAGTGACCACCTGTGTGAGCTGTTTGTGCATGATGCAAGAAAGAAAATTTCTGCTTTTCAACCATATGGCAATGACCCAGGCCTCTTCTTTTCAACTTCATCCTGCCCCGGAAATTACAGTCACTGTGTCCCTAGAATTATTGGCAACATTAGAATCACACAATGCGGCCTGTATGTTTGCAGGAGAGCGCATTAGAGCGACAGACAGATGGAATGTCACTCTCACTCCGAAGAGATTTAAAGGATCAAAGAGGGTGAAAGGGAAGGAGGAGGGGGGAGACCGTGAGAATAGTTACCATGGTGACCATGACATCACCGGAGGCTTGTGCGCTCAGCCTCAATGGGAGTTTTGTTTGTGTGGACGTGAAGGCAAACAACGGTCTTGAGACGACAGGAGGAGGCACTTTGTGAAATTTAAGTGACAGAGATGGGGCTCCCAGAGCTCCTGGATATTGAGGACAATCAAGGAAGTGAAGCTTTTTTTTTTCTACTGCTGTCTCTCCCTTCCCTCTGCATCTCTCTGTCGTGGGCGGCTGCTGTAACAGATCTGAGTTACGTCAACATGCTAATAACACAGCCTGGTTGTGTGGAGGTGAATTACATGTTCCAGTCAGCTAAGTCATTTTTAATTGAGTTATTACTTTGAGGGACAGAGACAGAGGAAAGGAGAAAGTGAGAGCGTCATTATTGCATATAACTGCCCAGCCACCATAAATTCATACAAGCCAGGACCAGAGTGCTGCGTATACATTTCCAAACAAAAGAGAAAGTCCAAAAATAGAGAAGCATCTTAAGCATCTTTCACAATCAAATCTTCAGACCATCATTGTCTCCAACAAAATTCATAAATCACTGGCAAAAACATTTGCTATGTAGTACTGGAGAAATCAGGATAAACGCTAATTGAATAATCCATCTTGCCTTCTTTTCCAGGCTTTTGAGACAAAATTTGCAAACTTCAAAGTTAAACAGCCAGTCCAGTTTTGCTCATCAATTTTTCATGGTTCGTCAAGCATTTCATGGAAAATTAACTCTTAAATCATCATGATTACAATACAAAAGAAAATGGGACTCACTTTCGATTTCAGCCAAATCACACGGCACACACAATTTGCTTTCCCTCTGAATGTTTTTTACCAAAGTGGCCAGAGGAAGAATACCGGCTGTCAACTGAAGATCTTTGGTTTCAAGATAAACAAGATGCATCGTGTGATTAAGGTTTTTTTTATGCACATACAGTACGTCCTTAATTGGCTTTGACAATATATTTTAAAACTATTTTTCCTCAAACTACAATAAATAATATCATAGCATTTGCGTATAATAAAATAACCAGTTTAATATCATCTAAAACTGTTCATTAATGTGTAGAGCTAAGTCACAAATATTACAAAAAGAGAGAGGATATCAGCTTGTTTTACTCCAACAAGTGCATCGAACCAGTCAGTAAACATATCATTGAGCTCAACACAAGCGACTGGGCAACTATATGGGGGGTTATTATATATATCATATAAACAGCTTTTCCTCTTGATGATAAAGATGTAAAATTGTCATTAGCAGGATTTAGTCTGCCATTTAAGACACAGCATTTACAATCCCTGAGGATCCATTCCCCATGACTGTTTATGCCTAGGTATATCCACTCAAGATTAAACATTATAAATATCCCCTAAACAATCGTCTTTATCCGAGATGCGACTAATATAGTCTCCACATAAATAAATGCTGTCAGCATCTAAGGAGACCTGAGACAGTAGATGACTAAAAAAAAAGAGTGAAAATATGCCACTTAAATAAAAGCCTGCAGTTAGTTTGCCGACATTTTACTGATTATATAATTATATACATGTGTGTTTTGCTTGTCTGTGTTTTGCAGATTGCAATAGTGATTCACCCACCTGTACTCAGGGAAGTTTCACATCTGCTCTTCAGTGTAGTTTTTGAACTGGAGTTTCAGCCAGAAGCAGCAGGAGCAACAGACACGTGCATATATACCTGCACATGTTGCACACATGTAAGCATAAACATGGACACACTTGTAGTCAGACACATGCAGACAAAGGGGGAAAAAAGCACAATAGGAGACTTTCTCACACAATAACTGTGATGATGTGCCTCTTTGATTCTATTCATTTCGCTCCCTTTCCCACAAACTGTAATTGCCGCCATTTTCTCTTCACTGCTGGGTGCCTATTTACCTGACAGAGGTAGTTTAGAGCTGTTTTTACGTGTCTGACCTGAGCGGGGATGCTGATGTGAATTGGCAATTGTGTGACAGGCCCTCCAGGGGGGCTGCTGAGGAGCTATTTTGGAGATTTGCGCACAGCATTGTTCATTCAGATGTCCAAGTATGGTAAAAATGAAGTGACCTTAAGCTAAAGGGTAAAAATAATGTTATACAATATACAAGAAACCATAAACACTAGAAACTCACAACTACATTTTTAGTAGTGGGTTGCACTGCTTCTTCATACTTCAATTGTTAAAGGTTTGAGCTTCCTATGTGAAATTTGAATGTTTTCCCATTGTTTGGGTGGGTTTCCTACAGGTGCTCTGGTGCTCCACTTAACTGTAGATGGATAGGTGACACCAGGGGTCGGGTTATGCTCGAACACATCTAGTCCATAAGATGTGTTATCCAACCTAGTTTGAAATCAAAAGCGTTAATAGCTGTTCTGAAAGACCACACTCAAAGGCAGAGTAAAAAGTCGGCTGTCAGAGGGAGGAGACGCAATGTAGTTGAAATGTGGGGATAATGGCGCACATTTTCATCCTGTCTCTCCTGAAAGGCATTCATAGTGTTACGCTCGGTTGTTCACTTGAAAAGTGCCAGAAATAAAGAGAGGTGGAGAAAGAAGTTCAAACCGACAAGCACTTCTGATGACGCATACTGGCAGATTAAATTGCCCATAGATGTGTCTGTGTTTGCCTCGCAATGGACACATGATCTGTCCAGGGTGTTTCCCTGCCCTCTGGTCTAGAAAAAGTACATACATCAGACATTGAACTTCGAACAGTTCAACTTCATGTGACTTTCCTTAAATTCCTCAGAAACCAAGACCTTGGTCACATGCTCACACAGTCCCAACCTTCTCCACAGCTGTCACCAGTTGTTGTCCAAAGATATCATCTCTGGCACCATTATGTCAAAATAAGATTTGTGTGTGTGTGTGTGATGGGGCAAAGGTCAGGACAAGAGACACGACTGTCCTACTGACATGGTTGACACTCGGGGGGG
>NTHP01000191.1:581397-608679 GCA_003416845.1 Oplegnathus fasciatus | reverse complement strand
GGGGGGGGGGGGCAGTGACACCACATGCGTTTCACTTGGGATCAAAGGGCATTTGTAACTGATTCATGCACCACCTCTGGTCTCTGAAGTGAATTTTAGATGACTAATGCAAACTTCTGAGTGTGAAGCGCAGCAGCTGGCCGCTTCCTTTTAGTAGCAGGCGAGAAGATGTAGGAGGGGCAGAGTGTTGTTTGGTGAGAGCTCTTTGTTTTGGGGGCAACTTTGGAACATTGCAGCAAAGTAAACAAAGAGTTTGATGGATGGAGGTTATTTTGCGAGGTGAGTGTGAGGACTTTAAAAGTTGAAGGGGAACTGGGTTGGTCTAGTTTTGAAGCTTTTTTTGCGCCTCGGTGTTGGTTAATCATTGTTGGCTCCTTAAGTCTGAATTAGCAGCGATGTGGGAATGGACTGGTGCACAGTCTATATATGCACATGCGTGTTTTAATTTTGCGCACACACTGTATTTAGTTGTGCAGCTGCATTAGAAGACAAGTAAGAGAAAGGGGACGAAGGTGACAGAAAAATGCTTAAAGGGGAACTCCGCTGATTTTACACTTCAAAATCTGTTTACCCATCTTAAGGAATACCATAGCATATGTGAAAAAAGTTCCTCCAGAAGGACCTTTCCAAAGTCTGATACATTGGGGCTGAAGACTACATTAAAAATTTAGAAATCTGGGGGTGTGGAGTTAGAAAGAAGTGAGCTTACCAGACCTCTGTAACCCACTCCTTATCTCTGCTGTCTAGTTGCACTGTGGGTAATGTAGGTACCAGGTGTGGACAAGAAAGAGGAATGCATAGAATAAAAATCTCTGGTTCTGCTGCATCAATTTTTATCTTTTTTTAAAAGAAACTGTCCATTGAGAGTCCGACAATGTTCTAGGAGTGCCTCTACTGACTGTATCTCCCTTATAGGAAAACATCCACACAGACATCCACAGGATGATTCATCGGAGCTGCTGTCTATTGCAATCTAGCTCTTTTTGCCTGCATCCTGATTCTCATTCTTGGCCAGTCAGTTTGCCATCTGATATTGGTTCATCTCGTTGACTCCACAGGACAGAAGCTAAATAAAGGAAAGGTTAATGTGCTGTACTCATTTTAAGTATGCATCAGCCACTCCATGATACCATATCTGTTTCCACAACAGGTACAACCATTAGGTGTTGGGAGTCATGCGCTGGTACCAGTGTGCGAGTACATGTGTGTGTGTGTGCATGTTCCTATGTTTGTGTGTGACACACTGATAAGGCAGCAGGAGATCTAACATAGACCTGTCACCTCACACACAAACACATACATGCATACACACTCGCTGTGCCGAGCCAAGAGTGGAAGAGGTCTGGAAACACTGCGGCAGACCAGTTTATGGTCTGTGAATGTGGTACATTGTGTCTGCTCCAACCAGATGCACCACAGGGCAAAGTATGTGCAAGTCCCCAGCCTGAGATAAAGACTTGTGTTAAGAGGTATACACCCAGAGCTACGTTTACCCACTACACGTAGAGTCTCCTTCCATACATAACCCTTCCAGGAAAAGAAATACCATAAATAATTTTGTTGTTTTAGCCATAAACAGAATTTGATATATCATAATGTATATATGATACAGTGCAGAAACAAATATGAGATTTGAACATTGCTTTTACTGGGAATTTTATGAACAAACTTACAGTAAAGAGCACTTCTATATCTGTATGTGAAGCACCATCTCACAGTTTGGGAGAGGAGAGCAACGGTTTCATATGTCATCAGGGTAAAGCAAAGGCAGACTGTTCTCATTCTTATCTCTCTCTGTGGCGACGTAATTCTGGTTCAGGACCGGAGACAAAAGAACGGGGAAATCAGGGGTTGGCCATCGGCCAACATGATGATGATGTGGATGTAGATGTGGAATATGAACCAACAGAACAACTCTTATCTTTGTGGATAAGGATTGCATTAGCAAAATCATACTTTAGATTTGATGGAAGTTAATGGGATTTATGAATCAATGAATTCCTAATTAGAGAAATGCTGCAGCTTCTAATAAAGAAATATGATTACACAAAAATCAGTCATATTAAGATGCAGTCTATATACTGGAAAAATTATTCTTGGATCAGCACTTGATTAAGCTGGTGAATAATTCAGTATTTTGCGTCATCAGAGAAAGTATGGAAACACATAAAATTAATGCAGTATTCACACACACATACATTCATAGATTCATTCACAACATATGTGCCTCTCAGGTGGGATGAAATTAGCATATTCAACACCGGCCTGCAATGGAGGACCACAATGTCGTGTGAGCAGGCCGCGTGACCTCACACGCTAAATGGGATGCCAGCCTTCTTCCCATCTTTTTATTAAATGTATTCATGCTAGATATTGAAATTATGATTGTAATGGACAAGCTACAAGATCTAATTTGCTGCTTGCGAGAGGGTGGGTGATAACAAGTTGCATATAGAAAAAGCACAACCAGAACATTTCAAGATAACATGGGATGGTTTACAAAGCTATCTAAAAAGCAGAATCTCATTTGACGCTAGATGAGATTTCTGCTGGTGTGTGACCACTTCATCTCCGTGGATTGCCGAACGCACATGTCTGACATAGACATAACGCACATGTGGTTACCACACAGGGATGTGGTTACACAGTCAGGGCCTGCTGTGAGATGTATGAATGTGTGAGTATCTGTGTGTGGGGACCCGAAAATACAGATTCAACAAAGTATTTTTCCACGGTCATGAATACAGAGCAGCCTCCCTCCCTCCCTCCCTCCCCCCCTCTATTAAACACAACAGTGGGATTATTATTGCCCCTCTTTCTTCCTTTCTTTCTTTCATCCTCCGTCCTCCTCCTCTGTTGTCTCGCTCTATCGCTCCTCTCATCTGTCAGGCGCACTTCTCGGCAGACATCCCCTGCTGTTTACTTTTAATTTCTCTCTGTGAATCCTAATTGCACGCTGTGTCTTTCCAGGGTCAGTTCTAATCAGAATTATGATAAGTGCATCAGACTCCGCAACCGCCGCCTCCAAACCGCCTGAAATGTTTTTGTCATGGGCTCTATGCTGTCAGTGGGTGGTCTCCATTTTGCTGACTTTGCTTTTGTGAAAATAAAATAGATTTGGCTTTCCGGCGATGAACAGAATTCATTTGAAGTTATTTGCATGGTATCATTTAGCTTGGGGTATCCTTTGTCTCATAATGTCACATTTTCCTCTTCCCATCTATACCAGCTCTGTCTTCATTTCTTTTCCCTCTCACTGTGAGACCTTAGAGGTCACTTCGGGCCCTCAGGGCACAACTGTCTTCTCTCCCTGCCATCTTCCTCCATATCCTCCCAGCTGTCCTTTATACCTCTGTATTTCCCCTCTTTTCCACACTCTTTCCATTCTTGCACCTCTACAGTCTTTCAACCTGGAGACTATTGCTTCCCCAACACCTCAGAGGGCCACACTAAGCACTAAAATGCATCCTGATTGATAGAATCACAAGTAAACAGCTCTATATACAGGTGTGAATGTACCCACGAGGATGTACTGGGACTGAATTCCTCAAGCCACATTTGGAGGTGGCCAAGGACACATGTGGCCTCAAACGTGGTATAATGCGAATGCAAATGTGCCCCTGTCCCCACTGAAGGACTGACTAGGTGTCAGTTCATACATGCCAGAAAGTTTTGGAGAAGCCAACTATAGTGGAAGCCAAGAGTAGAGGGAGGTCTGTCTTGTTTCGATCTTGAGCGCAGGTCCTGGTTTATAGAAATGCGATGTACGTGCTTATCTGCATACTAAGCAGGGAAATGAAATCCAATCAAGTGGACACTCAAGAGGCATTTGAGACATTCTGATGCCAGGTGTGACAGATTGCAATCTGTCTCAACTGAATCCAAAAACAATCTGGCTACATTTCAGTGCAATAAAAATATTACAGGCAATGAAAACTGAGCTGAAGAAAAGATTCTGTCGTGACCGCTCTGGCTGCTGAAAGGCAACTGTCTCTAATTTGTGACTTTACATGTGGGATTAAAACTGCGTGTTAAATAAAGAATTTGAGATCAACACCAACAGAATTATAGCAGTCAGTCTTTTATACATGAATAATGCATGAACATGACCTTATAGATAGTTTCATTTATGAAAAGCAACACTAATGCGCCACAATCCATTCCTTTCGCCCGATAAATAAGAAAATTCTGCCAGTGTAGACCTCTCCAGTCAGATCCTGTGCACACAGTGGGCCACTGTTTTGTCATATTAATGGAGCACCCAGCATTAAAAACTCATGAATGATTGGGGAGAGAGAAGAGTGCGGAATAAAAAATGTAAGGTAATCAACATAATGTCAGGCACTAAGCCACACAAAGTGATGCGCCTTGTCATTGCCACAGATGAATCAAGAACACCTCGGCACCTTTCTCTTATCTTTCCATCAACCATCCACGTCTCATTACTAAATTGATTCCCCGTGTCCTTGGGGCGCAGGAGGTGTCGCTCTATCATTTGAGGCAGTTTATGCGCAAAGAGACCTGGGGTGTGTTAGACGGGGGAGGTGTGTGTGTGTGTGTGTGTGCGTGTGCTTGCGCTCAGTTGAGTACATACAGAACACATAAAGCACTATCCTATTGACTATTACCCTCTCTCTTTCTGCCTTTTAAAATCATGGAGTGAAGGCGTGGTGAGGAGTAATGAGGGAGCGACAAAATCAGGAGAATGTAGGATGAAGAGAACATACAGTACTGAGGCCGCTCATTCATTCGTGTGCGTGTGTATGTGTGTGTGACACTAACCACATTTGTGTTTTCTCTGCCTGGAGGTTAAAGCCGAAGCATACTGCCACTGTTTTTGCTGAGTAGTGCTACAAGGCCAAAGTAAGAGAAGAAGGGGCGAAAGACGAGGGAGAAGAATGTACAGGAGCAGCTGATGACAACAACACAACACTGAAATAAAACTAAAATTTAGTTTTCAATCGAGAGTTACAAGGTTTTCCTTTCCAGAGATAGCGTTGTTCATTTGCATGTTTCATCGAATAATTAGAATAAACATTTTCCCCTTGTTTTATGTTCCTGAAACAGACCATAGATAAATAATGAGGCGTTTTACACAGCTTAGAGTTGGTTATATTAGGATGCTTTTCAGCCTTGTTTTTTTTCTCTCTGCAGATGGCGAATGGATCTATTGATGTTGCCCCTGTGGGCTGCCATTGGATGAATTATGTAACAGCCTCGATGGGTTATGAAGGCGATTGTGCAGGAGAAAAAGTACTTACGCTACTGTCATGACAACTGATAACATAACCTCTGTATTACAACATATACTGTGCCATGTAAATCCTCCGCCTGTATGCATGCTGTGTGACTCGCCGCAGGCCACTGATGCATAGTGTTTAATGGGCAACCACAGTTGACAGGCTGCTCCAGAGTAAAGAAAAAGTACAATTTGTCATTCCCTGATAACACCATAAAATGTTTGTGTGAAAACTCAGTCACTCATGAAATTTGGTTAATGAGATTTCATACCAGGGTGGTCATTTCATGTGTCAGTGACAGAATAACTGGGGTCCTGACTCATTTGAAGGTTACAGAAAAGATAATTAATTTTTTAGATTCAATATTCAGTATGAATCAAAACTATACGAGGCATCCTGTGCGTCAGTGTTGTGCTGTGCTGTTTATGCTTCAGTGCAGTTAGCTGCCAATGCTAATGCTAAGTGATGCTAGGTATTGTGTTGTGTTGACATGCTACCATGCTAACAGATATCACTAACTGCAGTCTACCAGTTTTCCCATCATCCCTTCATCCTGTGGCCAGTCAACATGTAAGAGTGGATCACTTTGTCAAGGAGCCTTTAAGACCATCACTTGGAAGACCCCTGTACCTTCACATGTAGGATCTCTGTAATAAATCTGATGCAACCAATTGCAACTTTGATTGCATAATTCTGTAAATGCATATCTACTGTTTCAGGCACATGTGATTTCCCTTTTTAGGAAAATTAATCCTGCACAAATGGAACAAAAATATGATTCAATTTGCTCAGATATTACCATTTTCTATTAAAGAGAAAATAAGTGCTTTTTTCTCAGTGGGGACTACTTTCTTGCTAGCAATATTTTTTTTTAAGATTATCACCCTTTTGATGGATATGTCAGTTTGGAATAAATCCCTTCATTTTGGCAGTACAAAGACAAAATACACTTTAAGTCCCAGTGCCAGTGTTGCACCCACAGTATCCTTCTCCCTTTCCCTCTGTCTCCTTCGATGCATGTCTCACCCGCTAGCTCATTTACTCCTCAAAGGGAGAGCAAAGCATCTGTCTATTACGAGGAGCCCAGGGCGCTCTGCAGAGTTGTGTTAAGTAATAACAACCTGTGACGTCAAAGGCTCTCCGTCTGAGCTGGAAAGAGGGAGGGCGAGGGGGGGGGGGCGAAAAAAAGGGATAAAAGGAGCGGGAGGAGGGGAGGCAGACATGGAAGCGGTAGTGTGTGAAAAATCTCCACTGCTTGTGTGTCAGTCGCCCTTCTTCTGTTTATGTGTCACTGCTGTATAAGGCTGAACATAAACACCGTGCGGCAAATGATTTTTTAATCACAGGCCTTAAACACTGATCTGATTTCTGTGCCTCCTCTGACAAATATTATTGCAAGGATTTTTTTCTTTCCTGGCAACTTATTGCTTTTTCCCCCACTGGCTCGGAGAAAAGCGGAAGCGGTCCATTATGCTCCGTCACACATCTGCTGCTGAGCATAATTCTGTATATGGTCCTATCACAGCAGCCTGCATGTTTATGTCATAGGGCAGCAGCGAAGAAGGACAGCCTCTGTTCATCCTCCTGTTGTCAGGATGAGATCAAGTTTGTTTTTTATTATGTTAGGTTGAGGTCCTGTGATAAGGGTTACTTATGCAATACGGGGGGGGGGGATTAGTAAATATCAGGAAATCCCACACCCTCTTTTCCATCTACTAAATCCTCAGAGAAAGCCTGTATGTTGTATTCCTTCAGTGTAAACAAGCCTTAAAACAGCTCAACTAAGCTCTCATGAGTCGGATTTTCATAAAACACTGAAAATGAGCATCAACATTTGGCAAATTACTCATTTAACTTAATTTCTCCCTCTACCCACGTTCTCATTCCCAGAGTCAATGCACAGACTGAAGACCAATTGGGGGATTAGAGATCTTAGGGTGTTACACTCCTTCATAAGCACAAGTGACAGCAGCGGCAGTGAGTGGAGGATACATTAGAGGATTACACCTTAAGACAATATAGCAGTCTTAACATGCTTCATTATGGCTGCCGACCTTGCTCCATCAGGTGACGTTACAACTGCCACATTTTACACACTACTGGAAAAACACAGTATGTAAACTACCATAAAAAGCAACTAGAAGACAATCTCTATATGGCTTTGGTCCTAGAGGGCATGAGACATTAGACTGTGCTGAGCTGTTTACAGTAAACAACCCAGAAGGCCTTGCCAGGACTGTGGAAGTCATAGTGTTGTTGGCAGCCGACACGGTCTCCCACCCACTTTCTACTCTAAGCTAGATTGTGAATCTGAATCCGCGGGGGCAATGTCAAAACCATACAACCTCTCCTCTGTTCTGCCCCTGTCTGATCTATCTGCCTGTCTCGTGCATTTGATCCCCGCAGCACTTGCTACGGGAGCCCTTTCGCACACATTTACAGCTCACGGCGAGCACATGACTCCGCTTGGCAAACGTAAGTGCTTGAAGAATGTCTAAAAGTCCACTCTGTCAGCAGGCCCATGCAGACCAACAGGCTTCCTTTTCCATTACAAGCACAGCTGCTGTGATGACACAAGTGAGACTCGCACACTGAATGCCATTCAGAGATATGAATGGAAAAGAATAGAAAAGCTTTAAAGACGAAGGTTAGTTAATACACAAGATGTTCCAGACATATTAGATTTATTTTATTTCCCATCTTTAGTCTTTATTCTCAGTTATTTACGTTACTTATTTGATTTATTTGATTTTTGATAATTTTATACTTTTATACTGGTCTTTTAATTGTATTTGTTTCTTTCTTACCTTGTGTGTGTGTGTGTGTGTGGTGTGGCTACTGTAACTGCAATTTCCATTTGATATGAATAAAGTACTAGTTCTGTCTATCTATCTATCTATCTATCTATCTATCTATCTATCTATCTATCTATCTATTTTATAATCTGCAGATAAAGTAAATGAAATAATTAGGATAACTCACTTTTTTTCTCTGTGACATTTATGTTACAATAGCATCAATCATTAACATTATGTTTTATTATTGTGGTTAACTTTTTCCCTTTTTCCAACACAAACATTAATGCAAAGTTACACTGACATTGTGGAGCAACGACTTCATATCATGCACATACATACTCCATTGTGTGTTGGTGCACTTTAAATTTGGCAACAGCGTGCGTTCAGCCGAGCAGTGACGTGCGCAGCCTACATCAGCACCTTGGATACGGGCACACCATTCACCGTAGGGCTCCTGCCCCGTTTTAGACCAATCAGCGCATGTGTTTTCTAGATAGCATTCAGCACCACCCACACTGCTGCCAGCTGTATTGTTCCGCTATAGGGAATCTCCTCTCAGGCAATGTACATTCATCATAACTCCTGCAGCTTTTCGTGGCAGGTCACGAAAGCTAGAGGTCCTGTGTGAATAATCAATGACAAAACGGAAGTATGTGGCATTAATGAGGTTATAATCGCGTGAATGTCGCCTTTTATGGCTCTACTGTGTGGTGTAAACATGGCACAGGCGTTAAAAGAGCAGCGAGTCATGTGTACAATGCTTAAATATAACAATTAATAACACAGTGTCCCTAATTTTGTTTGATAAGTGGCGGTTAGACGTGCTTATATGTCCCTGGATAATTAGAAAAGAGAAGGTTTAGTCTATGAAACATCCACAATACGATATTTTCTCCTTGATAAAAGTATTTGTTTCAAGACAGCTCAAACCGAGGCAGGATATCTCTTTATATAGGCCTTATACAGTGTCTCTCTTAACATTAATTACTTTAGCCTTTTGCTGTCAGCACAGACCTAGGTTATCTCTGACGCAAGCGCTCATCATAGGCGTCTCTCCCGTTTCACAGAATCATATGTCTCTGATTGACAGCGCGGGTAAGCCAATGAGCGCACGACTCGGGCACGACTCTGAGGGCGGGACTCCCGCTTGGGACCAATCGCGGTCGCTCGTATTGTTTTGACCTCTGAAACCGCATCACCGCCTACCTCGTGCCCATGGCGGAGGAAAGCTATAAATAAAGGCAACACTGTATCAGAAGGGGGACGAAGTTGCAAAACTCCCGAGGAGTCGGGAGCTACTCTGCAGGCCTGCTGAAAGAGGAAAAAAAAACGCAAAATAACCTTAAAAAGAGAAACCGAAGCAAACCGTAAACGCCAATCCTCCGAAATGTTCATGTACTGGAATACTTTTTTGTAATGTTGATAATATATTCTATGTGAAGAAAGTATTTCTACCTTTTTTTCTATTTGCACTAACTAACGGTACTTCAGAACTACTGAGACTCTTTATTTTTTACAAAAAAGTAAGTATTTTCAGCCGACTTGTTTCTGTTACATGTGATGTATTTAACATTATTGTCTTTATTTTGCCTGCTGTCGTACTGTAGCTCTATTCATACTGACTAAGCTGATTTGCTGCGTCAGTCCACGAAGTTAGGGAGGGGTGTGTGTGTGTGTGTGCAAGCGCGTGCATGCGGTAAAAGTGTTTAATATGTCCTTTTTTTTCTCATCTCAGTTTTAAAAAAATGATAACAATATTCCCCCATGGACTCTTAATGCGTCTACGTGCTCGTGGATTTATACTGTAGCCTACCACATCGCCCTTTATTGTATCTTTTCATTTCCATTGATGTCGGTATAGGCTGTTTATGAGCATTACAGTCTTGCATTTTCTGTGCAACAATATTCCTTTTTAACTTTATTAAACTGATAAGATGAAGACCTGTAGCCATTTCGCAACTGTGTGGAATCTCCTCTGGGCTACTGTTTCATGACGGAGGCGATAAATGTTGCACTCATATCCTTGTGCAGATGTTTTTTTCCTCCATAGATGAATAAATTAATCAGCTTTTAGGTATTTAAAGAGCCTCGACAAGTTCACGGTCTGTATCAATCCATCCAGCTCTTCTCGTTAGCGAGGATTATCGTAGCACAGCCCGTGTCTTTGATATTTGATTTTGTAGTTTGAGAGATTTACATTTTAACCAACGTCATGTTGTGTAAAAAATTGCCAAATATATGGGTGTAGTCACAGTGCCGTAAGTCTTATTTTGACATTGTTTTTAATGTAGGAAGCGCTCCCACTAATCGGCGGTGCTTTATCAAATCAGCCCCAGTGACACGACAGCAAGCTTTCCTATCCAACTAAATCATTTCCTCGCTAACTTCTCCTCCATTAGGCATCGTTGACAAGACATCTCCTCTGTTAAGCTGACCGTTTTCGTTGATGCAACAACCTCGCATTAGTTTCCCTGTCTCCTGCTGTATGGAGGCTCTCCAGTAGCCTGTTATGTAACAGGATTCTCCAGTCCTAGTGCGAGGTTAATGTGCTCAATACCCACTTTCTGACATTTGGATGAGCAGCATATACACACTTCAGTGCCAGATGAAGAAATATAGCTTGATCCCAGATCAGTGGGCTCTGTATTAATATTTCTGTAATAGCTGCACATTTTCTGCCATCTGATTGTTGCTGTGAATTTCTGCTTTGGTTGTCTGTTGTGTGACATTCAACTTATGAGCTCACAGCAGTCAAAACTGCAACATACCTCTTACCTCAGACACACTGTTAATAATTAAAGGACACTTACTTGCACTCTCCTTAGAAAGTCTCCTGTAGTGGTCTCAAGTAGTCAAACAGAGCAAATGAGCTGAACACTCTTAAAAATATTAACATGAATTCATGTAAACATTTGGAAATGAATGATTAAGATGTGTTTTTCTCTTTTAATTGTTGCAGGAAAAAAACATCACACCCTGTGGAAGGACACCACTTCTACAAAACCAGCACTTTTGCTTTTGAACCTGTTTTATCCAAGTTCTGGTTGCTTTCGCCATCCTGCCTGGAGAGCATCTGTGTTGCCAACCACGGATAAACAAAGCAGACCCAGTGGACACGTTCAAGGTCAGACACACCTAATCTTCACGCACCTGGTAAACTTCAGCAGTTAGCTATGCAGCTTGAAATCCAAGTAGCTCTCAACTTCATCATCTCGTACCTGTATAACAAGCTGCCAAGGCGGCGGGTCAACATTTTCGGCGAGGAGCTGGAGAGGCAGCTGAAGCAGAAATATGAGGGACACTGGTACCCGGACAAGCCATACAAGGGCTCAGGATTCAGGTGTATCCACGTGGGGGAGAAGGTGGACCCTGTGGTGGAGAAGGCAGCCAAAGAGAGCGGGCTGGACATTGAGGATGTCCGCAACAACCTGCCCCAGGACCTCAGCGTGTGGATTGACCCCTTTGAGGTGTCCTATCAGATCGGGGAGAAGGGGCCCGTCAAAGTATTGTATGTCGATGACAGCAATGAAAGTGGAGCTAATACTGGGGGGCTTGATCTGGACAAGGAGATCAAGAACAGTTTCAACCCTGATGCGCAGGTCTTCATGCCCATCAATGAGCCTGTGAGCGGAGCCTCTCCTGGCTCCAGCTCACCCTCCCCTCCTTTCGGCCACTCGGCAGCAGTTAGCCCCACCTTTATGCCCCGCTCCACGCAGCCTTTAACCTTCACAACAGCCACCTTCGCCGCCACCAAGTTTGGCTCCACTAAGATGAAGAGCAGCGGACGCAACAACAATGGCAGCGGCAGTGCTGGGAACAAGGTGGCACGTACCTCTCCCACCAACCTGGGCCTGAATGTGAACAGTCTCCTGAAACAGAAAGCCATCTCCACCTCCATGCACTCTCTTTACGGGTTGGGCCTCGGAGTGCAGCAGCAGCAGCAGCAGCAGCACCAGAAGCCCTCAGCCCTGTCCCCCAATGCCAAGGAGTTTGTGTTCCCCAGCCTTCAGGGCCAGGGCAGCCAGAGTGCTCTCTTCCCCGGGGACAGCTCACTCAGCCTCAGCCCGCTGCAGTACAGCAATGCCTTCGACATGTTTGCGGCCTATGGTGGCCTTAACGACAAGTCCCTTATGGATGGCTTGAATTTCAGCTTGAACAACATGCAGTATTCTAACCAGCAATTCCAGCCAGTTATGGCCAACTAGTACACGTAAAGGTACTACTTAAGCTACTTCACACAGAAACGACCAGAGATAATGTGATAGGGGGGAAACAAACACAAATGCACATTTTGAAAGAAAAAAAAAAGTGTAAACAAGAACAGAATGTCAAGGATAAAAGGAAAAAGTGACTTGTCAGCTGTAAGATCTATGTTACGAGTCTAAGAGCATGAGCCCGAGGGTGAATTACTTTGCCCCCTTGAGTTATACCTTTTAGTACAAGATGTCCAAGCTTGGTTACCTAAACTTCAACATGCATCATTGTTATTTCTTTTGCCAACCAAGCACAAAATATTTTTTTTATGTGACTGTTTTAAGATATAAAAAAAGACAAAAAAAAACAACACCACCACAAGTCATGGCCTCTTTCAGTATTTAAACATAACTGGACACCGCCAATTTTTCAAGAAATTGGCATAAATAAGTGGGATTTCCTGGTCTTTTTTCTAATTGTATAATTTAATTTAGTACAGAGTTTGTAAAATATCAGAGTATCTATTGTTTCTACGACATGGTATTGCATTTATATCTTTTTACTACTCCAGTGATCTGTGATGGCTGCAGCAACTTTATGTTTTCTTTTTTTATTGAAATTATAAAATGAATCCATCTTAAAAAAACATTGACTATTCTAAAGATTGTGTACAGAATATTCCGTAGTGGTGGGATTTAAGAATATTTGCTTTTTTGAAAAACATAAGAGTTGTATTTTCTGTTAAGAGTTTAAAGATTTTTGCTATATTATGGACAAAATGTAATCGTATATTAATTTTGTACCTACATTGTGCAATACTTGATAAAACAAACGGTATAACAAAGTATTTGGAGTCAGTGTCTTACATGTTAAGAGGGACTGATAGTTTATTAAGTTTGTATTAAAAAGCTTGAAAATAATTACACCTGTTCAGTTTGTCTTTGGTTTTTGTGGTTGAGCTGGTTGAATATTTTAGGGTTTTCTAACATGTTGGGACAAATCCAGTATTCTGTCCTGGCGTCAGAAGGTTCAGGTTTTTCTTGGGTACGCCCACATCCATTTTAGTTCACCTGTTAGGCACATTGGTTTGTTCTCAGCAAACGGTTTTGACAGTTCACTCACAATAGGGTTAGGTCAAAAAATGAATTATGCTTTAAGCTGAGAGATTGCAGGTTTAGTTTTTTACATCAGGGAATTGTAACTGGAACAAAATGCTACATTGGGTAATGTATTACATACCTCGACGCCTCCGCCTGTAACACTGATATATTAGCACACAAGCCTCACCACAATCCCTCAGCAACATTTGTTCAAACACGCAGGCTGCGTTGGATGACAGTTGCCCTTGGGCTAAGTGTCATTACACATATGGATACTGGGAGTGTGATTGTGTCGAGCCTGATAACCTCCCGAACTAAAGCCTGGACTCATATGCATGGCAAGGCTGTTTGCTAACAGGCTGCTAAACACATTTCAGAGGCATTAACAACACAGCACACAGGCGGAAACGTTGTACAGTATAGGTAGAAGAATTTATAGAAGAAACCTGTCTGATGAAAATACAGATCTGATACTGAACCTCTAAGATGCCATCATGTTTAGTGGGGCATGGGAGGAAACTAAATTGGTTTTAGTAACTCTCTCTGCATCATCAGACTGTGTGGGTGACAGGTTAGGCAGATGTCCTCGAAGGTGAAAAAGCATCTGCTGAGGTGCTTTTATGCAAGATACTAAATCCCTTCCAGCTCCAGGGTGCTATTCCTCTGCACTCTGACCTTGTTGTAGATGGGAGACCAGATTGAAACCTCCCCCTCCAGGGAGTCAGCAGAGTCACTTATTAACTTGAATAATAAAATACATCATGCAATGCTGGAAAACAGCACTAAAGCCTGTTCAGGAGAGTGTAGCTGAATGCTAAGCTGGTCAGTTACATTTCACCCAGTGTCCTCAAGGATGCGGCCTGTTAATGGATAACCACCAGTGCTTTTTATGTGGGGTAGAATGAGATCCAAGCATGTGCACCCTAACAGAGTATTGTAATATACTGGGGCTGGGAAAAAGCACAACGGATGGACTGAAATGAGGCCTTTTCAAACTCAAGAAGCCATCCTCTGAATCATTTCTTGTGGCTTTTGTTGTTTCTGATAAACTCCATCAACCTTTCCAAAATTGCTCATACAAATATGTTTTTCCAACATGTAGACATAGATTTGGATTTTTAGCTGCTTACATTGTTGCATGATGATTCAGATTAAGCGTTTCTAAGGTGATGATTAGGATAATTAGGGGCATTATGTGACAGCAACATGGTAAATTCAAGCTTTGGGGATGGCTTTTGGAGAATACGCCCACAGATATAACTGGTGGGGTTGAGGATCCAAGTCAAATTGTTAATGCTGGAGGAAAATTGTAGATTTTGTAATAACCAACGTATGATTTCTGCTGCATCAGGGTGAAACTATGATAACCAGTGCCTGGGTTTGCAGTGTTGAGGTTGAGACCTCTGTGATGTTACTGCTGTTGCTTGTGATGAGAGGTTGTTGAGCTGCCAGCTCCGGCTGACTAAAATCCCCCTGACCCTGCTGACATATCACGGTCCCTCCGGGGGGCTGGCTCATCATCGCTCGTCTGTCTGCGTGTCCCCTGATACACTTGGGGCTTGATAGGCTGTGTAAAGTTCAGCCTGTGTGTGTGTGTGTGGCTTTATCTCAGTTGCTGATACTGTGAGTGTTATAGAGTGTGGTGGGAGTGTGTTTGTTTATCTTGGTCTGTGACACTGTGTTTGCGTGCATGTGTAATCACCCGGGTGTGGAACAGGCCATTCTGAAAATACCTTTGACAGATTATTATTAGTTTTTGCACATCTGTCTGCTTGTTATTTTTGTTGATGGTTTTTTGTACATCACAACTCAGGACTGTGACCCTCCAAGCTAGCGTGAGAGAGTCAGAAAGGAGGAGTCAAGGACATCAATTCTCTTTACCCAGTTTGTTAGTCTACACAGGGAAGAATCAATAGGACATATAAGGTTGAGACCAGTGATGTCTTGTAGTTGTAAATGAAAAGGAGCGTGTGCTATAACCTCCAGCAAAGGACATCGCCATCACTATTTGAATTTTTTTGCCCTCTACTCATTCAAATTAGATTATTATACTATTTGATGTGTTACGAATATTTAAATCAACCTGAAATCATAGTGAAATCTTTATGCAAATACATCAAAGCCTTCATGAATGCTGAGGTTATGAGGTCTGGAATATAGTCTGTTAAGATTAGGATTACTGATTCAAAATTGGGATACAGCGGTTTTGAGTATTTTATCATAATAATGTAACCTGATTACACTTGATCGGACTAAATAAACAGCCAGGTTTCTGTTCATGAAATAGGCACATAATGACATAATGACATATGGGTCATATACTCAGAGTACATCATTATAACAAGCACAGAGGTTGGCATATTATGATTTTAAAGAAGCAAATAAGTATTAGAATAAGTTTGTACTGTGTGCACAATTAAATCTGATGTAAATATATATATATATTGGTTTGGCTACAGTCTGTGAAAAGCCAACACTGTTTAAAGTGAGATTACCTTCCAAAGCTGACGGCAATTTCGCTGCTCACACACAGGCTTTGTATTGGAAAAAAAGGCGTTTAATTTTGAAAGTGAAGGTCTTGTCGACCCCTTTGAGCACACGAGACATTCGTCAAAGAATCTCAGACTCTCAGTCAGAGAGTCAAAGACATTTCTTCTCACACACACGCTCCCTTGACGTGTATAGACATGTTACCTTTTACATATATAATCATTTGAGTGCAACTCATCACCAATCACCAGTATTTTGAGTAGGAATAGTCATTCACTTACTTTAAATGTATTTGATTTTGCAAGAAATCATATATTTTGTTACCTTTCAAACCCGTCTACATCCCCAGGAGTGACTGAAGGACAGTGGAGGACAGAAAGGAGCTACTGACAAAAGAGAGAGTGAGGAAGTGTGATGTTGAGGATGCGAATGCCATAAAAATATGGTGCTAAGAATACCAGTGAGGCGAAAATCCAAGAAAGACTAGGCTGAGAGTGGGATCAGAATAGCACAGAGGAACAAAGACAGACAGAAGCTTGATGAGAAGAAGAGGGAATAGAAAAGGCATGGAGCAATGTGACTGGGAGAGAGAAAGAGTGAGAGTGAAACATTGCCAGCGCCACTATTGATGCTAATCCGGTGCCAAGCACACCCCTCAGCACCCCCCAAGTCCCCCCTTCGCCTGTCATAAAAACAGGTGGAGCTCAGCTCAGCTTGTGGTCCCAGCCAGCCGACAAGGCCTTATGGTAATGTCACCCTCCTCAGTGAAAAAAAAAAAAAACAGTTAATAGCTTTTCAGTCCCTTGCCTTAGTCCAACCCCTCACCCCATCTATTTCTGGAAGCACGCTGGAGCTGATTGAGCAATGATAAGCTGGAGGGAATTGTGCTTTCCTCTGAACATTACTTCACCACACCTTATCTGTTTCTCTCAGGGGAAAAAGTAAAGCATCTGAACATAGAAGAATCTCTCTGTTTGTGTTTTGTTTTCTCTCTGCACCTAATGCTTACTTGGAACAGTTATGTCCATTTAAAAAGTGGAGACTCTCCACTCATTTTAGAGGGGTGCAACAAGTATGAGAAATGATACTCTTGCCTCTAATACACATTAATGAGAAAGATAACATTTGTTGACTGGTCTCACAGTTGAAGCTTAAGTGAGTATCAAGGGCACTGACACAGTTGCTTTAAAACAGTTGCTCGCACACCCATTTGGAACACATGAGCTGTTGCTGGTAGGCAGACAAGAAACAGTTTACATTCAAATGTATTCTTGTGCTGTACTAATACGCCCTGCAGCTGCCGACTGTCTTATGCTAATTCAAACAGAACTAGAACTGAAGCTTTACAAAGACTAATGTGTGTAGTATATCGAGAATACGTGCATTTTTTAGGAATATTATGAGCGACTTTTTCACAGCGTCTGGTAGATACATTTAGCATTTTGTATCTTGTTAGATACATTGCATGTCCGGTGTATCTTTTCATACATACTTCCCTGCGTTCATGTGTACACACAGCCACACACACACACACACTGTAAACTGTATTTAGACTTTCTGATGCATAGTGGGAGTTGCCCAGTTTGCTTTGTACACTGTAGATATCCCTAGCAGACATTCACGCGCCCAGCCCTTTAAACTGCAGCTGGTCTTATCTGCAGAAGGAAAACGAAAAACAAACACCCTCCCTCCCCACACCTCTCGGGGTGACGTACTTTTCTAGTGCAGTCTATCACGGCACTCCCATACCTGCCACTGGGCCCCTGTGACACTTTGCAGCTGAGGGGTGGGGAGAGCCATTTATGTTGCAAAGTAGCCCTGTGGAATTCTAGTTAATATGCAAATCAACTGTGGCTTCTGCTGTTTATGGCATTTCTAGGTCCACGTGTTCTGCCTTATCAGGTGGAAGTAAAGATTTATCTCACATTTGATCTGTTTTTGTTTTGTCTGGATTTAGTTCTGATCACATCTCTTGCTGCTTCATGGTTGGATAAGATAGTCAGGCCAGAGTTCGAGTATGTATGAATAAAATCTGCAATTGTGGTCTGGACAGTTCCTTCCTTTTAAGGAGATTCACTAAATTATCTGAATATGGCTCTTTGGGGATCGCAATGCTATTTCTGGATAAAAAGGAACATATTTTTAACATTTAAACCCTCCACGAGTCTGCAAAGATAACACTGTACCCCCCAACTTGCCTCTGTAATTGTGAGGAATTCGGCTGCTTTCGTGCACTGTCCAAGCGACATGAATCAGACTCAGCTTGTCAAGCAGAGATTAATCAGTGCTGTGCAATCTGCAGATCTGTGGCACTGGTGGTGATGGTGGGGGAGTCTAGAGCAGAGGCTATTCATCACTTCCTACAGTGCGTATATGTGTGTGTTCGAGTGAGAGAGAAAGAGAGGGGAGCACAAAAGCAATCTTTTGGTGCCTCCAAGAGGCTTCGTGCTCAGAAGAGGCTGATTTGTGGAGAGGAGGAGAGATGCCAGGGCATGCTGAGAAAGACTGGAGAGGAAGATCATGCGCACACAAATGCATACAAACACATATATCCATGTACACAAACAAAAGAAGAATACAATTGTGCACCTTCTGCACATGCTCTGAGTTGAGAGGATTACAACAAACCTGAGAGCAAGAAGAGAGACTGAAGTAAGAACATATCCATATGAAACTTTCTCTCCACAACCACTTAATCCATATTATCTTTAGCTGACACGTCACCACAAAGTCTCCTCTGTTGCTGAGAAAAAAATAGCTGTTGCTTTCTAAACACCTTTTCTGTCTACTTAGAGTCAGTCTGGATTTACCTGACTTATTCCTCCGAATGCTTTGAACACTTTCATGAATAATATTTACACATATTAAAGAAAGAAACCCTGGTGACGACTGGCCATGCAGCTTCTGACTGGTAACTTCGAGTCATGAGTCGTACATTTTGTTCCTTTACTTTCCGTAGCTGTCTGCACAGGACTAAAATATTTTTGTCAACACGTTTAATGTATTCTCAAGCTCTCAAAGGAAGCTCTTTTTCCCCCTGTCTGTCTAAATGTGTGAGGAAGGGATTGTTGGCAAGCACAGCTCGCCTTCATATGGATCAGTGGGACAGGAAGTCAAAAACATGCAGAGATAAAGCCATCTCTGTAGCATTTACTGGCAGTGGTGCAGGGCAGTAATCGTGAATGAACACCACTATGTCAGTTTTGTGCCCTTGAGAAGTGCTACGATGAGGTTGACTCCAGAGAAAAAAACCAAGTGTGTGTTTACAGGAGAGAAGGAGAGGGAAGTAAGACATTCACTGCCGTCTTCTACACTTATTTCATGATAATCAGAGTGGTAATTGGCGCATGTGACATCAAATAATAACTCAAGCATGTAATGGCTTCTAAGGCAAAGTTGTGCTAGTTGTTTACAATGCAGTTGAGATTATTGGGCCTCTTCTGTCCAAGTGGACCTGTTCGGACATCACCAGGAAATGTCTCCACAGCTGGAGCAACCCTGACTGACTCAGGACTCTGGAATTTCAACCATCCCACTAATGAGGCTGCCCGGGACACTCACGTGCAGGCCTGAATACTCTTCCCTGTTTCACTTTCTCCGACGTGCGCCCACGTTACTGATTTACCAACCTACCTCAGTAAAAAACAATGCTTGAGGCAATTTCCCCAGCCATTATATTCCTATTTCTGCTATTTTAGTTCTATGACGTTTTAGAAAGATCATGAGTCAAATGACAGACTGAGCATCATTTTAGCCCACTAAAATGAGACTATGTAAGTTTTGCTTAAGAGCCGCTGCTGTGGCCACAAGTGACAATTCTGGGATAATTGTACATATCAAGACATAGTATAACAGTAGCACAAGTAGAGAAGACTGATTCAGTAATGCCAGTTAAACAGCAATATTTATCTTAAGTTTGCTAGCATTAGTTAATATTAACCACCATAAGCTTCTGGTCATACCAGACCAAGTAAGGCTGTGGCAGCAAAGCCTTTGAGTATACTGAACTAAGCAAATATGCATTTGCATTTCCATTTCTAAGACAAATATAACCTATGCTAAGAAAAAAGGATTTACATAGTTACGACGAGGAGACCTGCATTTGACAAAAGGCAGTTAAAGAACAAGCATTATTAGTGCTGTTGACGGTGCTAACTTGACATGGCCCGTTGGGGTGGGTGTGGACCTCTGTTCAAATGAAACCGTTCTTATTTACAGGCGTTTACACGACAGTTGTGCGAATCATTTGCATTGGTAAGTTAAAAAACGTGTCCCATTAACAGTTTAACCTCCATGACTATTTAACTTACACTTACATTTTCCCTGAGAGTGTTACTTCCCACGGCTCCACTGTTTGCACTGCTTAACACATTAGCCTCAAGGTGAGTTGCAGGAACAGCTTACCATGGATGAATGTGCCCTGGTGAACTGATTAGGTCTTCAGTGTTTCTTGCGTAAAAGGGTGGAGATTGAGAGGAAAACAACAAACAAAAAAACCATTAGAAAGATCAGTGCTTATCACATTTCCCTGTAGCAGCTGATATTCAACATCATATTGAGGTTAAATATGTCCAAATAACGTTCAAACCAAATAATCCTTAACTTAATTCCATTTGCTTCAGCCGTATCTACGGAGTCAATTTTACCAGTTGTTTTAACACTTTTGCTTTCCACTGCCTGCAGCTGGTCTTAAAGTTCACCACAAGTGTCGAGCAGATGGCTTGGCTGCCCTCCACGGCAAAAATGAATCTACTTTCCTTCATATTTCTTTGAATACTGATACACTGCTGTCCCTTGATTTTGCTCTTTACTTTGGGCTCCTTGTGAAGATGGAATTAACAGACCTTCATCTGCATATGAGGTGAATGGACATATCTGCTTTATAGCTTGAGTCAGGACAAAATATTTGAGTGTATCCACTCAGCCTCCCCCAGTGTCCTCACAGAAGTATATGGCCCAGTTTGTGCAGTGATCTGGGGAATGTACCACACACCTGTCAACCAACAGCACTGCACAGAGAGGCTCTAATGAAGCCAGACTTGGTGGTTATGATAGAGATTCCTCCAGCCAACCCACTCCATTTTGGTGTGTTGACCATTAACAGGAAAGTAGATTTATTTCTATGTTATTGGTAGATCAGGATCAAGTTATTTTCAAGGGGTATAGCCAACTCTTTATGAAGACTACTCATTTATTTCAATCCTCATAGGATTCAGTTTGTAATCCTGTTATATAGTTTTTACACCGAATATAGTGGATCAGCCACAATCCTATTATTTCTCAGGTCCTGGGATTACTTTTCAAGATGAAATGCAATCTGTTTCAATTACCAAGCCAGAATGTCTGTGCTGAATACACACTCATCAGGACAAGTTCAATTGGTGGCTCAAAGATAACAAAGTTGTTATTGGTAAACACATTCAGAAAGAAAAATTAAAAGAAGACAGTGTCTTTAATTGCTTCATACATATTGTTATTACAATATTTTTATTTTCCGCTTGTGTTTTCCAGTCCTTTAATCAGTTCCCTAACATCAACTTAATCGCATAGTGTATTTTTGTGGTGTTGTGTGAAACATGCACGCTTATGAAACTAACACAAACTGTCAGGTATCATCCAGGGCTATTTACAAGGGACACATCATTTGTCACATGCTAAATTATTGCATGACACATATAAATAGAGAGAAGGAGTTGGAGGCTGATAACTTGCTGTGGAATCCAGTTTGCATCTGAAATAATAGCTGAATTAATCACTCTGTGTGGGTGACTGGTGATGCAAATTCCTATGCTCATGGCAATAAACACTGACACATATGAGAACTGGAGCTCTGGAAGAACCAGGCGCTTCTCGCCTCATCACCAACTTAAAAGACCATCAGCACTTTATCAAACACGTGTCACATAAACACACATATCTTGTATTATCATGTTAATGAGCGCATGTTTCTGATGCAGGGATCAGTTTGAGTAACAAGCACGGTGTGTTAACATAGTTGTCAGATATATCTATTACTGCGTCGCACTCGGTCATGGCGTTGTGCTGCGGGGTCTTTCTCTCACACACACATCACCACTTTCACCAATCATTGTGATCCGATTAACATAATACTCTCAAAGCAACGGCAGCATTGTGACAAAAAAAGGCTCAGCAGCACATTACATTACAGAGCAGTTGTTGATTCTGATGCATAATACAACTACAGCCATGTCCTAATGCCGTGTACTTTGAAAGGAGAATTGTGTGACTGTGTGGTTTGTTTGTGGTCACATTGTTCAGTATTATAGATTGTCCTCGTGTGCCCGAGGTGCTTTGTCCATTTTATTATATGTTGCTATAAGTTCCTTCCTAAGATTCTGAAAGATTATTGCCTGTATTTCCCATTTGAAGCGTATTAAGCTGGAGGCACTACAACATACGCTGCATTTTTGTTTTTTGAGAATGTCTTTCTTTTTTTATACCTGCACTGTTTTATATCAGTTTAGCCAATGATTTTTACCTTTCCCCCTCTGGCATTTAATGAACTGTGAATTAGAGGGCTCTAATTTGACTTGTTATATGACTGCTTCAGTATATTTGTATATGTCCACAAACACTGTACAATATAATACCCATCTGGGTACTTTTTACACAAACAAAAGCAATTTTATTGTGTTGTGGAAACACACAGGGTGCAGATCCCACATTATATTAAATATACACTTCTTTGCCAGTTTACTAGGTCCACCTAGCTAAAACTACTGCAGTCAGTACAACAGTCCTGCAATAACTGCTACCTTCAGGGGTGGGGTGTTGATTCAACTGTATGATCACTTTGAAGGCTGTAAAAAAAACCCTGTAAAACTGAACATTAAAGCCTTCATGAGGGGAGGATTTATTGCAGGACTGTTGTGTTAGACTGAATTAGTTTTAGCTATTTGAACCTAATAAACTGGCAACCAAGTGTAGGCTGTATACTGTATGTGCCTGTGTCTTTGTTGTTCTTCGTTTTTCTCTTAATCAGTACTTATGTTCTACTGTCTGTTTTCCCCTTAAGTTAAAGGAATAGTTCAACATTTTGGGAAATACGCTTATTTGCTTTCTTGCGGACATGGGAAGATCGATTGTGTCTGTATGGTAAATATAAAGCTACAACCAGTGGCCAGCTAACTTATTTTGGCACCTAGCCATGAAATAGTCCGGGACATAACCCCATGTAAACTGCTGTTTTTTCACGTATTTTTGTACGAATTAAACAAACAAGATATAACATAATTATTAATGAGCTTGCTAGTTGCTGGTAGGTTGCTTTTGTTACCTTTGGACAGAGTCAGGCTAGCTGTTTCTCCCTGTTTCCAGTCTTTATGCTAAGCTATGCTAACCGGCTGCTGGCTGCACTTTCATATTTACTGTTCAGACTTTAAAGTCATAATCTCAAAGATTTTCATTTCGTTTTCTGATCACAGCACCTATGGCAATAATCGGTAATTGCAGGTGTGTTTTTGGACCTAACTTCAGTTTCAGCTTCAGTTTCCTCGTCTGTAGTCATCGATCTTTTCGAGACCGCAAAAAACAGTACGCTGCTTCACACACAGGTGAGTTGAAGAGCGAGTCTGATACGTTAAAAGCCTTGTTAAAAGCCTAACTGTGGGCTGCTTGTGATTTTTCCAGGAAAGTCGCTCCTGACACCCGGGTCGTAATACTGCAAATGCAAGAGCTTTCATCAGTGGTCCATAGGCTCAGTCACCATTGTGTTGCATCATTCGGCGATATTTAAATGAAAATCTTCTGTATTATATTTTTAAGTCTCTGCAAGCAAGCAAATAAGTGCATTTTTCAAAATGTCTATTGCATTAAGTTTTGTGTTTGTCTTTGTAACAAAAATATAAATCATAGTAAGCATTGGTTTAAATGTAGGCCATATTTTCACACACTACATCAGTTGATAGGACTGCACTGTTCCTCTCTTGCTGGTAAAGGTGTGTTAATCAGTGAAGTCCTAATTAGCACATACAGTAGATTACCATCCCTGAGTCAGACTACACTGTATTTATGCTGTCGTGTTTGTTTTGTACACGCAACACAGGTGGACTAAATGATGTCACTCCTCTCCCACACAGAACCAAGATGCTTAAGGCTACTCCTTGTGTGTAGGCCGAGTGTGTGTGTGTATGTGTGTGTGTTTGTGTGTGTGTGGGAGGTACTGATGGGTCCTCAGTGGGTGGCGTTGCATAAGAACGTCAGTGATGAAGCAAGGTTAGATAGAGAATTAAGAGGGGGGGGGGCTTCTATCTCTCTCCCTCTGTCTCATCCAGTATAGCACACACACATGGACTGAGCCCAGCACTCAGTGGTGTCTGAGTCAACTGCGTGGACCGCAATTTGTAGAAAAAAGCCCACCGAGCAGCGGCGGCGTGTAAACACAAGACTACACCAGACCAACATCACAGATCAGATGGAGAGAGTATGGCAGAGAAAGAGGGAGAGAGGAAGAAGAAGAGCAACAAAAACAAAAGTAAAGTAAAAAGAAAAGATTCCCACTCTCAAAACTAACTATGTAGGTGAAAAAACTCAAATGAAACAGACTGTTTGGGGTTCATTAACGTAACAGCAGAATTATTCACTGATTGGCTGATTGTATTATTGACCCCACTCTCCTCTCTTGACATACCTTATCTAGAGACATTTATCATATTTTCCCCAGTTGAAAGGCTTCATAAAGTTGTCAATGGGGTCAGAAGCACCGGCTTCGTCCTTCAGCATTGTTTAAATAACAACTCTGATTGTCCACCAAGAAATAGTTTACAGTAAGATATGAGTCTTTTAAAAACAAAAGACAAAGGCTTTTTATTGTGAAAATTTCCTTGTGGTAACTCATTCAACTTATCAAAGTCAGTATGGTACATTTTGTCTTTGTGTGAATGACAAAAAAAGGGGAAGTTTGATTAAAATTTCTACGGACATTTAAACTTTTCATCACATTTTAACCACTGTAACAGACAAGTGTTACTTTTCTCTGTTCTGCTTTATTAGCATGTTTATTTGCCACTGATTTAACTGTATCGAAATAAAAGACTTCCTCTGCATTCAGGCATCTCCTGAGTGCATTGTGGATTTTTATACAGAAGTCCTTTGTGGTTACCAGACTGAAATCCCTGATCGCGGAATGAATTATTTCAAGTGAAATAACTACCATTATCAAATCAGCTGTACATTAATCTTTCGTCACTGATGTTACATAATTACAGTCTATATAACCTTTGTGTTAACAATTTACCCTCAGCTTAAATGTCAGTGTCTTCTGGTTGACTGTTTAGGCATGTTAACACTTGCACACAGGTGCAGAATATAATTCCATCTGCCACAAATTACTTTGCTTCATTTATCACCACGAGTAGTGAACGTCACTGTGTCTGCCCTCCAACCTTTTTCGGTATGTTGTTCCACTGTTGTGCTCCCTTTGCCAACAGTGAGAACTCATTGTCATGCTGTTTCTGTGCTGACGCATAACAGTGGTAAGGAGGGGTAGAAACCAAGCTATTCGGGAATAATTGGAGGGTCGTACAGTGCCTCTGCCTCTCTTTCTCTCCCACATACCCTGGCACAGCGGTGAACTGGGCTACACCAGCAGCTTGAGGAAGGTGAAAAGAAAGACTGTTTTATCTTAAGGAGGATTAAATGATTAGGGAGGGAACAGTGGTAAAGGAAAACAAGTGCACTTATCTGGTGATTTACGCTAAATCTGAGGTTTGGTTCAAATTAGTTTAACTCAAGAGCACTGTTGCATGGCATGCTGAAGCGGTGCAGTATAAGCAGCCTTAACAATAACACTTTTGCTGTTAGTAAACACAAACACACTCCTCCACAAGACTGGGGAATGTTTGTTTGTTAAAGCAAAAAACCTACGTGGTGCTGTGGAGTTCTACAGAAACCACATTTCAGTCTTGATTTATACTTCGTCCCTCGCTCGTGCTTCTCCCTCCCTTAGGCTGATAGCAGTCCACAGTAGGCCTATAAAACGTCAATCCCATCGTGTGATATAGTGCCTGCTGTGCTGTCAGCCATCGCAAAGGATTACTGGCAGTGTTGTGAGTTTTTCTGGCGGCCGGCTGCAGCCAAACGAGGAGGAGGAGGAGGAAATGGAAGTGGGAAAGCTGCAGAGGGGTTCTGCCAGGTCATGTCACTCCGTGTCACTGAAATGTGATCTGTAGGTCTCACTTGAAGGAGCACAGCCCTGATTAAACAGACTATTTAGTTCATTCTGACCGAGTATGTCCTGTACCGTGTCCGAGAATTGAATGTTAAAGTTACAAAAGAGAATAGAATCAGGTGAAAAGGTGTCGGCTGATGAAAAGACACAAAAATAGTGAGTCACTGCACACTTTTGGCTGCGATGTGTGTCTAAATAAATCATTGTAGTTAAACTTTTGTTATATTTGAAAATATGGGTCAAGGAACACAGATTTTTGGGCTCAGGGGAGGGGATGTCTGAGTAAAAAATGTAATGTGGAACAGATGGGCTATCTTTGGTGTACAGTATTGAAGCCAGAGCCAACCAACTGGACAGTTTCCAGATTTTATGAGGAAGCAGTAGGTGAGTTGAATCCCTCCAGTATGAGGCTCTTTTAGTAAACAATGTCATGACATGCTGTCTATATTTGGAGATGGAAATCTACCCAGAGTTAGATTTTATACACATTTGGATGCACTAGATTTGGGAATAAAGGTATTTTGTGTAATCAGATGTTCCCAGCAAAGAGCTTTCTCAAGGGAGACTACAATAAAATAGAAAAACCCTCAAAGCACCAAAAGAGATAAGTTTACCTGAGAGAGTAAACTTTCTTGACATTGCTACAGAAGGCATGTTAAAATAGGGCACATTGCACTGTGTGAGCTCAGCAAAGAAAATATTCCTGCTCCTCACCGGGAGCCTTCATCAAATATGAAGCACTGAATTGTCAAGACATGCAGTGTGACCTCCATGGTTTTTTCTTATTCATTTTTATCAGCAATTACACAAAGTTGATAAAATGTTTGTGTCAAATTTGTGTGAATGTATTTGTATATGCATGATGTGTGCTTATATCAGTGTGCTTGTGAAGAATATTGGTCTGTGTGTGTGTGTGTGTGTGTGTGTGTGTGTGTGTACTATTTATACGTGCATGTGTGAGGGTGTACACATATTCGTGTGTGTTCCTGGCACATATCTCGGCTCACATATGTCCGTGTGTGTGTGTGTGCATTTCATTAGAGATCGGTTTGATTTAAGGCAGTTCTTGGCCGCGCTCCACCGCTACTGCAGACGTCAGCAGCCCGGCCAGCTCGCTGAGAAGGATGGGATGAGAGGGCTGTTGAAGAGAGCAGATGGAGGGAAAGAAAGATGGAAAGTTAGAGGTAGGAAGGAAAGAATAGACTGGTGACATGATGGAGAGGTTAGCAGGGACATGGATGGATGGAGAAATGAGAGAACAGAGGGAGAGA
>NTHP01000191.1:531427-561834 GCA_003416845.1 Oplegnathus fasciatus | reverse complement strand
ATGCTATTTACAGTGACTGTGTAGCCGTGTGGTCTGTGTCAATGGGGAAAGGCCTGGTATGTTTTCTACATGAACAAACACAGGCTGGCTTTGAATTTCTCTCAGAAAATGAATGGATCATATGTTTATTTCCATGTATATTTGGGGCGACTGTAAAGTGATAATTCTGTGTGTATCGCACATGTGAGGTGTACATTGTAACTATACAATAAACATCATAATATTATTTAAATAAATAATGATAGCAAAGTCTTGTCCAACAACAAACCTGCTTTCATAATGTAACTACACAGTATATGTCATATGCCATCTAGTGTTTGGACTATGTAACATGACAGTGACTTTTGTATTGTTTAATTACTAATTGAAGAATATTGACAGTAATTTCATTACGTTTAACTTAAACTAACAATATGAAACCAATAACACATTCATGTAATTTCAGTCAATTATAAGATTTAAAGATATTTCAGGGCTTTCAGCTGCTTTCTTATTAAAATTTGAGGAAGTATCCGTACCTAGTTTACGATTTGGAGTTTTGTGATGAGGTATTACCAAAACCATACACACAACTGTTATTAAAATACTTCACTAACATATCAATAATAATGTAATAACTTTCATTAAAACACCCGAGTTAAGAGCCGAGGGAAACTGAAACAATAAACAAGTGGATGTGGGACGAACATGGGATGGTTGGAAGAGCATCCAAACACTACTGACAAGAAACGTATTCATCCAAGTGATGAAGGCTGAAAAAGAAAATATTTTGACAAAAATTCTTGGACACATTTACTGCAAACAAGCACATTTCAGTGGATGTGATCTGTTCTGACATGATTCGCTGTGTAAAACATTCAGAATAAATCTGCAAAACCAACATGGATAACACAGCTCAGTTGTAAGGTCCCGAGCATTTACCACTACTGGGTCACTGAAGAACAGTCCCGCTGGGCCTAATTACAGCAGGATTTTGGGCTCCCCTGTCGTGTGTGAATACTGTATGTGTGTCTGTAGGCGTGTGTGTGTGTGTAATGGGTCTTTCTATTACACTATCAACAGGTGTGGCGTCAAGCTTGGCGTGCACAAACCACGCACGTATGTTGTTAGCGCTGTCATTATACAACAGTGAACGTAGTCAGAACTGTAGGTCACATGATGCCCTGGCACCCATGAAAATGTTTTACAAATCGATTACAAGAAAAATGTAATCATGGCATGTGTGTGTGTGTGTGTCCGTTGTGTGCACCAGCATACATCACAAGCCTGTTAATGAATGAGAGGGTCATTATCAGCTCATTTACAAGCAACTTTACCAGTGAAGCATTTGATGTGAGAAGGTCATCTCTCTCTCTTTCTCTCATCCTGTCTGTCTTTCTGTCTTTGTCCTCTGTCTGATAACATCATCCCTTTCATTTTAAAAGTGCCAGTATCACTAATAGCTCCCGTGTCCTTCCCTTCATCTCCCAGAGGATTCGCTTTTTTTCTTTCTCACATCTAGTTGCAGATGTTTCAGAACAGTCACGCCGAGCAGTAGAGTGAGATTTCTTGTTCCACTCCTGATAGCAGCTGATCTCTGCTGCCATCCTGCCGGGTCACACTAGGACAACGGTCCTCGTCCCAAAACAGAAACAATGTGAAATCCCTGAGTAACACTGTGTGATGCTGGTTTGGGATTAGAACATTTTGTCCCAAGCATCCCTTTATCCTCACCCCCTCCCTCTCTCTGTCTCTGTTTTGGCCACTCCCCGCCCTCTCTCTCTTGCTGTGTCACTTCTGTTTGGATTTTCTATTTTCTGTGTCTCTCTATCATTCTCATTTAAGAAGAAGCCTCGAGTGTGACTGAAACGAAAACCAATTATTGCCTCTTTTTTTGTCTCACTGAGTGTTTGCCTTTGCACATGCAGGCTACACACACACACACAGACAATTTTGTATCTGCATTATCTCTGTATTTCCAAATTCAAACCAATGTGTGTGTGTGTGTGTGTGTGTGTGTGTGTGTGTGTGTGTGTGTGTGCGGAATACGTTCGCGTGTGACATGAATCAAGACCAGGCTGGTGGCGTGACATCTCATTAAAGAGACATTCTGCCTGCATACATTGGCAGCACACCTAAATTTCACAAACCAAAAGCCTCAGGAATAGTTTGGGGGGGAAGAAGTACTTTCAGTGCATTGTTTTATTCAATGCACACAGGTCCCTGTGTGTTTATGTGTAAGGGTATGTGCATCTACAATGCGCACACACACACACACACACACACACACACACGTGTAAATGGTAATGTAGTAGATGCAAAAGTTGTTTGCAATTTGTGTCAATGATGTCCATAGACAGGAGATGAGTGGTGGAGTCAGTGTTTTTGTAATGATGGCTTATTTTTCTGGTACTTTTGAAGTGGTTTGGTTTCCTTCTGCTTTTATTCTGTCCTGGTTTTCAGCGGTTTGAACCCATTAATCTCTACACATTGTATTTGTGTTTTGTTGCATGTCATGGCGTGTACAATTACATGTTTAAATCTCAAGTAGTATTTAGTGTACTAGCCCCTCTATATTTGATAATTAGAGGGCTCAGGTTTGTTCAGTGCATCATGCGAGGCTGTAATCTAATGGAGAAAATTGCTATTCCTCTTCAATAACATGGTTATTATTCACACTAAAGAGGGTACATGGAGAATGTTATAAGTGAATCTCCTGCATGGTTTTAATGCAGCTGCGACCTGATTACTCGCATTTCCTTATCATCGCAGAATGCAAATATGTGTTTGAAACAGCTGGTATAGCAGCTTTTGTCTATTTCCAGTGCTATGGTTGCAAACAATTAAACCATATTGTTAACAGCAAATAGAAAATCTGTCTTGGTGTTAAAATCCAATTATGATAATGTAAATAATGCAACCAGCAGAGTCCTTACATCCACTAAGAGCCAGAGTCTGCCATCAAGTAGAAAGGCTGCATTCCCCGTTTATAAGTGTCTCTGCTGCTTTTAAATTTTGTGCCAAAAAAAATAGGTTTTATGTTTAAACGTACATGCCTCCATTGCACTCCCTAAAAGTCCCACTGTCCAAGTGACGTGAGAGCTAAACCCATCTATCTATCTATCTATCTATCTATCTATCTATCTATCTATCTATCTATCTATCTATCTATCTATCTATCTAGATGTAATAAAGTAGGTATGGATACAACGGAGAAATGTGAGAGGTAACAGTGTCCTAGTTTCCCCCTACATTGAGCAGGTACTATTTTTAGAAAGCAGAAAGATAAGGGGGGGAAAGAATCCCCTAGAGTCGACGGCAGCAGTTTTATGTTCTGGACAATTTACACCCTCCTTATGCTGCGATGACCTTTCTGCCTTCATCGTTCTTTCATCCCAGCCTCCCTCATACCCTCTGCTCCCTCATGTCCTCCTATGTCCTCTTCTCCTTTCTCCTGTCTCCTTGCCTTTCTTGACCCCCCTCTCTTCCCTCCCCCCTCATATTCTTTTATCTGTCCTCTTCTTTCCTATATTGAGTTTTCTTTTTTGTATTATGCCTCATCTTCCATCCTCTAACCTGTCTACTCCAACATGTAATGTCCTCTGTGTGACTGCAAATAATCCTACTCCTCACCTACAGTGCCAGCAACATTAATCCACAGTATGTGAATGTAGTGTGCTGGTATTCCACATTTTATCTTGGTAATCTATGACTTTCTGTCTTTCTGTCCCTCTCTCTCTATCCCTTCCCATCTGGCAAATTTTTAGTCTAACCCAACACACAGACCAGCTGTGCCCTGGAGAGCTGCTATTGACACTGCGTGCGTACGTACATGTGTGTGTGGTTGCACACATAAAGTACTAGCACACATCCAGTGCACTGGGCACAATCTACCAGACCATCTGGCTGACTGCTTGTGGAGGCATTCATTGGGCAAGTGACACTGTGTGTGTGTGTGCATGTGTGTGTGTGTGTGTGTGTAATAGACAGGAAATCACAATAAAATCTGCTTTTAAGCTGAGATGTACTGTAAAACTGTTCACTGAAAACAATTTTCACCATAACTACTTATTTTGTGTATTTTTAGGTCCTAAATATCATAATTTGTCAGAGCAAGATTCCTGAAACAAGTGAAATCGCACAGAGAGGAAGTGAAATCTTCTCGTTTCATACGCAGAATTGATGTCTTTAAAAATAAATTCTTGATGGCTAACTATGAGTTTAACTGACTTGTTAAGATGATTTTTGATGTATGGTAAATAAGTATCAACTGCTCATGACTGAAAACTTGAACATAAGTGTATGACACACACTGAAGAGATAAGCAACAGTTATTCTTAGGCCAGTTTACAATAATCTCACTCCAGTCACCAGCTTTGTTAAGTATTGTGCTGCCACCCAGTGGACAACTTCATTAATTGCACAAAAAGCAATGATGTCAAATAATTTGCCTCAATACATTTTAATATAATGTGCAGCACATTGCTCTTAATGGAAAGCAATAACAGTAAAGCAAGGGGGATGTAAACTGTGATTATGGTTATAGCATACATGCCCGAGGACATGGCAGGTGCATATATGTCTGCATGAGCTTATGTGAGTGAATGTGCGTTTATAGTTTAACACTCTGTGTGCACACATCAGCTCACCAAGGTGAATCACCTGCATGTAAAGTGAGTCAAACTCTCTCTGTTTCATTCTCACTCCCCCCTTTTTCTCTCCATCCATATCTTCAGCTTCAGCTTTTTCTATCTTGCCATATTTCTCCTTTATAAAAAATGCATGTCAACCAGTGCATTTAAACCCAGAGTTGTAAAGAAAAACATCTCAGAATGAGTAACTTGAAGTCTGACTGGGAAACCATGGAAAATTAAAGGAGTTCTCCATCAATTTTCATGTCAAAGTCAGTTTACAGGTCTTGTGGAGTACTCCTGCATATGTGAACAAAGTTGTATAAAGCCCTCTGTGGCTCCTGTGGGGCTGTGGAGTTAGAGAGAAGTGAGCTTACCAGACCTCTGCAGCCCCGCTCCTCATCTCTGCTTGAGGCTATAGCAGCTTGAGGCTACATTAGCCGCTAATAGCAAAACACACCCGCATCTCCAGGTTTCGACAGGGAAGAAAATGTGTGGAATTAAAAAAACATGTCGCTGCTTCTGCTGCATCGATTTAATCCTTTTTTTTTTTTTTAAAAACAGTCCATCGTGAGTCAGACAGTGTTATAGGAGTGTGGAGTAATGTTTTAAATAAGTTGGCTTTTCACCTAAATTGTTCATCCAAGCTTGTGTAATGATGCAGAGTTGTTTGTTAAAAACCATGTAAATCTCCTGAGCAAGCAAATCAATGTACAATCAGTGCAATTTTTTTAGTATTAGTTATCGTGAAAGAAAGTCGACCGTCCCTCTGAACACCAACGAGTTCCTCACTGATACTGTGTCACTGAGGGCATTGTGCCCCCCCTTTGTGCCTGCGGCTGTCTGGCTTATTATTATGGTCTGTCTGGCAGGCTGCCTGGCCGGTGGTCTCTAAGTGAACTTGATACTGAAATCAGCAGCCAACTGTGATGTGTAGGGCATCAAGGGGGCCATGTGGAGCTAGTCTGGAGCTCAGCCAGTCACTTAACACTTGTCAACAGTTCTAATGAAATTGGCGTTTTCCTTGGTGGCCTCTTTTTCATTAGCAGGGTCAGAGGTCGCCGCCCAAGGCTGGCTGTTTGTCGGTCTGAGAGGGCAGACAGTTGAGGACGAGGGCTGAGGAAGGGGGTTAGAGAAGGGCATATAAGAGCAGAGGGGGAAGGGGAAAAACATGCAGTGGCCAGCTATGCAGCTAGCTCCTTATGTTTTGTTTCCTGTACGCCCTGCTGGTCCTGGTGACTAATTTTGTTCTTAAGGTATCCCACAGCTCAGAGTTGATTTTCACCTGATATTGTAACAGCACCTTTATACTCATTTTCATTTTTCCAATGTCTTAATCTCTTCCACACCATGATTTAGCCACAAGCACCTACATGAAAAGCTAGAAATTCTGCAGAATAATTTTGTGTTGATGGAGATTATTAAAGCAACCTTAGTTCAAATCAGGGTTTACATTCCCTTATTTCTACTTGACTTTTTACTCTTCCTCCATTCCTCTCTCTGTTCTCTATTATGTCCCTTTAACACAGATGTGGCCGACTGAGTGAGTGAACGAGAGAGAATCGGCCAACATCCCTCTCCTCCTCCTCCTCTTCCCCTTCACCCCGGCCCCTTGCACATGAAAGGGGCCGCCCAAGGCCAATGGATGGCCGGTGGGGTGTGTGCTATGCGAGGGCCCCAGACCCAGACACAACACAACACACAGCTCTGCAGGCCACCACAGCTGGGCTGGAATGTGACCTGCTTCAGACTAGGCCCTGTGTGTGTGAAATACAAGTGGAAGGAGGAGGACATGGATGGAGGGATGTCAACTACAGAGGAGCACATGCACCGCCGGCATGAGCCTTTTGATAAGCTGTGAGCATGTCGGGTATTTTGTCTTCAACACAGAGAACAGCACAACAACATCACAAAGCAAGGACACCTGTTGGAATTTTATAAATCATCTTTATTTTATTTTTACTTTATTTTGCATAATATTCAATAAACGTTTGAATGAACACTAATATATCATAGATAACATAAAAATATGTCTGTTCTCTATGTAATTAGATTCACAGAGAGACATTCTGCCTATATATATGTATGTATATATATATATATATATATATATATATATATATATATATATATATATACACACATGTATATAGTATATACCCACTGGCCATTGCCCTATAAGAAATAGATCATGAAAAATAAATATGAAGTACAGAAGTCCATATACATATTCTGTATTGTAAATTAAAACTTATCAAAACTGATTCCAAAAAATATGGAACCAAAGAGCTTATTTGATTCTGGTAGATAAACTGAGTCTTCAGATTGCATTATCAAGCATTCAGGACAGATGTTACACAATGTCCATTTTGTGATAACCCACAAAAATATAAAGCAAATGTATCAATCATATTAAAACATACTGCTAAATGAATGATATTAGTGAATTCAAGGTAACATTTGAAGAGGATCTATAATGTCAGTTTAGGAAACAGTTTCAAAGATTAAATACTTTGTACAGGGTAAATGCTTGTTACTAATACTATTCTACTTATCTTTTCCAGACAGTGTACCCTACGTGTGGCCATCAAAACTGTCTCAGCTTGATTCTAATTTAAAAAAAAGAGCCATGAGGACAGTTTTGACACAGCATCTGTGAGGAAATCAGTGACAACAGCAAAAACTATGAGGGGTGATTTTCTGAGATCTACTGAGCAATAAGGAGCAAAGTAAGGAAAGAAAAACTTCTGAAACAGGCAACAAACCTCCAATGTTACATATAAGTTACTAGTTTTGCGTTTGCTGGCAGTCGGTCAGACTGGTGAGGTCACTGGAGCTCGGAAGAATCAGAAAACAATGTAACTGACTTTCAGTGAGACTTTAAGAGACTCTACTGGACGGCAGAGAAATCTTTAAGGAAATCACAGGTTTTCTTCTGGACAATCTCACGAAGCTTCCTGATTCTACGAGTGCTGGACGAGCCTAAAAAGCTGTCGGGCTGCAGGATGGCCATCCCGTTGTGAACGTCCCCCATGATGATGAGCTGCCCGGTGGCTGTGGTGATATTGGGGCAGGGGCAGTTCCAGTCCATGTTCAGAAGAGTCACCTCCAGGGGCTCTTTGCCAAAGAACCTCAGACCCATCTTGTCATCCTTCAAGATCTCCTCCACCGTCACCAGAGCGTGGCCCGACTCCTGCTCCTCTGTCAGCTCGGTCACACGCCCGAGGATCACAAAGTCGCTCTTGCAGAAGCTGGTGACCATCTTGCCTCGGGGTTTACATATCTTGCAGTTGTGGTTCTTCGGAAAGGGGCACATCTCTTCACAGGCCTCTTTAGACTCGAAGTTGTTCTCGTTGCCGCCGCAGCCTCCATACACGAAGGACTGGCACTTTTTGAGGCTGCTGCTATAAGCCCAGCGAGGCTCATAGGCCTTGCAAGGCCCTTGGAGGCTCGGGAGGCTGCAGGGAGCCGACAGCTCTCCTCCACATGACAGCATGCAAGATTCATAGGTGTCGAAATGGTTACGGTTTTTATTGCACTGACTGTAGGTGAAGGTGAAGCAATTGTTCCTCTTTGGTTCATAGTACCAGCTCATGCTCTCTTCCCCGCAGTCATCTGTGTCTGGACTCTTTAGGCACTCTTCAGCTGGAAATGGCAGGTTGGTACTATTCCACTCTGCGTTCTTACCTTTCGCTTCTCTTTTGATCACTACCAAGGGAAAGTGCGACGACACACTTCCCCCAACATTTTTGGCTGTGCATGTGTAGATGCCGGCATCCTGTAGCTGCGCGTTGTATATGACAAGCTGGCCAATGTTAGTGACCACGACGTTTCCTCGCACGTGATTAGGTCTCATTATGGTGTTCTCTTTGCCCTTCAGTTGTTTCTCCCAGGTGATTTCCGGACGTGGCTTCCCAGACACCTCGCACAGGAAGCTAGCCGTCTCACCCACAAAAACAGCCTGTTGGGTGGGGCCGCTGTGTATGGTGGGGAGCTGGATGTCAGCTGGGAGGGTGGTCTGGAGGGCAGTGGTGGGATGTAAGGTGGTCTCTGCAGGGATTGGACTGGTGTTTGGCCAGGTCAGGTGGTACCTGTAGGTAGGTTGAATAAGAAAGGAATTAGTCAGAGCCAGAATATGTCAAAGGATCTTCTTTGATTACTATATTAACATATTACACAGAATACATTTATTTTATACACTCGAGCCAGAATAAAAATTTCAAATCCCTTAATTTTGAGGACTAAAACAAGACAACTTTACCTCATCACACCAAAAACAAAAAGTAGAGATCTAAAATACTTAACATGTTACCTGCAGGTGACCTCAGAGATAGAGATACCCTTGGAACAGGCCTCTGCATCCATGTAGCACTTGTTATAATAGGTCATGCCGTCAGACGCGCACGTGAAGTGGGGTTCTCTCTCACAGCGGTCCCGGCACTTACAAACGGGCTGACCATCCCAGATGTCGCACTCGGACCCTTGCTGAGAGCACATGAACTTGTCGCAGGTGGCGCCCTTTGGCATTCCAACGGGGCCCTTGTTGCCCTTGATGTCTATGTAGCGTGCTGCCACACAGCTCTTGTTACCACAGACATTGGGGCAGCACTTCTCGAATGACTCGCAGTCCTGAGGTTGGAAAAAGAAACACAGGTTTTGTGCCACATACCAGCATATTTGTTTCTTTACAGTTGAGATACAATTTGAATTAAATGTTTTCAGTGTAGATGAGTTTTGACCAATATTTGGTCAGCATTAATAAGGACATACATTTAGTTAAAAATGTAGCATGTGTAACATTATATAACAGTAAGATTATTTTTGTTGAACTGGGTTTCTGCTTGCTATTTTTCTTTTAACCCCCCAGGCAGCATCTCATGCACAATGCAAACTGGAGTTGATATTTTTGAATACCTCATGAACTGTGTGAACTGATAGACTTCTACAAATGTCTTCTAAAAGTCATTTAGATAGACAGATAGATACATACATACATAGATAATGTCCATCTATCTATTTGTTCAACGGTCTTAAATAAAATGGTTCTACTTCATTTTAAGATATGGACACACAGCTTATTTTACTGAAATTCTTCCAGCAGCTTCGGCTGCAGACGAACTGTGTCTATGCCCTTTTGTCTGCACACTTCACATGCAGCAGGTTACACTACACCGTCAGTTGCGGGTCAACTCACCTGGTCAGATTCGCACTCGCGCATGCAGGTGCTCATAGCATCCACCCACAGGTTGGGGTTCAGGTCGTTCGGGCACAGACCTGCGTGAGAGTACACCACTTTTGCCACAGACATGGGAGACATGGGCATTGCTCTCACGCGGCAGTTGTCCATATAAAGGAGTATAGTATAACAATGCCCCAGAAGAAACCAAATCCATCGGGGAAACAGCATCCACCACATATCCGGCGCGTAACGGAACGGACGCTAAAAAAAAATTAGTTTAAAACGTTTAAAACGACTTTAAAGTTCTGAAAAACTCTTTAAAGTATCGTCAAACTGTCGCGTGATTAATTTTCTAACTAGTGGAATCGGATGCAGCGCAAAGATAGCGAGAAGAGGAGCGCGCGGGACCCGGTCTCGATGTGGAGAGCTCTCCAGGTTAGTCGCTCCACGTTTAATAGTAGCCAGAGATTAGGGCTGCGGTGTGCAAACCCACTTAAGATCCAACTACATGAATTACAGTGGCCTGTCTAGTCGGACAGCAAATCCCAGCTGAGTTACAGTTATGATCAACTTAATTAAAGAAAAAAAAAAAAAGTTCGCCAACAGTTTGCAGGCGCTGTTTCAGAGAGGACTGGCGAGACACCTGTGCGTAAGGCGCTGGCTTAACCCTTAGCTTGCAAAGTCGGTGCGAAGGAGAAGGAGATATTTAGGAATACTTTAAAACGTGTAGTAGATAATTATACAATTCATGCACAAAGTAAATATTCTGGATCTTCACTCATTTTAAACATAGATGTAACTGAGTATAAAAACTATTATGTATTGTATGTATTTAATGTAATGTACTTTATACAGGCACACAGCTCTTTATTGTCACGTATCAGTGTTACTTCATCTTACATTTTAGCAAATAGTTATTATTGTGCAGTATTTCTTATTAGAAGATCTTTGGATGCGTCTGTTCTGAAACAGCATATTCTGTCTTGTCATGCGCATCACATTAAAACACAGTACTGTGTCTCGATGCTGTGAATTAAAACACTGCGTGATAAACATTTAGCACTGTGTCCTGTAAAATCTCTCCTGTCCATCTGAACAAAAGGTCAGTATCCAGGAGATGGCACCATCTGCAGCTCTTCTAGTCTTTGTTATGTGTGGATCCTGTTCTGGTTTGACTTCAGCGCTGAAAGTGAACTTTTGTAAGGTTCATTTAAACTGCTCGCGTAGATTTAAGTGTAGAGATGGTTACATTATATATTATTAATGGACAGTTACTTGTACCATGACATTACATTCTGGATAGTAAATATCCTATCTATCCTCCTCCTACTTCATCATCTTTTCCCTCCTCCTCCTCTTTTTCGCTAAAGGTTTTTCAAAAACTTCAAGACCAACAGCAGCCAAAGTCTCCAGATAGGTGAAGACAATTATACTGGTGCGCCAGATGGTGGTGCCATAGCAGCCACCTCTGAGCTGCCGGTTGTGAAATTATTTTTAAAAATGCCATATTTTAGTTCAGTTTCTGCATCATCATTTTGCACATTACTTGAACCCAACCTACTGTTGGTTTATTTTTTTTATACAGTGCAACACAAAATGCAGCTGCTGTAGAATCAATGACACAGAGTTATAGTGAATATGACCGTGTTGAGTGTGTCAGACTCTGGTTGATTCTATATTGTTCATATCCAGTGGTGGAATGTAACTAAGTACATTTACTAAAGTACTGTACTACAGTACAAATTTGAGGTACTTGTACTTCACTTGAGTATTTCCATTTTATACAACTTTATACTTCTACTACACTACATCTCAGAGGTAAATAGGCACAGTTTTTCATACCCTTCCTGTCCAGTGAAAACCATGTATTTCCAAATTTGGTGATTTTTAATGTGTCTGATAAACTGGAGGATTAAGTATTCCTTTATGTGTTGAGAAAATTCTCCTAATTCTTAAAATAAATAAACCATTTAAACCCTTCTTGGATTAGCTGTAAAATGCATCATCAAAGAGCTGAAAACAGGCTGTTTTTCTCATGAAAAGTTGACTTTTTAGAGATACGTGGTTCCCACAGGACAGCGATGCCACAAACATATGATGATCTTATAGACCATGATTACAGTATGTTGTTAAATGTCCCCAGTCGGGAGTCACACTTTGTTGTTTCTATGATGCTTGATACGGTGCTCAGAAATACAAATAACATTTTTCAATGTGTCTTTTTTGTCATCCAGAACAGGTGCAACCTGACGCATCATGATGTCAACATGTCTCGGAAGCTGAGTATGCGCCCCAGTTTATGTGTTTGACGATACTTCATCGCACAGATGGAATATTAAATTGTATAGATTAAAAACATAGATCAGATCCCTTTTGATCATTACTTATTTCAAGTCTGACCACACAGGGAACACTTTAAACATACTGCAATCTACAGTGGAAATATTCAAGGCTCATAAGGCTCATGCTATCACAATATTAACATGTAAGAAGTAGTACAGACAGCTTGATATCATGTTGTGAAAAACCGGTTTGTTCCCCAAAAGCCAATTCCAGGAAGTGTTGCAGAAAAACGGGGTTTCAAAACAAAACAAATTGGCTGGTGGTCTGTTTGGCCGTGAACATGAACATTAAAAAAAAGAAAAGAAAAAAAATATTATGCTACAGTTCAGTGACACAGCCTAGTAGTAATTTAGAGACACCATTTAGCTCAAATAAGACGTTTTTTCAGACGTTAAAAAGCTGGTCTACCTTTATCTTTAGAAGAACTAATAATTCAACATTTTAGTAGCCTCACTGTGTGTGTGTGTGTGTGTGTGAGTGTGAATATGGAGTCTGTGCTTCCCAAGCTGAGTCCCTGCTGAGCCCAAAGAGGCCCAGTGCTCTCCAGCCCGAACCCTGCAGTCTCAGTCTGGTCTGTGTCTGTGAGTGTCTGAAAACACACATGTACACACAGGTAAGACTCAAACACACGCATGTACAAAAAAGTATGCAGTGAATATGGTGAACAAACACTGATTATTTAGCTGGCGATACTAACGATTTACAAGGATTCGCTTAAAGAAAATGGAAGCACAGATTACATCTTACACATTTTACACACACACACACACACACTCTCAATTGCCTGCAAATGCACAAACACAGTCAAGCTGTGTTTTCAGTGTCTGCTCACCCACTCGCCCCCTCAGGCCCTCCACCCCTAACCTTCACCCCTCCAGACCCTGCATTCCCAGCATAGCCGACACTGGGGCTAAGGGGCATGTCACATATTGAATAAAGCCACACGGTGGACCCCACGCAGGGCGCCCCGACAGTCTATCTGCCTTCAGCACATGTATTGTCTGCAAACAGACCTTGACTTTGACCCTCTGTGCACCCTCGCCATCTTTCTGAGCCCAGTTCAAAACAACTTAACTCAAGTTATGTCTCCATTCATGTTTATTTTCTCGCACTATGAAGATTTGTGGTTAAAGCCAATGTAAAGCTTCTAGATCCTGGTGTTTGCTTTTGAACAGGAAAAGCGTAATCGCAAGCATCCATTGACAAAAGCAGAAATCAAAAACCAATAAATAAGAAACTGTTAGTGTAATAATGTTAGTTGAGACTTTCTTCAGCTGTCGCCCTTACAGTATACATGCTGGAAGAAGTGTTTCATTGGCTGAGGAAGAGGGCTTGACAACAATGAGATGAGGAGGCTAGGACCCAGTCTGTCTCAAAGGTCCTAATCAATGTCACATGGATTATTTAGGGTGGCACACCACAACAAACCCCTCTGCATGTCACCAGTATCTTCTGATATTCTGCCATCGCTTCTTTCCCTGTAGGATTGGACCGCACTGCTGAAAAACTTAAATTCTGTGGGAGCAGTTGCCAGGCAACCAGTGGAGACTCCAGAAGTTACTCCCAGAATTCACCATAAAACAGTAAATTATTTTTTAGGTCTTGCACAGATTAAACAAACGAGATACGTAACGTGCAAATTAGTGAGCTTTAGAGGAGCTGATATCCAGATTTGGCTACTTACAGACAGACCCAAGCTAGCTGTTACCCCTTGTTTCCCATCTTTATGCTAAGCTAAGCTAACCGGCTGCTGGCTGGGGCCTTATATTAAACGGACAGATATGTGAGTGGTGTCAATCTTCTCATCTAACTCCCCGCCAGAAGGCGAAAAAGCATATTTCCCCAAATGTTGAACTATTCCTTTAATCATTCAACGTCTTGTATGTGGGCCTGCACGGCTCAAGTAAGAATGAGATGAGTGACACGCTCCATTTGTAGGATGAAACTGGCATTTCATTTTTATTTCTTTCAAATATCCCTCAACTTTGGTCTATAAGCCTAGATCCACTACTATTATTTAAGGATAAATCACTCCTTGTGGTTCTAATACAAACTGTGGATTCATGACATATTTATATTAATATTAAAAAATTAACAGAATCACAGATAAAAGAGGCATGAATCACCCACAAGGTCCCACAGTTTGTTGGGATATATAAATATAAGCTACTATACATCTTACTTCATCATTAATCTCTCAGTGGCTTTACAGTGTCATGCATGCATTTGCGTTGTAAATAAGTAGCTCTGTATATTGGATTTGTGCATTATGCCTGTTAGAGAGGGGCACAAATTGCACCAAGGGCCATAGTCCAAGCACATCGACCACGGCACGTACCTGTGAGTAACGTCGCCTTCTGCCTCCATTTCTAAAATGCTCTTAGGGGTTCTTGACCATGCGGGTCCACAGCTTCTCTTGCCCATGACTGAGGCCTGGGAAGCTGGTGGAGCCAGTTCAACACAATGAAGGTGTTATGACTGTTCATACTAAGCTTATTATGAGTGTCTCACTCCAGAACAAAGGAGAGAGACACGTCCAGCCACAGCAGGGCCCTAAGCTGATTCCTCAGCCCCAGTCTAGACACACAGCACAACATGCCGATGGACAGACATGCCGGCATACATGCGCAGATTCACGGGCGTCCAGTCCAATGTATGTATCCTGATTTCCCTTACATTCCTTCGTCCCTATATTTAGATTGCACAAGCACAAACACACATTTAACTTTCTCAACACCATTCTGCTCCGATTACGCAACATTTGTGCTCTCCAGATTGCAGCGTCTGAACATCTGCTCACCGCATGAACACTATTGTATTCATTTCACTGAAGAGGTTAAGGATTTCACAGATACACGAGTGTGTCAGTATGACCATAACTTAGGTGTTGTTTATGTTCTTTAAATCAGAAAGGGAACATAACAAAATGCCTTCTTAGTGAAGTTCATAACAGAGTGTACGACACTGGCTTGTTGTGCAAATGCAGGTCAAAAGTGAGTGGACAAGCCAAAGACAAAACCACAGCTGGACGGGTCAAGAATACTAAGCTTTGAAATATGGAACATTCCCAGAAATGCTTTTTATTACTGTTAATAATGCACCTAATAAGTGGTAATAAGCTGACATGTTAAATTAACTGTTTAAAGGAAGTCTAAACCAATCAGTGAAAATGTGTCTGAGCAACAAATAGTGAACTTTGATATCAGGTTTTTCATCAGTTATATATTTATGTGAATATTTCAGCTTTATTTCACGTGAGCAGAAAATCTATTCTATGGCTCAACATATAAACACCATCAGTGTTTCCAGTTCCAGAGTTTCTTTACAAGCAGGTAAAATCCTTAAATTACTGTCAGTATCATATTTAATAAAATTTGGTTGTCAAAATGAAAGCAAGGGAGTGACATCTGCACAGCTGATGTAGGGTTGGATGATATAAATGTGTCCATACAGTTCAGATTGTGCCACATTGGTAGCTATCTTGTTCATAACTGTGGTTGTATTAGTCCATTATAGGCGGTACTGCAAATCAGTGAGTACTGTAGCTCCGCTTTATGCAATATTGGATATTTATAGATATTTTTTACATCAATGTGATGAAGTACTTTTAATTTCCAGGTATTTGTTTGATTTGCCAAAAACAGACATTTCCACCTGACTATCTTACGGTTTCACAGCTGATTTTTTTAGAAAACTAGATCACAATATATATAGACCTGAATACTTGACCCCTACAGTGAGGGGATCCGGTGGCTCTGTTATGCTGTGGGGGTCATTTTGCTGGCATGGTTTGGGTCCACTTGTCCCCTTAGAGGGAAGGGTCACTGAAAATCGATACAAAGTTGTTCTGAGTGATCACCTTTATCCTGTGATGAAACATTTCTATCCTGATGGGAGTGGTCTCTTCCCAGATGACAATGCCCCCATCCACAGGGCACGAGGGGTCACTGAATGATTTGATGAGCATGAAAATGATGTGAATCATATGCTATGGCCTTCACAGTCACCAGATCTCAACCCAACTGAACACCTATGGGAGATTTTGGACTGACGTGTTAGACAGCGCTCCCCACCACCATCATCAAAACACCAAATGAGGGAATATCTTTTGGAAGAATGGTGTTCATCCCTCCAGCAGAGTTCAGAGACTTGTAGAATCAATGCCAAGGCACACTGAAGCTGTTCTGGTGGCACGTGGCGGCCCAACATCTTACTAAGACACTTGATGTTGGTTTTTCCTTTAATTTGTCACCCGTCTGTACCTACAATGAGATACAAAGTTACATATATCATGATGAAAGATTTTATCCATATAGCCCACTCCTTGTCCTTGGCTGATTAGAAAACTAAATAACAAATATTATTATTAAGGTTTATTAGAATCAATGTGCAGGTAGGACCTTATTAAAAGTGTGTGTAATTTGCCTTTGAATGCTGATACACTTAAATACACTTTAAATTCTGTTATTCTTTTTTTTTGTGTTAAATAATGAAATCATTACTGCAACAATAGCTGAGAAAAATCACTTTCAAGCAGACCATATCATACAAATATAGATCATTCTTGCCAAACATAATCATCATTTGTGACAACAATTTTCATTTACTACCTGCAGACCTGCATGAGAACTGTTCTTATTTAATTATCATTAGTCAGCATTCAATTTATATGGAAAAAAATAGATGCTAAATTTGTTGTCTTGTGCTCGAGCTTGAGGACTGAAGGTGCGTCTTCTAGCACACTTCTGGCCTCTACACAGGCATCCTGACAGTGGTGCATTTCAGTATAAAGATATAATGGACCAGTATCCAAACAGCAGCTTTTAAAATACTTTTTATGAATTCAATTAAATCCAAGAAAAAAAAAAGAGAGAGAAAAAACAAGCTACCCTCTTATTATCACTTAAAGTGGCAAACCCTCTGATACTACAGTATGTGGCTCATTTAAAAGCCAACATTTGCTCTTCTGCTCCCTCTAGTGGCTCTCTGCTGAAACATACATCTCAATTTATTATTGGGGAGTTTACCGCAACATCCCGCACACACATGCAGGTTCACACAAAGGATGACCTGCAACAAAAACTACGCAAAACACGTAACTGGTCCCTACATTTAAAGTGAGAATTAAGATAGATACTCACACTGATCACATCAATATTCTCATTACATTAGACAGATGGACATAATTGGCGTTTAGAAGACACACGGTCAGTTTGAGAGAAAAGGACGGGAAGAGATCAAGTGATTCACCATGCTTTATCAAAGAACAGATACAGGTCTCAAGAACGGAAAAACACAACTTTAACAGTGCCTAAGATTATTTCTACAAGTACACAGGACGTACTGTATATAAAAATATCAGACTCTGAATGCATAGGTTAAGTCAAACTGTATTCTGCTTTTTCTAGAACAATAAGCAAACCCCACAAATACAATGTTAGTTATCTCCTTTCCACAGAATCAAAGAAGATCCCATAAAAACCCATTTCAAACATGCTGCTCTCACTCACCCAGGGCACAAAATGGCCGGGGTGGGGGGGCTTTTCCTCCACACATTGTCCCACTTTCTCAACCAAGCTCCTGCCTTAAACATGTGGCACGACGTCACTTAATAAAGCATTTAACATAGTTGGGAACGTAAAATAAGCACTCTTGGTAGTCTCTTCTTCTCACAGCAAACTCTCTGGAAACACATTCTTTTTCCCCCCACATTGCACTTGGTTTCAACAACAGCGTCTCAGTACTTCTCATCCCATTGTTGAACTCTCTCTTGCACGATAGTAGACTTTTTGACACGAACACAACAGGCCTAGCTGGTTAAAAAAAATATACAAATTAATATAAAATATATCATAAAACATACAAATACAGTAAGAGCTTCAGGTATACATTTGAACAGTAAACAGTTACCACTGGGTAAGAAACTTTTTGATTGTAGGACATGTGTAGTGGCCGCCTACTGCACTGCTTAAAGTAAATGAGCCCCAGCATTAAGAATTAAAGGAATAAAATGTCGATGAAAGCAGCATAAACGTTACCATCCGGCACAACCTGGCGGCGCCTCTTGACCTGTCACGACCCAGTTAAATCCTTAATATACAGTAAAAGAATGTTTTCTTCTTCTTTGTCAGTATCATTTAAGTCAAACAGCAACACCTCTGATTAAGCTACAAAATAGAAAACATTAACATCACTTTTTTTTTTTAAATAAAAAAATTCAATATTAGCACTAGACTGGCCTTGACAACCAAAATGAAGCCATATATATTGATATTCTGTGTTGCTTTCAGTCGTTACATTTTAAAGAAATCTAGTCACCATGTAGATTTGTGGGGTTTAAAGTGAGGTGACGCAGGGCAACAAAGATAATCAGGTCAGAAATAACATTTTGGAGTGATGTTGGAGGAACGAGGAAGCACTCAATCATAAAACCAAGTGTCACGAACACGGATCATCACGTCCTTTGCTATGTCTTATTTATTTACTCTTCATTTGGGAGGAGAAAAAAAAAGTCTAACAAGGCTGCATTCTTTTCTGAAGCAGTGATAGTTTGTTCTGCAGTTAGTATCTTTGCTGGCTAGATTAGTTTTTGGTTTCGATTCTAATCACAGTTAAAACAGAAGGAGGACAGCGACTGAAAATATCGAACTTATAAGGTAAATCAAGCCTCACACAAGACCTTCGCTGGGACTCGAGCCTTGTTACTTTAAAGCGCAATCTCGCGTTATTGGTAAGAATCAAGATAACTCAAAAATCTAAAATAAATACTTCACAGTTGACAGTTAAAGTGTTATGCTGACTGAACCATATAGCACACCCTGCAGAGCAGAGGTGGTACTGCATTATAGAAAATAAAAAATAATTAGTCCTGCTTCAAGTTGCTGAACATTTATCTCCACGATATAAACAAAGTTTCTGTGTGACATGAAAAGACACAAAAGAGAACAATTCAAACAAAACGAATTATTTCTTTTTCCACAGTGTAAGACTGGATGATTTAAATATGTAGGGAAAACAGTACTCCTACTCAAACATGTCCATCCTTGTTTGTATATAGATTAAAGCATACTGTATGTGTGGTCAGCAACTAAAAGTACTATTAGTCCAAAGATACCCAAGTCTCACCTGGTGTGAGATTAATCCACCTTAAGAATTAGGCCAGTAATGGATGTCCTCTGCCGGAAAGACACTAAGGTTTATGCCTACAGCATGTATGAAAGTGTGTACGCCAGCTAGAATATCTGATAACACTCTATAGGTCAATTTGCTAGAAATTCAAGTTGCTGTGTGCAAGTCCACTGTGCTGCAACTTGTCCTATTCTGTGGACTGATGATGAACTTGTCAGTAAGAGTTATGTAAATCCTTCCTGTCGTCCTCTGCTCTTGGTCTTATCAGACCATTTTCCACTGTGACCATAGTCCACAGCCAGATAGGTGATGTGTCCATATAAGGCTATTGCAGAATCCCATTCAAGTCCAGTCCGTAAGGAAGACGAGCCAACGTCTCGCTCTGTTGTCCCACTGGAGCCTTGGCACAAAGTGCAGTGGGAGGGGAGAACGAGATAAAGAGGGGAAAGAGGGGCCCAAATACTTTCGCACACAATTGAGGACACCATGCATCAGTAATCGCTTAGAACTGGTTGGGTACACTAAAGCGGCAGGAGGGCCAGAGGAGGACAGGAGGAGGACAATAGCTACAGAACTTGAAAAAACAAATCCCAGTTAGGAAATTGGCGAAACACCAAAGCCGGACAAAGCTGTAACAAGGGACCTGGGCAGGCAACTAGTTATGGTTGCTTGAGGGTAGCTACAGAAGCCCATCATAAGCAGGGAGACCCCGAGCTCTGTGGTACCTCTAGTAGGTGAGGCGGGAGGCCTTCATGTTGTAGCAGGGTCTGTCTGTTAGGCCCCCAGTCCCAGAGAAAAGGGACAGGCCCTCTGCTTTCTCCAACACAACCTCCAGCTCCTGAAAGTCCTGCAGCCGAGCCACGTCCTTGTCCTGGACGGGAAAGGAAAATTATACTGAAATCAACAACAGATTCACTTACTAAGAAACAGTATAGAAAGGCCATTTGAAATGATTAATTGTGCAGCAACTACACATGGCGGTGCAGTAGGGCTGCAGCTAACGATTATTTTCTAACTCTTTGGTCCATAAAATGTCATATAAGTGAAATTATAATTTCCCAGAGCCCAATATGAAGTCTTCAGATTGCTTGTTTTGTCTGCTCATCTGTCCAAAACCAAAGAATATTCAGCTTACTGCCATATATGACAAAGAAAAGCATCAAATGCTCATATTTGAGAACCTGTAGCCAGCAACTATTTGGTATTTTTGCTGGGAAAAATTACCAGAACAACTAATTGATTATCAAAAGAGAATCAATAATAATAGATGTATTTTCTGTCAATCAACTAATCATTTCAGCTCTTTGGGCCACCAACAAAAGATCTCACTTCTACCTCTACTAGACTCCATATTGTATAAAGAAGAGAAGGGAAATTCAAGTATTATCAAAGGCTCTGAGGCTGAAAAGTGCATTCAGTGCCAAAACACTTAGTCGATTGACAGAATATTCATCTAGTATGATTGATAATGACTAAATCTTTAAATTTATCTACCAAGAAAAAAAGGCAAACATTCATTAAATCACCTTGTTGCTCTGGGAAATTGTGATGGACATTTCACAGACTAATTGAATTAATCAACACAGCAATCAATAATGAAAATAATCGTTTGTTGCAGCTATAAACCAAACAGTTTCGGTTTTCAATTATATATTTTTAATTGGACCACTACATGTCATTATTTGCCAGAGGCAGTGGGTAACGACACAAATACAGTGTACACAGGGGGGAGGGGAGGTTTCAGTGGGCAGGTGACGTGAGTCACAAACAACCTAATTAGAGAGTTTGGGACGGTGTCACACTCATTGTGTATGCATGAGTCAGACAGAGGGAGGCAGACTCAGATAGACTGAAGAGCAAAATTGTTTAAATATATTTATGACAAAACCGGACCGGCAGCATTGTGGCTTACTCTGGTCACCGGTTCTCTTTCACTAAATACAAAAGCTGCGATAAGTGTGACGTGTCGTTCTGATCTCCATGCGCAGTCAGCACCAAACCACAGAGAAGCCAAATAGTCCTTGTGTAGGAGCTGCCATCCCTCAGTGATCAAAAACATACATAATGTATTATTTCAAGCACCATTGTCTAAATCAGGGGTTCTCAAAGTCTGACACTGCACCCACCCCCCCACCCCCCCACCCCCGGTGACAACAGAAATTTGTGTACAGCATGCAGGCCCCTTACCTTTCTCAACATGGTGTTTGGCAGCTTGCGGATCTTCTCCACGTGCTCGGCACTGATATCTAACTCACGGCAACAGACCCTCAGAAGGGAGCGATAGGTGAGCTCCTGGCGGTCCAGCTCCACTTCGATGAAGTCGTTCTCCCGTGTGTTGGGGTTCTGGATGCGCACCTTCAGCACCAACTCTGCAGAGAAGGACCAGAGTGATACCTCTCTATCAACAAAGATAGTGTGCTGTTTAATAAGATGATGGACATGGCCAAAAGGTGAGAGTGACTGATTTAATTACACCCGTTCCATGCTTACGATATTTAAGATGATACAAGCAGGTCTCCTGTATAAAAGGCGTATTAGTGGTTCTGTCAAGATATCGACAATTCTTAAAAACTGTTACACTGTGTGACGGGAAGAACTGTAGAAGATGGTCGTGTTTTTGCTAGTGAGTGTGTGACAGTTCAGCCATCTCACTGACAGCAAAAACTACATCCATCAACAACCCTTTCCGGTTTGACAAGTTGGCTGCCAACACGCAGGCAAACGAGAATGTCGTCGTGTCTGTGCTCTCATTGGTCACTTACCTGAAAACACAGAACCACATAATGATGACAAGTAAGAGCCAGCAGCTTTAACCCCTGTTCTCGCATAATAGACTCACAGTGGCAGGCTCTCTTGCCTGTAATAAGCAGTGACTTATAGGAGTCTCCGCTGGTTGCCTGGCAACCTCATGGCGACAAAACAACTCCAGGAAGTCACTGCTCCCAGCTAAGAAATAGTTACAGCACGTAACTTGACGTTTGAAAAACAAGATGCTAAGCTTATCTTCTCCTGGCTCTAGCTTCTACTTAGCAGGCACATCTATGACAGTGGTCTTGGTGTTCACATCTAACTACCACCAAGAAAGTGAATAAGTGTACAGAATCAGAACAAGCAGGTTTGGTTGTTGCTGCGACAATTCAGAGGCGGCCACACATGATTACTCTCTCACCTTGTACATTGACAGGGAAGGTGCTGGTGAAGAAGAAAGGCTGGAAGGCTGGCATGGGCCCACCGGCCTGGCCGTAGCTCAGCTGCTGTGGGATAGACTGCTGCCGGCTCATAGTCGGGTTAGCGCTGGCCACCGGGGCCTGGACCTGGCTCCCACTGCTGCTGGCCAAGCTGGGGCTGGGTGAGGGCAGCGGGGGCGAGCACATGGTGCCGTTGTGTGCCACCGCATGCGGGTAGTCAGCGTGGTTGACGAGGTGCGGCTCGACTGACAGGTCCATGGGCACTGTGCAGTTAACAACAGCGTGGTTGTGGGATGAGGCCGGGCTGGGTGACACACCATTTTGCTCTGACACAGGAATGAATTCCCCAGCCTGGGCTTGGCTGTGGGTGGTGGGGTTCGGGGGAGGAGTGGAGCCGTCGGAGACCAGGCTCTGTGATTTCTGAGGCTCATGGGTTGGGGAAAGGGAGGCTGAATCGCTGTGTGTGTCCTCGTCGTGCTCTCCAGAACCATTCTGTATAAGGTGCTGGGCCAGGATGACCTCTGACTTGTTATCCATCTTGGAATACATGAAGGGCGGGTTAGACAGATAGTGGGGGATGATTGGCAACTCAGGCTCTTTGACTTCAGGCACTTCCTCCACTTCAACTGCAGCAATAATGTGCACAAAAAAAAAGAGGTTTATTTCCTTAAAAACAGCTCAAAACAGCTTTTGTCTCTGTCAAAACCATAAACAGCTGTTGATACACTTCATAACCTCATTACACGTCAATGGACTGTGTATGCAGCTGATGTATCACAACGACAGACTTATATAATGATGTGACAGGAGCAGAGAACAAGAGGGCAGGAAAAGTGTAGCTCACCTCCTAAAAGTCGTTTGATCTCTGGTTTGGACGTGAGCTGCGAGGCCAGCTCATCCTTAGCCGTGAGGATTTCTTTGTCCGCTCCACAACTGAGTAAGTAGGACACTATGTGCTTATGGTTCCTCTTGCATGCCCAGTGCAGGCATGTCCTGGTGGGATTATTGGAGAGAGAACACAGTTTACCGAACCAAAACGCTAACATGTGCTGGTAAAAAATGGCTTTGAATAAATGGCATTCGCATGGCTCCACCTATCAGCACACAGGCTGTGTGTGTTGAACTAGGAAGTTGGGAGTCATACACCACCTGAACAGCAACTGTGCTTGTTGTGTGGCACTGGCATTACCTCAGATACCTTCAAATAATCTCACTTCACAGTTAATAGGCAAAACCACAGTCATGTTGGAACATGACAATGTTGTTTAATAATTGTACTGAAGTGCTGACAGAATTGTACTGCACATGGAATATTGTGTGGACTGTATTATGTTATTTTGATCAACAAATGTACTAATTATCTGTGACAGTGAGAATAGGCTTGGCAATTTAATGACTGAAGCGACCACGTGCCAATTCACATTTTATCTCACTTCACTCCACAGCCAATGGTCCCTCCTGAGATGACTAGAGTAATGGCGCTTTATGCTTCAAACCATCCCAAAATACAAGCTTAACAGAGCATTTATTCGCTGTTAAGATAAAAAGTGGCAGCTGACTAATAAGCCTCGCTCTGCCTAACAAGATAACACAGAGCAGCTTCACTCCCTGAAACAACGCACTTGCTCGGCTGCACTGAACTTTCCAGTAAATATTTACAAATCTGTGAAGCAAACCAACACTCGCGTTTGACGCAGTTTGGACCACATTTATTCGCCCCCAGAAACACTCACCATCCATTGATTTCGTTCTGCGAGTTAACATTTACTCCACTCTCCACCAATGTCCGCACTTCGTCGATGTCCCCGATGGCAGACGCCTCTCTCAGCCGCTCCTGTAATTCTTTATCCAACGAAGTGGTGGACATTTTGGTAACAGGCGACTAACGTTGCGAGATCATAGGACACACAAAAGCCTCTCGGATTAAGTTGTCAATGCTAATCGCGTAACGATTTCCCTACTGATGGCACACAGGTCCACTATAAATAGACTTGCCAGCTAACATTAGCTACCCGGCTAATCGTACCTGCGGGCTAGCGCAACGAGGTGCTAGCAGTCTTTGGTGCTAGCTTGTGGCAGCAAATAGCTTCGGCTAATGTAACTTGGTGTTGATGGCCGGAGTCTTTGGTGTTTATACTGCAGGTTCCGTCCTCGCCATTTATTTCTGTTGTTGTTTCACGTTATGGTCCCACTGCCAACACTCAGTGCGCTCATTCAATCAGTCGGCGGTGTCAGGGCTCCGTCAGCGGGCTGCCAAAAACACCACCGCCTCATCGGGGGGCATCTTTAGATGTAACAACAGCGAGCACAAATGTTAGTTCCCCTCTGAATACTCCCAGTTATCCGACGCGTTTTGTCGCCACTTAACTTTGTGTAAAATTATGTGAGCAGTTGTCGTCATTAAGTAAATAACTCCGAGAAATAAAAGGTGAAATCACTGTTATTAACACACACGTGTTGCTGAGCTATCAGTAACCAGGCAACCAGTGGGTAATAATAATCAGTCATTTCCACATTTTGCATTTTGAGTCACTAAAATGATGGTTAGATCATTCCAGACCACATTAAATCACTTTCTAATTGCTGAATGATATATGATTACTACATAAGGGCCCATAAACGTTAGGGGCTAGGACAATGATTAAATATCTGTATTATTCCCATAGAAAAATGGAGAGCTGTGTTGTTCCTAACTGGAACCACCCGGAAAAAAAATAAAAATCTTTACTATTAATTTGTTTCTGAACGCTCTACTTTTATTTTTAAAGTAATCATCGGAAGTGATAGCTTGTTATCATGTCTGTCTTGACGCTGGTATGGAGCTGTTACTGGACTCCTCACCAGAAAACTGTTAAATTGTTAAAACAACTGTTTATTGGTTATTAACCAAGATGTTTTCATATGTAACAGTCATAATGATGTCGCATAATGGTGTCGGACCAGTCTAGCCTGGTCAAACAAGCACGAACTGATGAAGCCTCTTGGATGAGAGGTGAAACGTCTTCACAGACAAAACCAAAAATCCAGTTGCGTTCGATTCAATTTCCTTGAGATAACTATGACCTGGATGAATGAGAATATTCACAGGCCCACGTTAATAAAGACTGTACTGATATTAAGGTAAAGTGTTTGCCATTTTCAATATTGTATTGCAGTTCCTCATTATGACCACTGGAGGGCAGTGAACACTCAGGATTTTAAATACACTCAGATCAACATTTAACTTTACCGAGTATGAAAGCAGGAGAGACGCTCGAGGGACCACTATGACAGGCGTCATATGACTGTTTGAGGCAGCCGAGGGCGACTTCTCGTACTCTTGCTAATGCTAATGGCAATCATACTGTAAGAAGGTGATCAGTGCAAATGGAGTGTTAACTGCCCTCTTGTGGTCACAGTGAGGAACTGCAACACATTGAATTCGTCAAGTCAACGTCAGTGCAGACATGTTAGCATATTAATAAGTCCGGTGAATACTTTCAAAATACAGAGACCAAACTGACACAATCAGAAATTAATAAAAATAAATTCATTTGAATTGTTTTTTCTGGTGGTCACAGTTAGAAAAACAAACTCCACATTATTCTGTAGGAATACTACTGATGTTATACCTGATTATCTGTATTAATGTACACTTTGTTATCAACCAATATGTAAGGTGCACCATGTAATGCATTAAAAAAATCCTTCAGTGTATTTATGAGTCTTTAAAGTCATCCAGTGGTCACAGTGAAGAACTTTACCACATTGAATTTGTCAAATCAGTGCAGACGTGATAGCATTAAAACATTTCAAGGTAGACTTATTAGAATCGCGTGTGTTTGCCGCCCTCCAGTGGCCACAGTGTGGAACTGCAAGACATTAAATTAATCAAGTAGCGTCCATACAGACATAATGGCATACCACCACTTCCGGTGAATACTCAAAATACAGTAATCAAACTGAAGCAATTAGAAAGGAAGTGACGATGTAATAGTTATGAAATATGCTACTGATAAAATACACTTAGGCCAACCGCTAATGGGGTATCAGCAAGTATGAGTGACATTCGCATAGTTAGTAGCCTTTGACTGCCTCCCGTCAAGGCAGACATAATACCCTTCCGATGAAAACTTTCACAATAAAGCAATCAAAACATGTTTGGAAACGCGTCCGCCGTTTATATAATAACAAATTAATTTGTGAGCGTGTGTTTGTGATATCGCTATGACTTGTGGGCAAAAATAAATGTGCAAACTTTATCCAAAGCAAAGAACTGAAGTAAGTCTTGGATGTATTAATATTTTATTAAGCACCTCATCAAAAGTCCGTACGGTGAACATGAAACTCCACGCGATTGTCAAACTTGTACTTCCGGTTCAGAGGCTGACGGGGCTGCTGCTGGACTGGCTGCAGTTGAACCTTAAACGGGCGTTGTTGTCACGGCGTCTGCCATTTTGATTAGAAGCACTTTGCGCGCAATAGATGGTGTGGACTGGCTCCTCAGGAGATAACGTAGTACTTTTAACCAAGGCTACACTCTTGTAGGCAAAATGCTTTCAGCAGCCCAGTTACTCGACGAGTTAATGGGCCGAGATAGAAACTTGGCCCCTGACGAGAAGCGATCCAACGTGCGGTGGGACGACGAGAGCGTAAGTTAGCATTATAGCTAACGTTAGCCTGGCTAGTGTGATAAGCTAACACAGCGTTAGCTAGCTAAGATGCCTAAACTCAAAGTATATGGGATGTGGGAGTTAGCTAAATTAAACCGTATGTCATAACTCTGCATTTCAACGATCACTCGCGGAATTGGTGGCGTAAACTGTCATTTTGAGTTTTGTGTAGGCACACGTGTTAGTAATATTAGCACCAGTGTTTGCTAATGCTAATGGTATTTCATTGGCTCACAGCAACTAAGGTTTGAAACGTTGTGGATTAGCGTTAGCTATAACGTTATTCTTGCTCTGCTGCTAGCGTTAGCTTCGACTTATTGTTTAATGAGTTACCAACGCTGTAGCCTGCTTTGGTTTGCGGATCTAATGTTAGCTGGTAACTTGGGACATAAGTGAGAACATATTGGTGTTAAATTCACTTTGAGACTAACTTGCATGGCTCATTTGTTCCCAATCAGCATAAGCTAAATGTTATCGCTTTATCCGATGTGACTAACGTTATAAAAGAAATTTGAAGACGGATTCTGTTTGAAATAGTAAAAAAAAATCTCCTTTCTTTATTAAGGTTTGTCGATACTACCTGTGTGGTTTCTGCCCAGCTGAGCTATTCACAAACACCCGCTCTGACTTGGGTAAGTGAAGAACCTGTAACGTTAGATGCATATAAATGTGTATTAATGCAGCAGTAAGTGATGGATGCATCTGTTACCTTTGAAGATAATAAAGTGTTGCAACTCTTTTCCAGGCCCTTGTGAGAAGATCCATGATGAAAACCTTAGGATAACGTAAGTTCTGATTGTGATTTTTAACATTATTTGTGTGTGTCTTGGTATTTCCATCCATTAAACTGTTTCTATCGCGTTGTGTCCAGGTATGAGAAAAGCTCGCGGTTCATGAAGGAGGGCTATGAGCGAGACTTCCTGCGCTACCTGCAGTCGCTCCTGGCAGAGGTGGAGCGGCGGATTCGTAGAGGGCATGCCCGGCTTGCACTTTCCCAGGCTCAGCAGAACGCAGGGGTTTGTGCTTTGCTTTTGAGACATTGTTCTGTAACCCGTGCTCATCACTGCATTGCTTTATAAAGTGTCACAGTGGTCACAACAATTTAGGAGCTGGTTAGTCATACTGTCCTTAGTACATCTTTCTGTCATATTAGACTCCAGTCCACATCATGAACCTAAAAGAAAATGACAGTGTGTTTATTTCAGCAGGGTCCTGGTCCATCAGGAAAGAACGAGGAGAAGGTTCAGGTTCTAACAGAGAAGATTGAAGACCTAGTTGTGCAGGTTTGTAACAAATATTGTGAAATGAGTTTTTACAAATGAGAAGTGAAAAGTAGCATTGGTAATTCTGAAGATACAGGAACAAGGGAACACTGTAATTTGAATGTCTGTCACATTCCATTGCCAGATTGTATCACAGCTGGAATTACCACCACTTGTAGTTACCTTGTCTGAAATGATTTCAAGCTACATTCTCATTGACACCTCAGAAGTCTAATTTTAAGTGTTATGACATTGCAGTGTTACAAAACGGCTGATTTGACTCTCTGTTTTGCTTTTGCATAGATTGAGGAGCTGGGGTCAGAGGGCCGAGTGGAGGAGGCCCAGGGAATGATGAAGCTGGTGGAGCAGCTGAAGGAGGAGAGGGAGCTGCTCAGCTCCACCCCCTCGGTGAGTCAGCTAACTCCAGGCTACTCGGCCTACGGACGCTGCTCATGTAATGCTATCTGTTATCAAACACGTTGCATACTTTTAAAAATGATCGAAGTCAAACTAAAGTTGGACTGAAAATGATTCTCCCTGAGTCCCACTTATATTCATCAAGTTATTCTTCACTAGAGCCAACAATATTCACTCTGATATAAGTGATTTCATAAATTGCCTTCAAAGCAAAGTGTAAATTGGATTTTATCCTCTAAGGCTGCAGTATATTGCTTATTACATCATTCCCTCATTATGTAACTGGTTTGCGCTTTCTATCTAGACCATCGAGAGCTTTGCGGCCCAGGAGAAACAGATGGAGGTGTGTGAGGTGTGCGGGGCCTTCCTCATTGTGGGTGATGCACAGTCCCGAGTCGACGACCACTTGATGGGCAAGCAACATATGGGCTATGCCAAGATCAAATCCACTGTAGAGGAGCTCAAGGTAACAGGATTACCTGGCACAAAGAATACATACATAGATGATGAGATGCAGTATGCATGAGTTGTGCAGTATCAGTTATTGGATACATGTTACACCAAAACAAGGAATACAAAAACGACTCAGTTTGACTTTATTACATAGTTGTGGGACATTTTTGGAGGAATACTTAGACTCAAATAGGAGCTCAGTTAATATGCACTTAGAAAAGCAAATTCTTAAAAATGCACAAATAGTATTTCAAATATATGATCCATATATTTATTAAAACTGTAATACTTTATACAGACTATTGACAGTGTTGCAAGAGAAGATATTGCTACGTGCCTTTTGTCCCCTACTTTTTAACAATGTGAATGATCTACAGGTTATTTCACCTGGACCATTCTGGTTTAAATGTCATAATTAATATGAGGGCTCTCGCTTACTTACTCTTAGGAGAAGCTACGTCGCCGCTCAGAAGACCCCCAAGGCGAAAATCCAGCGCTCAGGAAGGACAGAGAAGACCGCGAGCGTGAGAGGGAGGAAAGGGAGAAAAAGCGCAAAGAGGAGGAAGAAAAGGAGAAGGAGCGCGAGAAAGAACGGGAGAAGGAGAGGGAACGAGAGAGGGAGAGAGAGCGGGAGCGTGAGAGGGAGAGAGACAGAGAACGGGACAGAGACAGAGACCGGGAGAGGGACAGGAGGGCACGCCGGAGCCACTCGAACAGCCGCCACTCCAGTCGAGCGTCAGACAGGAAGCGGAGCAGGTCACGTGATCGCCGGAGGTCCAGGAGCAGAGACAAGGACAGGGAGAGGGAACGCAAGCGCAGCAGGTATGGCTGACTATCTTAAACCACGTTGATCACCATATTTTTCTAGTAACAGCAATGTGTCACCATAAAAGGAAAGAGCTTCTGTAACGCATAGAGGCACCAGTCCAGATTTAGGGGCACCATTTAAATCCACATTCACAACATCACCTAAGAGTAAACATGACAGTTTGACCTATAAGGTGTTTCTTGTATATTATTCATAGCCCGCTCTCTCAGCTAAATTTTGGAACCTAGTATTTCATACCACAAACATTGGAATTACTGGGTACATGTAGCTCGCAGCTGACGGTGCTAATTAAAATGATCACTTTTCGAAATGTCACTTTTTACACACTAGGCCTCCAGTAGTGAGG
>NTHP01000191.1:506834-531412 GCA_003416845.1 Oplegnathus fasciatus | reverse complement strand
GGGGGGGGGGTCCTGGAAATTTAGTCATACACCCAAAAGCTTCATGTACCAGCACACGTCAGATGCACCAGAGAACATTCTTCCATGTATTAATGATATTCTTCCTCTGGTTGTTGAACATAAAACGTACAAAACCACATTGTTCACCACTTGACCATACATCACTCCGTCTACCACAGCATGAAGAGGCATGATTAAACAGCAGAATGTTTTCTTTTAATATATCTTTCACTTGTTGCCTTAATGACTAATTCTCCTGTCTTTTTACAGGAGCCGGGACAGGGACAGGGAGAGGGAGAGGAGGCGCAGTCGCGAGCGCTCTGACAGAAAGCGTCGCTCCCGCAGTCGTGAAAGGAGGAGGTCGCGCAGCTCAGAGCGCAAATCTCACCGCCACCGCAGCCGCAGCAAGGAGAGGGACAGGGACAGAGACAGGGACAGAGAGCGGTCATCGAAAGACAAAGGTGAGGACTTGAAATGTTTGTACTACGTGTGAACTCACTGTCTTGGCCTCACCATTAGGTGCTGTGTTTTGTGAGTGTGAGCAGATTTCTAATAGACAGCAGATGCTGTTGTACCAGAAACCTTACTGTACACAGTCAGTTGTCCACTAAGATGAAATGTATGTATGTATATATAATGTTTTTCCAGACCGTAAGGCGACAGAGGAGAGGAGCAGCTCTAAGAAAGACAAGCACTCTGACGGTGATGCAGCTTCCATCAAGGCTTCGTCAGAAGCGGAACCGATGGAGACGGAGGCGGCTGCCTCTGCCTCCTCCCCTCTGCTTAACGGCCAACAAGAGCTCCTCCATTCTGAAGGTGACACTCAGTCCAATTAAAACTGATCTGATAGGACCTCAGATCAGGCTCAGGTAAGTGCGTCCTCCTCCTCGCTCCCCCCTGGCTCTCAACCCAACCCTCCACCTCTCCCACGTCCCCCCTCCCCACCTCTCCCATCTCCCCTACCCACCCTCTCACCCTACCTCTCCCACCCTGTTTATGTTCAGTTCAATGCCTATGATTTTGTCTTATGTGCTATGTGCATATATCTTTATCCTGTTTTCGAATAGTGCATCATAAGTATGCACTGAAGATGAAGGACTAGGCCCGATGAATGAGAAGAAGGTAGAAAACATTCACACAAAGCCAAGAGGGAAAGGCCAGTGTAGCCCTGAGCAAACATGCCCGGAGGTACCCCTCGTTTTGTATCGGTTTTTGATCCATATAGATGTATATTTGTCTTTGTGGACAAAATGGCAGAAAAAACATTAACCAGTCCAAACAAATTTTCCTGCCTGTATTTACCTGTTTTTATTTATTTATTTTACTTTGATGTAGGAAACTGTAATACATTTGATTTGCTGAGATATTACTCTTTATAGGGAGAAACTTCAGCCACTGTGTGTTTACATGTTTATATACATATGGGCATTTCTCCCGCTCGCATGTAAACACACAGACACACTTTCAGCTATCGTCAAAGGTGTATGTGGAAAAACAAGCCATTTATTTGAATCATAAGTCAAATGCCATGGATTTGTTGTCCAGCTTACTGTGCCTGATAATGCCATGCAGTGTGTGTTTGGGGGGTGTCATAGCACCGGGGGCCTTACGTAACTAACTAACTGGAGGGTAGGGTTTATCGAATGAATTGCAGCTGACTTCCATACCTCACACAGCGTTGGTGTTGTGAGCGAGACCACATGAGAAAAGGGCAAATTAAAAATCATGGATACTCTCTGACTGTCAAACTGTGCAGGTACTCACCCCAGGTACTCCTTTCTCTACCCACATCCATTTCTGAATGCTGTTGCCTGTCAGAAAAAAACAATTCTGTACTTCTCCAGAACATGAACTTGAAAGCTTGATTGTGTATTTATATTTTTTTTGTGTTTCTTTGCTTTTCCATTTAACTTTCAATATGTTTGGGGAAAAAAAGTAATTTAATAGAAATGTCAGAGACACATTTTTTAAATGCTGAGATGCACAGACAGCCTGCTTGATATACCTATGCCAATAGCTAAAGGTATCACTGATGTGTAGTTTTGTGTGGATATTTTTAATATTGCATCTCTAACCTTGGTCATTGAATCTGCCAAAAAAACAAGTGCACTTTCGCATTGGTGTGAGGAATATCAAACGGGTTTTTTAAAAAATTGCATCTAAGGTAGTGTCCAAACCTTGTGGACTTCTTTAGATTGTTCTTAAGTGCAAACTTCAAATCAGTGTAATACAATTAAAAACAAACTGACACATGTTTAAAAAATATCAGGATATTCTGGCCAAATTACACTATTGTGCTAGTATACTGATAGTATTAGTGCATTATTAGCAGTGTCTCTTGTTTATGATCTCCACTTTCCTCTATGGCTAAATTAAGGGATATATTTGACCAGTAGTCTTTATGTAGATGATATTGTTGCTCCAGTAGCAGCGGTTGTTGCTACAAGCGCTTGTTGTGGAACCTTTGCTAACATTGCATTTTGTGAACATTTTTGCTCAACAGGGGAAGCTGGGATATCTGGTGGAGGAAGAAGTGGAAGAGCGCACCCATCCTTACCCTGAACCTGACACTTCGCTGCTTAAAAACAAGGTGAACCACATGTGTAGTGGCTTATTTAAAAACATGAACATACATGTGTAAATGAGGAGAGAGGAGAAAAAAAAATACATTGATTTTCATGTTTCATTACCTGTCTATCTTTTGGCTGGATGAGGGTAGTTGTGGTTCATCTGATGTAATTCTTGGTCTAGATGTCAGCCAGGCATCACTTTTGAATACCAAACTTAGAGAAGAAGTTCATTATGGGTTTTTGTGTTCTTATTTTGAAAATCTTTAAACATCCTCCTTGTTTCTTGGCATTCAGTGAAAATGAAATAAAAACAGTGCTTGTGGTTTGTTTTGGTTTGTCAGGTTCCCCTTCACTTCCTGACCTCCTTTTTTTAAAAAAGTCAGTTGAACGCATATGTACAATGTTAGTCCCACGACAGGGCGTGTCTCTTTTCTCCTCCACTTAGAGCTCACATTGATTGCTCTTGTCCCATTACTGTAAAATATACTGATTTCATTTTGATCAAAAGATTTTGAAGACTGAAGATTTGTTTAATTTTGCTCTGCTTTTAATGTCCATGCTGTCTCGATGAATAAAAAGTAAAAACTTGTCACTGTTGTGTTTGTTTTTCCCACCTTTGGGACTGTCTACCAAAATCTCTTTGTATGTTTTATCTAATCAAAAGCAGGTTAGTGCAGTGAAGGGGAATCATTAAAGAAGGTGTGGCTTCTAGCCCTCATGTCGGTGAAGTGTGTTTGAGCAAGTTGAGTACCACCTGCCTTCCCATAGGAGGAACATGCTGCAGTAGTTTTCCTACTAAGATCAAGTAATCCAGTATCCAGGTTTTACATGTGCATTTGATGAGAGGAAAAAATTAATGCTAGTCACAGGCTTTTGCAGACAGATATTGTTATGCAAACTCTAAGCTGTAAATGTTCAAACAGCGACCAGTCCATGGACTGCAAAAAGCCACCCCTGTATAATTTCTTTATCTAGCTGAGTCTGGATATCCATACATACTTTATAACCAAAATTCTGCCCTCCAGCTATCCTCTTATTCCTCTCCTCTTGTAATTGAGTGAGAACACACTGCACAAGTATGCTGTTGCTGCCAACCTGACGATGGCTGAAAGCTGAAAAGCCACCTGCCTTGTAGGACATAATTGAACATTTTCATTAATCAGCAGTGGCAAAAGCTTCTTGCTCATTTATGCTTGACACTGTGCTGTCTTGCTGAAAAAGTCAAAGGACACCACTGAGTTACACTTAAGCTTCAAAACATTTCTATTTCCCATTAAGTGAACCTTTTCATACTTGGAGCCTAAAAACAGTAATGTTAAGACAATTTATGTCACAGCATTATCTCATTACTGGTTCATTCAGGACCATTAGTTTGTAGCTGGCCTGTATGTCTAAAATTTTAATGTTACTACCACACTGATTACCAAACATTTTGTGCTACTGGACTATCATTTAGATGCACTTAACCTTACATTTAGCTCTTTATCTCACACAAATACGTTGTTTCCCCTCATTTCTATTACCCCTTACACTGCCCACATACCAGGCTTGATGTTTTTCCATGGTACCGACCTTTCCTAACCAGGTGCCTGTGGAGAAAGTGGCATGAGTTTGTTAGAGTTCATCATTTGAGTGTAATTAATGGCTACTGTCCTGGGCTCCCAGGTTACTGTACAGCCAGGGTTTATAACCCACACCTTGCAGATTCACCACAGACCGTCTGAAAGCCAAACCTGCAGAAATACTTTAACTTTACTTTAACTGTTGTTATTTTCCCACTTGATGGTATGAGGCAAATATGGTGTTACACAGTAATAACCAATCAACCTTCAGTAAAATATCAATAATCTCAAGCAGTAAAGGAAGCAGGTTTTTAATAGTGTTATTAACTCAACAAATACATTAATATTGTGGTCAGATACCAACAATGATCAGTACGCCAGCAAAAGTGACTACTTGAGATTAATAAGATGACCGACCATCCTCATTACTGACGCAGCTATGTCCAGAGGTGCTTCCCAGGTTAAGAGTGTGATTATGGATTATGGAGTTTGAGATCATCACTATGCATGATTTGGGCTCATGTTCCTCTGCTGAACAGGAAATTAAACAGTCTTCCTCTCGTCCTTTGGCACGTTTTTGTTTTGCCCCATTATTCCCACTGTCAGTGGGGAAATACCAGTTTTACAGTGTTTGAAAGATAAATAGCTCTGGGTGTTTGTGCACCCCACAAGCAAATTATCCATCAATTACACATAACCATGCCTGATTGTGCAGGTGGACTGGCCCAGCTGTGACCTCTGCTCCTCTCTCTTGCGACTGTTCAGTCTCTTGGCCTCCGGATTCACTTGCCGTGGGGAAAAAAACTGCGTCCTCTCCTCCCTTCCTGTCCCAGAACACCAGAGTAGCAGGTGGGCATGAGATGGTCCGTTACCTTCTGGGACAGAAGCTGAAATATGGAACAGTGACCCATGTAGGGGAGGCCCTGATTTGAGAGGCAGACACAGTTTGGGGAGATAGATTGGCAGCAGCAGATACAACAGAATTTGGTTTTCTGCTCTATATCATATGTGAGGATTGCACTTTACAATGTTGAATCTTGCTTTAGGTATTCCTATACTGCAGAAATATCCCTTTACATTACTGAACAGCAGGAGGCGGTATTTACCTATTTTTCAAGGAAAGATCAAACAAAGAGTGAGGCAGTGGCTTCACAGCAGTGCAGATACAGTATTTCTTGAGACATATTGCGCCTATTACTGCATGCTCATCCACATACAGGAGCAGGGAGGGAATAGAGAATAGTAACTCACTTTAAACAGCGTCACACTCAGGCAACATTAACATCCCACTCTCTGCAACACACAATCTGCACGTCATTAGGAAAGCAGTATTTCCCCAGGGTAAGAGTTGCAGCAAGTGGAAAAACCAGAGGGAGGAAACAACAGGAAGATGGTGAGCTGAAAAGACAGGGGAAATGAAAAAGTGATAGAGCAGGAAACAAGGGGAGAGATGGAGGGAGCGGGGCTGATGTGATGCTAAATAACCAGGGTGAAAAATGGATAATGGAGATAGATCGTCTCCTCCTCTCTCTACTTTTACTCTTTCTTCACACAGACGCACAGTCGATCTCAAGCGAAGGTCGAGAGGGAACGCAGCGCGTAGATTATGCAGTAGAGACGGCAATTCATCAGTGCTGCCGGCGTGCTGTCTGATTAATGATCTAAACCCCAACACACACTCACAGCTTATGTCAGCTGTCAGTCATGTTGTGATGGGGGATATAATTTCCCCTAAAGGCTTCTGTCGTTTGTGCTGAGCTAGTGCCTATTGCATTACTCCTTGCACAGCTGTAGCACTAATATTCTTTTCTTTATATTATTACAGGTGATGTATTGGTGCTAGGCATCCTCACAGGCACTTTGAGTGCAGAGTGTTGGAGCTGCAGAAATACTCAAACTGCAGCATTATGTTTTTTTATCCAGTTGCAAATCTGAGTTGTTGTTTTTTGCCATGTCAAAAGTTTTGAACCTTAATTTAATCTTTCTGGTGCAGCGAGGTTTCTAATTGGAACCACCTAATGTATACTTTAATACCCAGTACTCCGCCCACCATCATTATACAGGTTTCCCATTAAATCCAATGGTGGCTGTGTTTCACTGTCTTGTGCAGCCAGACACCAATCTGTCACATACAACCAGCTAATTGTGGTGGTGGATGGTGGTAAATCCACCACTGTGGACAATCCACTGACAACATAATACCATGTTAATGACACTCTAAGAGTGTGTTAACATGTTAAATTAATTAATTAACAACACAATACTTTGAAACTCTCCAAATCATTAATTGACATGTGTTTTCACACATTTTGGAGGTACCTGGCTTTACAGTACCATCAGTGCTTGTGTGAGGGTGGTGGATATAAAGGAACATTGATTATCACTGATATTAAGTGCTGCTATTCTTTTCACTATTCTTTTGACCGTGATTCCCAGTTTAATTTCCAATATTATTTGATAAAGTTCTTTATACGCTATTCATTGTACAGTATGTCTGTCTGTGTCTGTTTCTTTGGTTTGATGGACAGACAGGATAGTCTGTCTTGAAGGTCATGGCATGCTCCAGCAGAACTAGTCCGTGAGACATGTTGTCCATCAAGTCGGTGTTTATAGCCGTCAAAGAGAGCAGGGAGACGCTTTATCTTTTGAGTATGGGGAGAATGGCGCACATTTTCAGGCAGTCTCACCTGGAAGGCGTTCGTAGTATTGTGCTTGGTTGTTCACACGAGAGGAGTTCAAAACCTGGTTCCTTTCTCAGCTGACCAATCACAGTGTGATGTGGGCATGAATGTCGGTTTTGAAAAGTTACAGAAATGGTGGGACAGTCCCCCCATAATCCGATCTGTCCAATCCGTCACTTTAATGCTGTCCAGTGCAACACCACCGTTAACTATGCCTCTAAAGGTACCACAGAGTTGAGTCATCTCAGTTTCAAGGTGAGATTGATTGCAGTGCTTTTCTGTTGGGTTTGTTTTGCATTATACAGCTATTTTTCTGGTCATGTGGATGTTTAGACTATCTGGGTTCAGTTAGGCATTCAGTGGTTTCGCTTGTAAAATCAAAATTTTCAATAGTAATAATGGAGAGTGGATCGTGCTTTAGTGTTTGCGGTGCACTTCGTCTCTTTCCTTCCCTCAGCAGATGGCTCCACCACAGGAATGGGCTCCGAATCAACGAATAACAGCCCAGCAGCTTTTCTTTCTGTCTTCCTCTCCGACTATCTCTTCCTTCATGTTCTCTCTTTTTTTCTTTTCCCTCTTTTTTTTTTCCTGCCGTGTTTGCGGTCCTGGCCCTGGACGAGCCACCCGGAGCCAGGGTGGCAGCCAGTGAGAGTTTTCAGTCCTCCCACCTGAGCATCAAAGCCCCTTTGTGGGCGTTGGAGTGAGGACAAGCCTGTCCCCTGCGCTGTCTCCTTCTCTGAAAGCTCAAGAAGGAATAGTTGGACAGAGAGAATGACAAGAGGATAAAACACAAAAAAACAGAGGGAGAATTTTTTTTCCTGCAGAATGACTTGCATTCTTTTTTTAGGAGGTGAATTACATGAAGCGTAGACAGAGAGACTGGAGTTTGGAGCATGTTCGGAGAAAATAATGGTGGCGAATGTTGCTGCACCGAATCACTTTAAGTCTGAAATTTAGATATACAGTAAACTAATTAACATAATAGGAAAGAGAGAAAGAGAGACTTGCAGGAGGTGGTAAAGTGATATGGAAAGAGCACACTCACTGACACATGCATTTGAGATACAAGGCATACCATCCCCTGGTGTAACCCTGTCTCCATGGCAACGGCTCAAGCTGACCTTGCCTAATTTGTACCACAACAACCGACGGTCGCACAGTGCACGCAAATATGCACCAGGTGAAATGAAAATAATTCCGCACACAGAGCTAACAGACCTGCCTTTGTGTCTCCCCACACAGCCAGCAGGGGAGAGAAACCTGGAGGAGAGCTGGAGCAGAACAAATGACAATTAACCACCACAGTCTGGCTGACTAATGTAAAGCAATGAAAAGAGCATCATTATAGAAGATTGTTGTTTTCATTGACCGTTTGAATGCCTCTTCTTTTTTATGCAAAGCCAAAGATAACTAAGGTTACCACACAAATGCTTCATTTGAGCTGCACTAAGGTTGACTTTTTTTTTAATTCTGTGACGAGCTCCAGCATCATTACAGGACCCCTCAACGTCTCCTGTGTTTAGTTATTGATCTCAGGCAGTGGCACCCAAAGGCGTTTCATTACAAGTTGAATCCATGATGCTCTTTTTTTTACTCTTTGTCAGTCGTGAGTGATCACTGTTCTCAAGGTTCATTGGTATGGATCCACTCATTGTCTGTTGATTGCCATCAGATCAATTCATTCATTTTCCATCAGTATGGAAGCAACATTGATCTTACTCCTACGTGTTACACATCTATTGATTATTTCATTATTTGTGCTTTTATTGTCCAAGAGGTAGTCATAGGAGACTTTGATTACATGTCAGTCAATTCTTCTCCCGCACACCATGTTTTATTCTCCAACAGCTTTTGGGTCGCGTCTCAGCTCGGATGGGGAATTACACTTGAATCCATTTTTTTTGAGTCTACTGAATTATATTTGTTCTCAAATAACAGATTTTTTAGAACAATTTGAAATGTAGTTAATGGATGGATGTGTTAAGGTCAACCACAGACTGACTTTGAAAATGAAGGGTTACTCGTCAGTGTTAAGAAATGGAAGGGATTTGAGAATACGGCGTATTGAAAAATGAGGTTGAAAAAATACAGAATGTATTGCCTTGAATTGAAAAGTGGATATTCAACCTTTTTACTCAGTTGAGATGGAAGACTATTTGCCAGAGAATATTCTGGGAAGATGATTGTAATGTTGTATGTTCTGTATTTGTGGTGATTTATATTGCTCTTGCAGTTTTGGCATCAACTAAATTTGTAAATAGTATTTTTTTTTAAAGGTATAACGAGCAGGATTTGTCGGTTGCTGTTTGAAAATACAAAATTCAAAGTTGGCCCCGGCTCAAAGCTCACATGCTTCTCTTGGGTCATAAGTGATGATTGAGAGTGATTATTTTTGTGTGAATCTATACATTGTTTTTTTAGGAAAATCCTACTCGTTATATCTTTAAAGAAAAAGATGATGATAATGTTGTTTTCTGTACTTGATGGTGTCGTATCAGCCACAGGACTGATCAGTGGATTGTATATAAGGAAAGCCTCAGACACCACCCAGACGAAGGCAAGACATCCAACAATGAATAAAGCATGGTGCATTGGAGAAAAGTTGTGTGTTTTAATGGACTTGCACTGAAGCTCACATCGGTCTGCACTTCGCTGTGTTTGCATTCTTAAAGTAAGAAATAGGACACTGTCATATTAGGTCAAAGTAAAGCTCTTGACAAATCTTTTTCATTTCATTATTCAAACTAATGCTTTGCCCATAATGGCATTTTGGTTGGAGTGTTGGTCGCACACAGCATGTTTGTTACACACACATACACACACTCTCCTCTATCTTCTCCTCTCCAGGAAAGTGCTGATGGTGCAGTCTTGTCTTCTCTCTCACCCACCCCTTCTCTTTCACAGCACACTTTTCCACCCCATGAATTATGTATCTGATTAATTAGGCCCGTCATTACAGTATATGGTCAACTGGAAATTCCCTTGTGTTCTAGTTCAAACATGAAATGGACCTTTTTTCTCTCTCTCTCTCTCTCTCTCTTTCTCCCCCTCTCTCCTGCCGCCATTGTCGGCTGCGTGTTATGGATGAGAGGGAGGGCCCTGGGTATTTGCTGTACCCCTCGGGATGTTGCATGGCATCGCGCAGGGGAATACAATGAAATAACAAGATAACAAGATAAAAGCCTCGTGTTGGACTTCAAAGCGGAACGGCTGCTTGAATAGGAGCTCAGTGAAACAGTTTGCGCCTCGGCCGTCTCAAAGAACAAGTCCGTGCTCGTGGTAGGCAGGGGCTGGAACAGGATATGCAGACATGGGATGTTGCGTATGAACACACAGATGCACATGTGATGGTGTGAATATATAAACACTTTTCCCGTGCCTCAGAATGCACCACAAATCACCTTCAAATCACACAGAATACTTCTATTGCAGCAACCTGCCTCTGTGCTCCTGCCATTTGCACATTAATATGCTACCCTAGCTTATCCTCAATGGAACAATCAACGTAAGCCTTATTAATCCAAGCCTAGTCTAACTGCACTGCCTATATTCCCTTCTTCCTTTGCCCTACACAATGTCACGGGCATGCTTAGCACTAAGTGACCTAAAGGTGTAAATCTCCCACAAACCTGTAATTCCTGGCAGACCGCAAGTCTCCCAGCCCAAGGTGCCATCTGTGCAATAAATTTGCTTAGCAGTTATTGATCCATGCTGTGCTCACAGAGGTGGGCTGTCCTGGCACCTCGGAGACAGTAAAAGGCACACGTGAGTGCTCATACTCTCTCATGGCGGGAGGGAGGGGATATTCAGGCATGTATCTCTGCAGATGCCACAAGCAAAGCTCACTTTTTTCTCTCGAACACACACACACACACTCTCACATTTTACTAGCTTTAATGCACTGCTCTCACACCATGAAGCAATGGGAGGGAGTTGGGAGGTGGCCTCTGCATTGTGAATGCTTTGGCCTTTCATCGATCCAGGGCTTCAATAGCTCTGTATTGATCGTCCCTCTTTCCTTGTACAGTGATCAGTCATGTACCTGTCCACTGATGCTCTGTGGCCAGCAGCGCTGTCTTTTATGCTTGCCCAGCAGTGAGATTAGACAGACAAGTCAGTGATAGCCAAGGTTTAACATGCTAGGCTCTTGTGCTAATTGACAATGTGGCTCAGAGCAATAGCTTTTGAAATACCTTAAGATTTAAGCGTTCTTGAACGCAAGCTTTCAAACCAGTGAGACAATGCATGTGTGCCTGGGTGTGTCGTCATCGTTGCCGCCGCTCAGCTGCAAACAGTGTCAGATGGCATTACTCTGATGTACAGTATTTATGTGTGCTTGTGTGTCTCATTCCACCTGCACTTCTGCATGTGTGTGGCTTCACTCACTTTCTCTTAATCACCCTGTGCGCATTTGAGGTGAGTAATGAAGCGCTCTGCTGTCTGGCGGACGCTGTGTAATCATGCAAATCAGCACCACGCTCATTCCCAGCAAGGGTGTCACAGGCGATGCCGGACACCGAGCGAGGCCGACCTCCTCCTGGCCGATTTATTCTGGGTGGGGGGGATAGCAATAAAGTGGTAGATTGCTGTTCAGTTTTGTGTATAAGCAGTATGTTCTGTGTTTTCAGATTCATTTGCAAATTACTTTGCAATTTCTCATCTGCATCAGCTAGCTGGCAAACATGTTTCCTACCTGCTCAGTCCACTCATCATATAGCTTATTGGCATGTGGCGTGAACAACACACACAGACAGAAGAGGGAAATCATAATGTAAGCGGTTTCACACATGTAAACAGCAGAATTAAGTTTATCGAGTGCTATGGAGGTATTCAGTACGTGTGCACTGGAGTATTTGTGTCCATGGGTGTGCATACATGGGAGTGTCCAAGTGTGCGGTTGTGTGTGTGTTTTTGGGGATGAAGTCAATGAGTACTGACATTTGCACTGATGTGCACTGAAATGGAAAATACAGTGCGGACTGACAACACCTGACACTCACCTCAAAACGAGGAGCAGGTCCACTCTTCAGCTCCACACACGGGCACACAAATATACGTTCATACTCGTACGTATACTTAACACATCCAGATAACATTTTGCTTATATTGGGTTTAAGCCTTTCAGTGCTCAGTAGCTCCCCCAGTTAACACTTCATGTTTGATACCCAAGACTGTTCAGAGTGAAGCTAGGATCACAAAATCTTTAATGTCAATATCTTTAATATCACCCATTCTACGCCTGATGCAACAGAAACATGAATCACAGGGCTTCGAGAGGGTTTTGAGGGGCGGTTAGTCATGTTATGATCTAAATACTCCCTGCTGATTGGTCCGACACATTTCTTTCAGGTTCAGTTGACTCTCACTGGATGCAAACTGACTTTACAAGGCTTAAATCCAGTGACGGGACTAATTCGATGCATTCCTATGCTGAATGCACACAGACAGGGTCCGATTTGTCATTGAATTTGATGTCCTCAAGATTGTGTCGCTCAACAGTTCTGTTCCTGCTGAACATTTCATCAACATACAGACAGATTCATGTCTGTTAAAACAAAACATCTGGAGTGACAGTGGCATTGATTCATGTTTAATCTGGGTGTAAATGTAAAACCTCAGATGACTGACTGAGAGGGCCACAATGCACCCCGTAGAAACGGCAGGACAGATTAGATTTTATGCAGCACCTTCAGTACAGTATATCCCACCCCCTATTATTACAGCACAGCGCCTTGTGAAAATAATGAGATCACAGGCCCCAGGAGTGTGGTGGAGTGCTGGATGGCCTGTCTGGGCCTGGGAAAAGGGGGAGAGAGGAGGGAGGGAGAGGAATTCTCAATTCCAAACACAATTCAGGGTCAGACAGCCATTATAAAGATATTAACACAAGCAGGTTTCACACTTATGCTGGTATACTGGTAGATCATCTTTAAAATGTCTCCATGCATGTGATAACACCCAAAGAAACAAAATAAAGGTGTGCATGTGCAAACACACACTCCCAATTGATAACTTAATACTGCTACCATATGCTACTACTACTTACTTAGCCTATTGCATGGCATTTAAAACATGGATGCAAAGTGTTGCTGGGCGATGGCACTTGCCAGTATTGAAACCTTAGCTTGACACACTCGCACATGCACACCAAAACCTCTTGTCGTTTCCAACGTTCTCTCCTGAGCATACAGAGCGGCAAACAGCGAGCGGACATCTACTTTGCTCCTTTTTTAGTTGACTGCATACCATATGTGCGGGAGAGAGAACATCTGCCACAGAACAGGGAGAATACGTACACAAGAACAACAGATCTGCAACAAGACACATCCCTCCTGAGGAAGCAGAACAGGGTCACGATACACTTTTCCAGCCCTTGTAAAACTAATAAACCAAGAAATTTAGCCAACAGTGTCACTTGAGACCATGCGACTAATAAAATACCTTTCCAAAAACAATCTCTCACCCACCGCGCCATGCCTACCTAAGAATAAACCCATTAAGGAGGCCAAATTGGATTTTATTTGGTGGAATGAATTGAAATTGAAGTGAAGCAGGCTTTGTAGTCTTTTCATGGAAGTGGCAAATTTGTGACTGTCTTATTTATTTTCCTGTCTTGAAGTCATATTTCCTTTATTATATGTTAAATCTATCAACATCAGCAATAAATGAACAGTTTGACAGAAGTAATTACCTGCAGCCTTTTTCAGATAATCTTGGCTTACCAAAGCTCGCCCTTTAATTCTTCTATCAAATATTTATTGGAATTGCTTCTTGTCGTTATGCATCACGATGAGAGATCCTAACTGAAAGTCACAGTTGCAGGTGTTTTTAACATTACTGTGTCAAAAGAGCTCTTGCTGTTTACTGAGTAAACACTCTTGACTCTTCTGATACCTCTACACTTTTCTCTCTTCTCAATTTCCTGATACTTCCTATTTTCTCGACTGACTGAGTCAAAGAAAGTCACATTCAGTGACTTGCAAAGAGTTCACATTGACCACAATGCCCCAGTGGCCATTTAATGGTTTTTAGTGGTTCAGGGCTACATGGTTGTGGTTGTAGCTTAATGCCCGACTTCAGCATCTGCAGTCGTTGCTCCAAAGAGACAAAAAAAATCTGCAGGGAACAGGAAAAAAAAGGGTTTAGGGACTGACCAGACCCATTTAATTTAAATGGCTTTTCCATTATTATCTGTTTTCAATTATCTCCTAATGAGGAAGCTTCAATAACTTAAAATATCTGCTCTAAGTGTGACAAAAAAAATCTTAACTCAAGGTTCACTTAATAGCTTTTTCCAGGGCTTCATCACCAGATGGAGTTTGCTCACTTTGCTTAGTTTTCAAGGAAGAGAATCATCGTTTGTCAAACTGCTATTTTCAGAGTCAGGAATGGACTTTCATGCTCATCTGTAAGAATTTGGAAAAACTGCTGCTCTGGGATTCTGTTGCACTTGGGATGATTGGAGAGACTTTTTTTTTTACCTGAGAGTTTGGTACATTTACCAAAGTGTAAAAGTTTCTTTTGAACTTGGCTTCGATCAAGAAGGTTCACCTCAAACAGCTGGTCTGGGATTCACTTTCAGGCAGCTCTGTTGCAGTAGCATAGAGTCTACACCAGATGTTACAGCCCACACCGAAATCTGAGACGATAGGTTGAACATGTCACATTAATGTTAAGCTAAACATTCATTTCACTTGTCCTCTTTCACAACTATAAGTGAAACAGGTGAGCACTGTTGGTACAAGGAAAGAAAATCAATGCACAAGTGTAAAAATGTCATCTGACTTTAGATGAACGTGCAGTGGACCCTGGTCCCTTCACTTGTCTCTTGTTCTCTGTATTGTATGCCAGCTCCTTGTTGACCTATTCTCATCTACGTCCAGCAAACCAAATATAGCCTCCTATCCTTTGACGTCCCTGTGATCACACTGAGGTCTGCTTGGTGATCTGTATAGAGTCAAGAACACATGTGAGACCTACATCTATTAATCTGTGTGGCCTTTCTGCTTTGATTTCATCTGGGTCTCTGGTACACTCATAATGTTGTGAGCTATCCTCCAACCATCTCTCATTAATTAGTTGAAACTTATACCTCGAGCTGCGTGTGCATATACACTGTGATGTACTAAAAATAATCTAATTGAACAAAAAAGCCGACCTAACAATGTGACCGTTAACGGAAAACACGAGAAAAAAAGATCCCCTCCGGAGTCGTGTTCAAAATCTCCATCATTGATCTACCAATCATCTAATAAATTCATCACCTTGAAGCATCCCTGCAACAGCTTTTTCCTCACCTCGTCTCCCTTCCCTCCACATGAGCATCAAAGCCACCAACATCAAAAGTGTTACACAGCCACTCATTTGAATGCAATTACCTCTTCGTTCATGCTGGTACATAACACACAAGCGTGTATGCGCACATCTCATGCTGAGGACATTTGATTTGAGTATGTCACCAACTTTTGGACTGGAGTAGATTAACTCCTGTAAGCTGTCGAGACTACATCTCATCAGCGGACACAAATGCAATCCTCCTACCAACCACACAGACACACGCAAACTGTACATTCAGATACACACACTACCTCAAAGTGGAGACCTTAAAAGGAAGCCTAGTCAAAGACAATTCATTTTCAGGTCATCAGCCAACCTTTCCCCGTTAAATAATTGAACACCGGTTAAAAAGAGGCAAACGTGCATTCAACTGTATTGGAAAATTGTATCAGACAGGATGGGTGGTTTAAAGAGTGTAACGCATTTAATGTGTATGAATCACCGAGTAGTACTGCTTTAGAATTAAAGCATTGTGATTTGGCAAATGTTTTAACTTTAACTGAGCAATCACATGCTCCCGTAAACCTTTTCAAAACCACTTAAATATTTAAGGACAGGTTTGCAATTTTTCAAGTCTTTAAACAATATTCAGGTGTCTGACTGTATCACCATCTCCTCTCTGCTCTTCCTCCTCCTCGGCCTTTGCACGTTTTTCTGACTCCTTTTCTCCCTCAACCGTTCTCCTCTTTGCTCTCCTCCCCTCTCCCCTTAATTCTCACCCTCTCTTTGACAATGCAGACAGGGCAGAGTGTAATTTCAATATGGATACATCCTGTGCATGACGTGTTGGCTTCAGTTTCACTTCCTGGGCTCCCGTGGAGATACAACATATGTTCAAAAGCTAAATATGGACATCTTTTCATCCGCCATTGGTATTTGTAGTATAGCAATGCGACACTCTGCTTTACTTTACTTGTCTCACTGATGCTTTCTTAAATGTTTTTGGCACCTTTCTCCTGTGCTTTCTCCATTTTGTTTCCGCCTCATTCATCTTTCCACCTGTTTTTTTTGTGGTCTTTTGTCCGCAGCGCTGTCTTACTCTCTCTTTCCCTGTCTTTCTCTTGCTCTCTAAGCCAGGTCTGTCTGTCAGCGATATCGTCACTGTATACGAGTACAGACACAGACACAGCAAGGACAAAAGACAACATTTGCGACAAAGGAAGCCCTGGTGGCTTCTTGATCCAGGCTGCAACAAAAGGCAGGAGCACTTGACAATCAACGGGCGCTCAAAACTCCATTTGCAGCAAAGACGGCAGAGTCTCTTTCTTTTTTACACACATGTGCACACGCACAGCAGGCTCTTAGGTAAACAGGGCAGACAGGCTCTCCAGTGGAGGAGAAATGCTTGCCCAGTGTGGGCCTACACGCTCAGCAGAGCGCCTAATTGCAGTGATAAATATGAGATGGTGGAGATGGAAGACAAAGTCTCGTAGGAACTCTCCTCGCATGAACCTGGGGAGGGAGGTGGCTGTTTAATGGGCTTAACACATAAATGGACTGTATGCACTCTCACACTAAAGAAGCAAATAGTTATCCTCAGAGGCACTAATGCACACATGCAGCACGCAAGCTAGAAAAAACATAACACAGAAAAATAGATTGAAAGACCACCTCTTAAATACTATACTGCAGTTTGTTGCAAGGACCAGAGTTTTTTCTTGCATCAAAAGTATGCATCTTCGAATAGCTGGAGGTGAAGACAGTAAATGTAACATGGAACCTTGACTCTGTCTTGAAACTGAAACTTCAATTTCATCATTAAAATGCTTGAATATATTTACGCTCAAATAAAAGAACATTATGGGTCATTATCACCATGTCCTATGTTGTAGACCACTTTTTTTTTCAAAACTTACAGGCTTAATTTAAAACTAATAAGGTCACAGTGACATGATTTCAGGAGTCGATGTAACAGGATTAACTTGTTCGTTTTTATGTTTTTGTCTCTCGCTCTGTCTTTTTTGTTTCTGTCAGTCTCTCTGCCTTCTTCTCTTTTTTTGTTTCTGTCAGTCTCTCTGCCTTCTTCTCTTTCTTTGTTTCTCTCTCTCACCCTGTAGTAGAAAATGACTGACATGCACATGTAAAATTGCTGAATCACTGTTGAATCATCAGGTGAATAACTCAAAGTAAAAGGGGCACTGCAGCCTTTGACGTGAGTGAAGGTAGAGACTCAATTTCGTCTCAATTTCTTGAGGTATGCTTGTTGGAAACTTGATCCGATTGGATTTTGGAGTTTAGAGAAGAAGACAAGAAGCCTAAGAAGAGCAGTAAACGCCCTTCTTTTTGCCCTTGTCCTCATGGCAGCTTGGGTATAACTAGGCTCGTAGAAGGAGAGTTGGCAAGGTGACAGCGTGATGCATTTGATGTGTGGAGTCGGCTTCCTGAGACCAGTACTGTAAAAAAAATATATTAATTTAAGACAACGGAGACTCATGAGTGTTTTTTTTATTCATCACATCCCCTGTAGTCAGTATCAACATATTCTAACTGAAATCCAGAGACAAAGGGCTTCACACGGCAAATCTGCAAAGCTGTCATGCCCAACCCGTTGAGAGACAGATGGGAAGGAAAAGCAGAAGAACATAGTGTAGATAAACTCTAAGAATGACGCAGATAAAAAGCATAAAAGAATAAGAGGATTAGTATATTAATTCATAATTCCCTCATCTTTCAGAGTGACAAACTGAATACAGGAGATCGAGGTGAATACAAGTAATAATTATATAGAATGCCAATATTTGGTTCATGCTTCATAAATGTCTTCATGTCAGCTCTGCAGTCTTACAAGGATCTGAGGGTGAGAGTGAGCTCATGTTTTTGAGCTGCAGCTCTGATTCTGATTAAATTTCAGACACATGGACTTTACTCTATTTAAGATATATTCAGGCAAATTTAAGGTCTTTGAAATTCATGAGTGTCCTCGTAGTTTGCCCTTCCCTACAACCTTGTGTCATGCATAATGCGAATTTTAGTGTGTTTCTGAGTTCAAGCCGATGTTGTGCCTCTTATTCTCTCTCTCACCGGGCTCATAGCGCAGCATGCATGAGAGGCTACAGCCAAAAGCTCTTAACACCAAGACCCAGCTCTAAGACACAGGGCTTTTTAAGATGCAACAGGCACCGAACTTAAACACTTTACCATTAAATCCACTCAGCACATCTGACGTGTTTCAAATAACTCGAGTCCAGTTGCTTCTCTTCAACCAGTGACAGAGAGTGGGGTAGATGCATATTGATTGAACCATCTTCAATAAAAATACTCTTCAGTTGTACATATTTACAGCACCATAACATGTTGACACAAGTAGAAAGTCAGCAAAGCTAAAACCAAGAGCTCCCTGTTTGTGCACCGCATGACTTTGAATAAACTTTCATGTACAATTGCTTTGAAGTGCATGGAGATTTTACAAGGTTACCATAATTAAAGGTCCAACTAAATATCTATATATAAGTGAATTGCATGAATAAAAAACTGCTGCCTTTGTTGCTCTGGATGCTCCCTGATTTGGAGGACAAAAGATAAACTTTGTTTGGTACACCATAATTTCACCGCAGACCAAACTTTATTACAAATTCAGCAAAGTTGCATAAGACAGTATCCGGTAACCTTATGTAACATTTTTTTTAGAGGGCATGATTTATTTTTTACTCCTAATACTTAAATTTCTGCTTTGCAAACAATTGGAGTGAATATTTTGGAGGTACTGTGTTCCTGCTTGTGTGCTGCGGCTGGGTAATTCAATCTGAGCTGTGTTCTTGGACACGATCATTAAGAGGAGCTCTGGTAGACTACACTGTGACTTTCTCTCACTCAAACACACACACTTACAGAGATGGTGTCAGTCAAGCACAGGAATAGTGACCAGAGCGAAACATCGCACCTCATCAGAAGTGCAACCGTCAGTTAACATACTTAAGAGAGTCTGTCTGTCCTGTCTCAGGGAAGAATTTCATCCAGCATTTTAGAAAATAAGATATACATTTAAACCTACAATAACTGATTTTGTTGGCCACTTGGGGGCAGCAGAATCAAGTTGTGAACACAAAATTGACATATCATCACCTTTTAAGTTGTATGGTGAATTTGTTAGCAAACCATTGCTTATCAACATATCCAGTTAATATCCAGCAATTAAGGAGCAACATTAGCATTCATTTGAAGTCATGTGTCTGGTCACCCAGCAAAACCACGCTCTTTTAGCTCTGTTTTTGGTCTCCACTAACTCCTGAGGGATCTGACTTTGTAGCTACAAAATGCTCCACTATGTTCACTAGCAAATCGGTAACTGTGTCTGTCTGCCATTCAGGTTTTTAGAGCTCAAAACAGCTGCCTGCCATGGCCGAAAAATGATGGGAGAGCAGTGAGAGTGAACCAAAAAAGTTGTGGGCCGGACAGCTAAACAATGAGCTTAAACTCGCTAGAAAGCTCTGTAAAGCCTCAGGGAGGTGCAGATTCAGGTGATAATTCTCTTCACTAACAGTGACCCCTTTCACGTTGTTATTTGGTACATTGTTATTATAAAAATATCGATTATAGCAGCTTTAAGCTTTTAGTTTTTTTCCTTTATTTGTTTCGCAGGTGAAATAGAGGTCAGCAACACTCGTTTGTCCCTGATGCTCTCAATCAGTCTTACTATTCAGCAGTAAATGTAATAAGAGGATTCCTTTGAAATACTGAGGGAGTTTTGCCAACCTTCAAAATTGTTTTCATGTCAAGGGAAGTTGCAGAGCTCTAAATTCAGACAAGGCAGAGATGTGACAGCTTGAACTAGGATTTCAAATCTGCGTTGAAAAAACACGGCCCGGCATCTGACTGAACCGCCGGAGCTCCCTTCGCATAAATCTTTCAAAGCATAAACCCATTGCTGAACATTGTCGCTGTATTATTTTTCACTATTATCTTACAAAACAGCAGGCCAGGTGTTGAGAAAACCAGTCAATCATCCATTGTGATGAAAGCGCAGTGAGGCTGAAACTAGCAGTGTCAGCACTGCTCCCAATCTCAGGGTTTCAGCTGTCACCGCTTCTCTTTCTCCGCTAATGGCTTTATGTTGCAGAGGTAAAGCGGAAGAAACAGGGAGAAGAGAGAGAGGGGGGAGGAGGGGGGCAGTTTGTGAAGGGATAAGCTTCAGCCATTAGCACTGATCCTCAGACAAGCACACTCCCCTGCAGACTCACATTGGAGGCTACATGGGAAGAGAAGATGGAGAGAATAAGTATGCTTGGGTGGGTGTATGTACATGTCTACATTTGTGCATTCATGTGTATGTGTGCCCACAAACACTGATATGCAAATGATGTGAAAGTTCACAAAGGCCAGAGAGCTTTCCCATTCGAATGAATGCAGATAGGGTGAGATGTGAATACTGTACCTGCTTGATTCATCCTCTGAAGTCAAAGAAAGTGGAGTTTAGATGGTGATAGAGAGAGAGATCAGGCGTCTGTATGTTTAAGTGAGGGGGGAGGGGTGTGTGTGTGAAAATGGATGATAATGGGAAAGAAAAAGAGAGACCGAGAGAGGGCACAATCAACAAAGAGACACTGAAATGAGAAAAAAACCCTTAGAAGTAGTTTAGATTTCAGAGAGTTTAAATATCATCAGGAGATTGACAGCCATTTTCTCTGATCTTATACAGTCAGCTCATTTCACTGGCACCTCATTCATCCTTTTGTTGTGCCACCTTCACAACCTGCCTTTATCTGGCTCTCTCCCTGGAGCCGGCAATACAATCGATGGGCCTGGACAACTCCCAGGGCAGTTAGCCTTGATGGCTGACAGGAGCTGGTTTCCATACGCGGCCTTGATGCATGCGCGTGTGTCAGGAAAGACTCAGGTGTGGGTAAAGGTTTTGCACACATGAGGTAGATAGAGGGAAAACTGTTGCTCCAAGGCAAAACGTTTAGCACGCTCATTCTTCCAATAATAATCATATAAAACTGCTTCAGCAAATAGAACACAACTCATTTATTTTTGTTTTTCAGCCCTTCAAAGTGAAGCACAATCTCTCAGCAACATTTCTACAGTAGGTTGAATTTCCCATAATGCCCACTGGCCCTTCAGTTTGTCTCCTCTGAGCGAGTTACATCCAAACGATACCAGCTTGATGTCACCGTTTCATGGCCCACGTTCCCTGCTTAAAGCAGGACTCAGGTCACCTCTCCACACATCAAAGACACTCTGCCGGCTTAAGCGACTCATTAGGTGACACAGCACTGAAAACAACTCGTGATTTACTCACTTTTTGAAATAAAAAGCTTCACACTTCCCCCAGGAAAAAGCGAAAAAGCAACACGTCTATGAAAACAAGTTGGATGTTATCAGAAGTTTCCAGTTCCTCCCTCTTGTGCCCAGAGACAAACACATTAATGAGACACATCTGTTTGGACCTTCTTTATCAGACTTATGTTTGGCAAAACTTTGGGGTAGGGATTCCTTTGACAGCACAGTATTTCACTCGATTTTCCAACTACCTTTTGACCTAACATCTTAAGCAGATTTTTTTTTCTTGTTTGAAAAGAAGCCTGCGTTAAGCCACTTTATCTTTGCCTCCAAAGAATCCCCTTGATTGATGCGTTTGTTTCCAATTTCACGTATAAAAATGCGAGTGAGCTTTAACAGCCCGCAATGTCCCCTTGCAGCTGTAAAACTACAACCGTTGTCAAGCTGTACAGAAGCACTATAAAGGTTCTAGCTGAGACAAAACCAGTGAGTTTCCAGGTGAGGTGAATTCCAAGGGGGATTGATGTCTCAGGGCGCTTTGTGTGTTGCCATGGGAGGAAATCAATCAAATCAGCACACGAGCCCCAAGAGCCTTACTGGATACTGACCTTTTGGATTGATGTTGCAAGAGGTCACTTGTTCTCTTCAGGTGATGGAAGGCAAAGCAGAGTTAATGCCCCAAAATTTCAGATGACAGGACACTTCTTTTAAAGACTTTGCAGACAACTGAAGCAATGACATATCCACTCACATATACTTGTTTGTGCTCGCATCAACACACACACACACACACACGAGCGCACTCAAAGTCTCAGAGACACATGCACACTTACCGCTCACTACACACACACACCTCCACCCTCCTGCAGTGACATTTGAAGGACAGGGGCCTGCAGGGAGAGCTGGTTTTGAGAGGTTAGATGAGGTGGAGGGCTGGCTGGTTGGGGGTGTGAGGTAAACAACACCTCGGAGTTCAGCGTGCATGCCTAATGTGCTCTCTCGCACCGGCGGCTCCGCTGGGCAAGGCTGCCGATGACAAGCTGTCTGGAGAAGTCTGCTGCAGGAGCAGCATCTCACTACCTCAGTCTCTCACACTGTTTGTTAGCTTTGCTCTGTCCAGCTGTCCACGACAACTCTGTACACTTCCTGCTTTTGTGTCCCTGTGCTGTCACTGGCTTTCTCTTCCCTGCTTTAGGCTGTCCTGACTCAACCTCTTGTCCTGTCCTCTCTTATCCGAGACTTATTAATTTAAATGTAAACAACAGGTATAAAGATGAAGACTGAACAGCAACTTTTACTTACCCAAAAATGTAATTTTTTTATAATTTTACTATCATGTGAACAAGATGTTGGAGGAAAAAAGTTTTTTGTGACCGACTGATTTTTTCTTTCTTTTTAGTGGTTTCATAGCAGCAGTCAAAAAACACGGGGGCATTCCCTTTAACTTTGTACAATTTTATGAAATGCATACTAATGATATAATCATGGTCACTGGCAGCAATGCACACATGCAGATCAAAATACAAAGATATGTACAAACGTGAATTGTACACTCTTAAGGTGTGTTCAGACTGAACGCAAAGCAGATTTTAGAGGCGGCGTGATTGCATACAAATTCAATGTAGAGGTGGACACAGGTTCGCTCAAGGCAGCGTAAATTGAAGCAAAAAATGCGTCCGCACAAGTTGAAAATGTTGAAACTTGGAGCAAAATGTGTGCTTATCCTAAGCTATTGTTCTCCACTTCATGAACATAGAGACAAGAAGAAGAAGAAGAAGAAGAAGAAGAAGAAAAAAAAAAGAGAGTCTGGAGGAAAATAACGGAAACAACTTGAGAGTTTTGAAATTAGTCCGAGTCAGAGCTGTAGCACACATATTCTGTACAAAGGCACACTCTGCTCACACACACATCTGGTGCATTGGTAGGTAGTTACAGCTAACATCTGGACTGTGGGTGCATTGGCTGTTTGTAGCGCATAAACACTCCAGCAGCTTGTGCGAATAAAGCAAGGTGAAAATTCGCTCCGAGTTCAGTCTGAGCACACCTTTACAGCTATCTTTAAAATTTTACTAGTGGTTTTTACCCCCCGACCTGAGTTCAATAACCTCATTTGTTCATGTCGTCCAATTGCAGCCCATCTCTCTACTGATTGGTCTCTGAGAGGGCAGAGGTGCCATCTGATTGGTTGTAAGTTCAGACAAGTAGAAGCAAAAACAGACAGTAATGAATACTGTTGTGTTCTGAGGAGATAAAAATCACATTGACATCATTTACTCAGGGCATACACATAGAACATTTATTGCTGCGTAGTCAGGCTTTAACCTTTGATGCCATATTCATTGACACAAGGATTTGTCTCAGAAAGATAGGAGGATATATCTTTGAAGCTAAAACAGCCCTTGGTTGCTTCGTGTTTTCCCTCTTCAACCTTTAATCTCAGGTATCCTCACTGACAAACAGGACACTTCAGGAAAAGGCAATCACTTCACCTGAAGTCATAAACAAACACGCACACACTCACACACACACAACTGTCTTTACTATCACTCATTAATACCCAACACCATGTGATAAAACATAGTCATCAAAGTGATTTTGCATGATAAAAAAGGTCAAACCCTCCGATTTTCTCACATCACCTCAGTCTTTTTGAGAAATTAAAAAAAGCAAGGTAATGATCGAAACACTAGGGATACAACAGTCTACCTCTTGAAATCAGGCTTAAAGATGAGCATCTCCTTTTTGGACGGAGCAGTTAATCAAGTGGCAGAAGCCAAAATAAGTTTGCATTAAAAGATGCAAAGTTTTGTTCATTGTTACAGTGTCAGCTTTTGATATCAAACTATGGTGTGTGAAAGGGTTGCTACAACATACTGTATGTGTGAAGAGATGGGGAAGAGAAGATGAGTGCATCAGGGTGTCATTTCAAGAATAAGCATACTGTATTGCAATCCCAGAACCATGCTTAAGGAACACTAATGTGTCCGTAATCGATATGTTGTGGTGTAACTCTCAAATTAAAGCTTTCATAGAGATGGTTTACGCTATTCATGTTTTTTTTGTTTTTTTTAGCATAGGAGGGTAAAAGCAAACAATGTTCCCTGTGTGCAGCCAGGAATGTCTGTGAGCTAGAACGATCCTCATGTGCTGAGTGAATATGGCTGTTCCCATCTCTGGTTGTCCTCTGGGACTCCAACATTTGAAAAAAA
>NTHP01000191.1:481114-506746 GCA_003416845.1 Oplegnathus fasciatus | reverse complement strand
AAAAAAAAAAAAAAAAAAAAAATCCACGAGGAACCAGTGTTCCCAAAGAGAAATGTGCTGGAGGGAACAATCACTTCAGCGCACAAAAGTTTGTTTGAAATTTTTTGCTTCGTTGTTTTATACACTGTCCACACCTTTAAAAAATGTTATAAAACTGGAAGCCACTGGCAGACAAAAAGTCCTAGACAACAAGTCAAAGAGATCGTATGGGTTAAATTAAATAGGGACAAAGTAACGGCAACACTTGCACGTGCCTATTCTCTTTTCTACAAAAATAGTGGAATAGAAATCACATGGTTATCACCCAACATTGACATCTTGATACACTTCTGTATATAGATAAAAATCTTGGTTAAATGCAATTCCATCATGCAGTCAAGGTCCCTCGCAACTCTGGTGGGTTTGTCCATCCATCTCAAATCCTTAAGCATGGTGAGAGGAAGTGGTGTCAAAAGGAGTGTGCTTGAAGTCTCACTTTATTAAGAAGCTGTGAACCATTTTTTTTGGTGCACACAAGGCTGCCCCAGGCACGTGTTATTGTTTCTTCTGATGGGGTTTGTAAAGCTCCGTCCAACCTGGCTCTCTTTCATACTCATTTCTTCTTTTTTTTTTGAGCGAGTGAGAGATGCTGGAGATAGAAAGAAAAATAACCAATTTCACGAATCACTCCATGCAAGGTTATACCTCCGCAATCTGTCAATTTCTTTTCATTTTCCGCTGCCACTCAAGACTAAGTTGACAGAGGCACAAGGCCTTGATCAGCCGATACCTATCTCCTGTTTCAAAAATACAGAGGTATGGTGAAGTGATGGGAATGATTTAATTCATGCCTTGGATACCTGAGGCAGTGCTCTCACACACAACACACACAATGAGCACACACTCTTGAACTCTCCTCCACCTCGCATTTTACTCTGAACTCAGCAGAAGGTCCTGTGCCAGAGTGAGTAGGACCTGTTGTTTCCGTCTGCCAGAACAGATGGACATTAGATCCGCTTTCTGCTTGCCCAGCCAAACAAATGACCTGCCTTCTCCTTTCCCAGCCTTCCTTCCGCCTTGATATATTCTGCCATCTCCGAGCCTCCTCCCACTTACGTGCTGCACTGCCTCTGAGACATAAACGAATCAAAACAGTCTCTGTTGGCATGGATAGCTATATCAGTTAGGGTACTTCTATTTTTGCATTTTCAACCTCAGTGAACCCGAGCCGACACAGAGAAAAGGAAACTACAGTAGAGCAACAACAAGACTCTTTCTTGTGTCTTTGAGTTTAAGCTCTTTTGTCTCTGCTCCAATTGACTCCCTGATACAAATGGGCCTCCTGGTCTTCCAATGTGAGCAGAACCTTCCGTGGCCTCCTCCACAGGCACAGCCCCTAAGAGGGTATAAGGACCTATCTTCAGCCCTTGGGCCTTAGCTCTGCAGGCCACTTCCTCACCAGCAGGCTATAACCACGACCACTCCCCTAGATAGCACAAAATAGGACATGGGCTTGTCACAAATGTATAGAAAGGGGTTGAGGGGGCAAGATGAGGGTTTGGTTTTGGAATACAGGACATCATGTGTCATCAAGCCTCTCTCTCACTGATGGAGCAGAGAGAGTGAGAGGGACAGCAATGGGTTTAGATCCAAGGAATGGAGAGACAAAGAAAGAGTAAACAGTAGGTTTCATCTGTTTTTCCGACAAGGCCCTACTGTTGTTTGGCTTGAGCTCTTCCCTTTGAACCCTTGCTCGCCATCTCCTATTTCCCCTCTTCCTTCTCCTCTTCTTGTATCAACTAATACCCCTGTCCAGGGGTTGGCCAAGAAGCCTTGGGGGTCCATAAGCTCCAGGCCCAGAATCTCCCTGCGGCCCTCCCTGCCCCGGGATGACAGCAGCATCCCCCCTTGGTCCAGGCTGCCTGTGCTGTTGCACTTCTTCACTGCTCCTCCCGGGTACACCAGGGAGCTGGGCGACAGCAGTGAAGTCAGCGACAAGCTGCTCAGTGTCTCTGACAAGTGTTCACTGTTGCCCGCTTGGCTGGAGCCACAACCACCAATTGACGATCCAATGCCGATGCCCAGGTCCTCGTCTGAAGGGTCAATTGAGTCGTCACGGGTGTAGCCCGGGCTGGTGCTACCTCGGCCACTGCTCTGGCTCCGCTGGTGGCCCCTGGTGGCCTGGAGGGTTAGGCCTGACGAGGGGCTCGGCCTTGGTCTCAGGGTCTGGACTGGGGAGGAAATGGCCGTGCTGTCTTCAGGCAGCGGGAGTGGGCACACGAGTGGTAACGGAGCTGTAGGCAAAGGCAACTCCAAGTTCTGTGGTGGAGAGATGCTGAAGCTCAGTCCTTCTTCCAGGGTGGTCTGGAGGCTGCCCTCAGAGCTGCCTGTAGCAAGGGACGAGTCACTGTGGGATGGGTACTGAGGACAGAAGGACGGGAGAAAGGGGAGTGGAGAAAGAAAGTGGACATTTCATTAAGAGTGTAACAAGTAACTTTATGTAATATCTGTTATTTTGATGACACAGACCATTTCTCTTAAATGCTGATTACAAACCAGTTTTAATAATAATAATTTCACACATCATCAGCTGTTGTCAGTGACCAAACTTCTGATCTGACTGATCTGATAGCTTGCTCAAGCCTCTACCGCAATAAAGCCTTAAAACTGTTTTTCCGTGTCATCTAACCTGTTTGACTGTGTTTTGTCCCTCTCCTCCCCTCCCCCTACCTGTGTACAGAGCATCTTGCTATGGGCTCCTGGGGAGCAGAGCGAAGCCCAGGAGGCTGGGGAGGTCAGCCTAAGGCCCCTCGACAACCGTAGGCTCCTACTGCGGGGGGGTGCTGGGATGGCTGCTCCTGCAGGGTGGAAGAACTCTGCAGGCAGATGGAAGAGAGGAGAAATGCCACTGGCTCCTCCTTCTCTGTTTCTTCCCTTGTTGCTGCTGCTGGAGACGCCACCTTGAGGAGGGAATACACTCTTTCCATTTCTATCCTGGTGTCAATTCATGTATTGTTTCCACTTTTCTAGTGAATATCTCTTGCATGAGAAGGATTTCTTTTCATCTGAATAATATATACAGATCCAGCTATAGTGGAGGTGTGTATTATATTCTATATTTATCTGAAGCAATAGCAATTTAATTGCTATTAAGGCAGCAGGCCAAGCGCAAGACTTGCAGGTGGATGTCGTGAGTGAATTCCTATTACAGTCTACACAGATTCTTCTTATTCTGGTGGGGCCCATTGTTGCTGTGCAGGGCGGTGGGTAGAAGCACCAACTGTTTCAGTGAAGCTGACAGACATATGTTGATGTTTTAATGTGTACTGTGGGTCTGAGTATATACTTTGTGAATAGATTTACAGTATGTTTTCTTTGATATTCATGTTGGAAAGTTTTATAAAAGTAAGTTCTTGTCCATATTGTGTCATTCAGATGATTCAGATGTGCTACTGTCAATTTTACCCACCACTTTATTTATATATGATATAAGCTGCAAAAAATAAAAAAATATTTAACTTGTTTTGTTGGTACAAATACATATTTAAATCTATTAATCATTAATACATCCCTTTGCAAATCAGCCTGGTAGTAGAGTGGATATACTTCATCTAGTTTTACTCACCAGGGCTACAGTGAGGTGAGCACATGTGTGGTTGGTGTGTTTGCATCTCCATCTCCTGTAGCGCAGTCTCCATCTCAGTGCCGGTGCTTAGGGCCCGGCAGGGATGGCCGAAGCCCTGCACCTGGCTCTGCACCACGGTCTGGTGGCCTCCTGCATGACTCCCTCCACCTCCAGCCTCCTCAGAGCTGCGGGAGTCACTGCTGCACCTTCCCTGGAAGAAAACAGATGATCTGACATTGAAGAGAAAGTCTTTTCCAACAAATCTCCAGCAGAGATTAATCAAGTAAGATTGTGGATTTTTCCCAAACTTAATTTTAAAAAAGAAGATACCTTAGACATGAAGGGAGAGGTTCAATATGAAAAAATAGATATATTAATTGCTGGGACTAGTTGAAAAAGCTTATAATCATTAACATAACTTAAAATTAGCCTTAACTTTGTATTTCTTCTGCAAAGGGACAATTTAAGCTAAGGATTAGCATTAGATTTTGTAAAGTGACAATTCCTGGACCAAGCCTGATAGAAAATGAGTACAGAAAAAGCAGCCCCTCTGGCATTCCTGTGGATATCAAACATGGCCTCTGATTCACATCATCCCTCGGGCTTTTCATTTAAGTGCTGGTGAAGGGCTGAGAACTGATTATGAGCCGAAAGAGCCTGTTATTGTCATGTTAATGTTATATATTGTAACAATAACTGTATGGTTATAAATGTGTGAGCGTGTGTGATGGCTGCAACAGCTGGAAGCAGGAGGGAAGCAGGGGGCAAATTAAGGCAGGAGTTCAGCTTTGTAAGCTCTTACCTCGTACGTTTTAATTACCATCATGTAGGGACTGCAGAATCATTTGTGCATGTTCGTGCACACATGTGTGTATGTGTGGGTGTGTGGGTACGCTTTTGTGCTTCCATTAGTGTATTGTACCTCTGAGTCATTCAGTTCTAGCCCCTGAACAGCCCCCTTTCAAACAGGCAGCCACCCACACCCATACAAACCTCAAACAGCCTTGGCACACATGCTTAATGCCACCCTCACACACAAACAAACACACACACACATGCATTTGTTTTTACCAAACAAATAAAATCCCTAACCTTAGATCCTTTCTCACCTTCTGTCTTTCTCTCTTTCTCTTTCTTTTTCCCCTCATCTAATGAGCAGTGGTTCACAGCCGCTGCTGTAGTTGCAGGCTTATCTGGCTATCCAGAACCAAGGAGCATTACCCCATTACAGAGGAGGATATCTAGGAAGGACGGACGATAAGGGATGGAGATAGAGGGGCTAGAGGGAGGTACGGAGAAAGGTGTGCAATTACCAGAGGGGCAACACTGAGAAAGGAGAAGCATGAAAGATAAAGTCGGAAGAGGGGGATTGGGTGCAAGAGAGGGAGGCATGAGAGCCACCCAGAGTAGCAACTAGGGAGAGCCTAATTTTATTCATGAGAAGGTTGTGGTGGATAGAGTAGGTGGATTCTTCAAAGACAAGATAGTTACCACTGATGCACAGAGAGGACGAGATAAAGGGGCCTTTGGAACCTAAGGTTTATATCTGTAATTCACAAGAGAGCCTACAGCATAGCCATGAAAAAGATTTTATAACGGTCATTTGTTTTGTGCTTCCTGGAATGAATACGAAAAATCATCAGTGAGCCTTTGCCGTTGTTTGTGCTTAGAACAAAGTGCTGCTATGCTGTGCATGTTAAGTACAAAGTAGTGGCCACACTAGAAGTTAATCACAGTGAATTTGTTGTGTATTCAGTATTGTAGTGGTCCCTGCATCTGTTTCTTTCTCTAAAGCTTTTTTTTTAACACAAAAAAGTTTTACTGACATGAAGCTGGATCTGCTTTGGCTTCTGTGCAAAGCAGGTATGCAGCCCAACTAAATGATCCTGGTACTGACATTACAGCAGGTGCTCACTCCCTGTTGTGATGACCCAGAGGTCGTATGAACATTTTCTATGTATTTGTGTAGTGCTCTAATCTTTTCTGTGCATGTGTTGAAGATCTTTTTCTCTCTCTCTGCTGCGGTGCCTGTGTGTGATGGGCTGCAGTTGAGCTTGACTGATTAGCTGAGTGAATGATAGACTGTCAGTCTAGGTTGTTCCAGGGAGCTGATTGGTTCCAGCCTCCAAGTTTGCGGTTTAAAAGTTCAGCTTCCCCCAGCTCCTACGGGCTCTCCTCTCTCCACTTCCAGCCAGACTGCCAGCCAAAATGTTTCTGTGTGAAATGTAATAGATCTGCTAAATTGATGTGACAGCCCAGGTTTGGTAGGGGCGGGCAGCCTTTTTGTCTAACCCTCTTTTCGATTAGGAGTTAGGTTAGTGACTTGTACTTTTGTTTCTTTTATTTGAGTAGGTAAGTTTAGGTTGCTCAACTTTAGTACCCTTTTGTTTAGTTTTGCTGTTACCCCACCCTGAAGCTAAAAGATTTGAATAAACCTCTAAAAAGGCTGCAAATCCTTTGTTGCTGGTGGTTCTTGGGAGCCGGGAAGAGGGGAGTCTAATTTTTCATGTTGCGCCAGGGTTTCCCCTAGGCCGGTCGTAACACTGTCACACGCAAAAACTCTGTTTTAGTAGGTTTTGCTGTTACTTAGCTATTCACCATATGCTAGTTATTATTGGGATGATCATTTTATTAGGATTTTTATTTATTTTATTTCTAATTCTGGGTAAAGCCAATACAAGAACATCTGTGTAAATGTATGTATGCATGTATGTATGTATGTATGTATGTATATCAGTACTGCACATTTGTACATTTTTCAAGGCTTTAACGAGGTGTATTCTTTTTTCTTTTTTCAGAAGTGTAAATCCTAATCTCCCCACCTCACTCTGCTCATACCCACCTTGCCCTCTCGTGCCAGCAGCTGGTAGGCAGTATGTTCGTCCAGACTGAGGTCATCTGGCAGGGCGGGGGATGAGGACTTGTCTGACAGCTGCTCTGACTTCAGCGATGCCTGCTCAATCTCTGCCATCCTGATCTGCTGCAGAAATGTACCTCTTGTTATTCATGTCTCAAAATAGGAAGGGATAGGGAATACAGCAAATGTTTCAGACTTCCTGGAATGAATTAACAGAACATGGTCTCCTCAGTGCTCAATATAATGCGTGATCTATTCTAGGGTTCAACCATGACTTCAGTATCTTACATCTTTGTGTACATAGATATTACATTTCTAAAGGATCAGCAACAATGTTTTGAAGATGTCTCTCATGATTCCTTTGTTTATACAGTATCTCTTATAGACCTATCTGAGCTACACAGACAAGATAGGTAAAACCTCCACCCAAGTTTCGATATGCTTCACCAGATGTTGACAATTCAAAGTGGCCAAAATGCCGTGGCACCTGTCTGTAAAGAGAGCAGGGTGAGAGATTTCAAGAAGTAATAACATTGCTTTGTCATCATCAATTCAACAAATATTTCCCAGTGCCCCAAAAGATATGTGAAGAGAGAGGCTGAATGAGAGGCAAGAGGCAGATATCTAAGCAGTGCGCATACAGTAGGTGTATGCGTGCGCACCTGCAGTATCTGCATGTAAGCAAGAGTGAAGAGATGTTTTTTTTTCCATCAGGAGCGGCATTGTTGTGGCACCAGAACCTCATAATTCTGCCCCTACAGCTAACTGAGTATGTTTTCAAACACAGCTGTACATTAAAATGGCATTGCTGTGTATATGGTAACAGTGTTTCATGGTGCTTGTCGTACTCTCACACACATACAGCAATTCTAAAGAGACAACATTAGCAAACACAAAATGATTGGGAATTGTGACAACAATTGCTCCAACTGTTACTACCTCTCTCATTTGTTCCAACATTGGCTCCAGCTAAGTTTGTCTCATCAGGACTGCAGGTAACTCAGCCCATATGGCTATTGAATTGGTTTTAAATTATCGCTGCATGAGCCTCCTGTGAGCTCAAGCTTCTCGGCTGACACTCTTCTCAATCCCTCCCCCCTTGCAGCACTTTCTGTGCACAATTTCAAAACATACTGCAAACAGTGAGCTGGAGTGGAATTTCAGGGTTCTGGGGGTGCTATGATGCGCTCAAGCAGTGTTTCTTAAAAAGAGACAGAGCAATAAATAGCCAGAGAGAAGCATTAAAAATGGTACTTAAAAAGGGCCAAGTGAAATCCAATGGAGTGAGGCCTGTTAGCGATATATTAACACATGCCCATAGGTGAGAAAGACAAAGAGATTCATAGAGAAAGATTCATGGCTGGATATGCAGCAGTAAATTACCATTGCCGAAGCCCCCAAGGAGAGAGAGAGCAAGAGAGAGAGAGAGAGAGAGAGAGAGAGAGAGGTGGGATGAGGCAAGGCAGAAGCATAGCAATGCAACTCATTAATTTAAAGGAACACTTTGCAGTTTTTCTGTTTTATCTCCATATACCGGCCCTCACGAATGCTTCTATGTGACAGTCACCATATCTGCAGACTTGCTCTGTGTCTCAGAGTCGGGCTGCAAATAGCTTCAAAAAGGTCCCTGCGAGTCATCTGTTGGTACATTTATCAGCAGGTAACGGAAACTACAGCCTTTCTCTTCCTGTGTTCTTGGCTGTGCCTCCAGAGACAATGAAAAAGGCGCAATGGGTACGGGAAGAGTTGCAACACAGTTGCTTCCAAGGTAATTACGGATATATTGAAGGCTTCACTACCAAGACTCAACTGATTGCTTCTGTCCTGCAGTACTTGCTTTCATCTTTCTTATATTTTATATGTTTATTGTTATGTACCAACATACCAAATCAAATTCCTTGTATGTGAAAACCTACTTGGCAATAAACCTGATTCTGATTCTGATTCTGAAAGTGTCCACCGCAGCTTGTGAGCGGCGAGGCAAGGCATCCTTTCATCCAGCGCCGCTGAGAGGCAATGAGAGGAGAAGATTGTGTGACTGAGTAAAAAAGTAAGCATGACTAATATCTTATGGCCACATTGCATGACTCATACTAGTCGGAATATGGTAAGCGTGTGCAATATAATTTATGCTAAACATAAGAAACAAGTGCACTGGTAATCAGATGATAATTTTCCACAACACACAGGTGCAAAAACAGACACACCTGCTGCCTCCCACAGGTTTTTTCATACTACCACAAGGAGTCAGCAAAGTCAGAAATGTTGAAATCCTTCACATTTAGCTTTAACTGGCTTGATAAGTATTTCCATGTTTGAGTCACAGGTGCATCAAAGCAACAATTTGTGCTTACCTATCAAAAGTGTGAGCACATTACACAACTTTACACAGCACAAAAAACTGTATAATTCTGCTACTAACTTATTTCTCCTCTCAGACCTCTTGGAACTCCTTATTTGTGGAAATATGCCAATGTATTACCATGCACCAAAGTCCATTTACATTATGCAGTATCATCATGGGATAGTTTTTGCCTAATAGATATAATTGACCTGCTGATGGCCATGGATCAACATCACTACTGGTCTGTGACTTATACTTCCCCTATGTCAGAAAATTTGAGCTATGAAAATACCCACAAAAAATAAGCAATATTACTCCTGAGTGTAGCTTTGCTATGGTTAAGCCTCAGCCTGTTCAGGTAGCTTTCAGAACTATGCTTTCAAAATAGCTTCAGAAACTCGCCTTTCAAGATGGCGCCCTTCCAAAAATTGTGTTGAGAAATAATGTTGTGGAACGCTTATGTTTGCTTGAGAAGTGCCTGTTTATGCTATCAAGTGAATAAATGGCATAAAAGGCCTTTACTGCTCCGGTGAACTGTTCCCTGCAGACTCAACTGTAGTCAGTCTCAAGCTGTGGCTGATCTCAAGTCCTTATTAGGCAGTTACTTGATGAATATTTCCACTGTCACACACACTGCACCCAGGTGTCCCGCTGTGCCTTCCTGTCCCCTTAAACGCAATAACATTGTACATGACTCTCAGCAGTGAAAGACTCATCTGTCTGAAAATGGCACACACCCACACTAGCTCTCTCACACACAAACAATGTGCAAGTCTGATGGTTATAACATGGAAAATTGAGGGAGAACAGTACAGGATAAGATACAGTAAATCAGAGATATATACAGTAGAGGGATAGTCAGAGGGGTGGAGGAATGGATAGAAAGAGGAAGCATGTAAAAGAGGAAAAGATTGATGGTTTGACAGCATCTGCAGACAGGCAGAAAGCAGGACTGACAGGTGAGAGTGTGTGGAGCCCAGTTATTGCTTCTTCTGAGCTGACCCGCTGCACTTTGTCATTGTGATGGACAACACTGGCACAGGACAGTATGTTTGTGAGCGTGTGTTTTATGCAGGATCTCCTGTGTACAAACTACCCCCAAAATGCAAGCACAAGTAAAGGAGAGTGTTGGTGTGTGCGTGCATGCATGCATATCAGGAATGGTTGCATGTGTATATGCATGCAATGGGCCTCATTAATCCACATTTCTGCACATATGGAAAGTTGATATTATCTTGTGTTGATGCTGTGTTTAATTAATTCCCTGTTATGCTGTAACATAATAACACATTCAGTAGTTGACACAGCATGACCTTCAGCAACACTTCCCATTTAAACTGCTTGGTGGATGAATGAAGCCCTGAAAGCACGTGCAAATGCATGTTCCTGTGTATGTCCCTGTTGCAAATCTGCATGCATGCAATCTGGTCCGAAACATCATGATAGTACATGTGCGTCGTGTATATGTGTGTGTGTGTGTGTGTGTGTTGTATGTTAGCGTATACTATTACCTGTACATTTTTGCACATGTGTATGCTAAGGAAGGTAGAGGTTTTTCAGTCTTATATTTCTACCTTCACAATAATTTGGGGCTTGCAGCCAGTGTGAATTTATTTCAAACTGTCCCTCAAGTTTATTTTCATCCAACACCTGGGGCCATATTTACCAAGCATCTCAGAGCAAGGAATCAGACCAAACTGGCCCAAACTTCTGATTTATATTTGGTCCTACTTTCAGGCACAGGAGTTAAAAGCATTCCATAAAATAAGATCATCCTATCACTACCGGGATTGAGAAGAGCTGCAGAGCTGCCCTAACCTGTTATATATGCCCAGCACGTGGACAAGGACTGAAAAAACGTGTGCATATACATGATGTACACCCACATAAGATTTGTTTTTTGATTGCTTTGTCTACAAAACTTGGCCCATTTTGCAGAAAACAAAATCTTAAAATTTACATTTATTTGACAACAAGAATCTACAGGTATTAACAGCAATGATTTGGGTTCCTCACATCTGTGACGGCATTAATGCATTTCAAAGCTTCACAGCTGACCTGTTCCTTCCCCACCACTAAACATGATAATGAAACACGACTTGGTAAGCCTGGTTTTGATGAATTATGAGCGTAGCCGTAAGGTAAGATGCCCTGAATGACCACAACTAAACCGTGGCATTTTCAAATACACTATACAATCTGCAATCGGTTTATATTTCAGTCTGGCTGCTGTGTGGTCGACTGTACGTGCTGCTCTCTCTCTCACTCACTGAGCGCAGCTGTCAAGCCAAAGAACTGCAGCAACAGCGAGCAAAGAGGACTGCAGATTCACCTGCGCCTCCATTCAAGGGAAAGTATAATGCATTGATAGCATTGCTTAAGGGGTCATAAAAGTGGCCAAGTCTAGTGGCATGGTTGCTAAATTGGCAACTGAGAGGCGGTTTCTTTTTAAATAGGCTTCCTATTCTGAGGTGGCAGTATGTTTTAATACTAGTGAAATATTCTATGTGATTAATAGGAGTGATTCTGACATGTTTGACAAATATGGGCCTCCAGGTTGATCCTGTAAAGGGCAGTGGTTAGAGCCTAACTAACCATGCTCATGTTAAAAATGTATGCATATATCCATGGTACCGTAAGGTACACCTCCTCAGGTGTGTGTGTGTGTGTGTGTGTGTGTGTGTGTGTGTGTGTGTGTGTATTGGATGTACAGTATGTGTTATTCATGTGTGTTCACGGTGGTACCTCTTGTGGGTGGCCCTTGCAGTCTTTGCAGATGGGTGGAGGAGAGGAGTAGTGGTGGAAGACAGAACCGGAGAGGTTGTCGATCATCAGCATCTCCCCCTCCAATGTATCCTTGATCAGGAGAGATACGCTGTCCAGCCACTGGCTCTCCTGGAACACATACACACACACACACACACAAACACATACACACGGGACGCAGGCCGGCAGACCAGTATTGCACGCAGGCGCAAACATGTGCACATGCGGACATGCGAGGACAAAGAACACGCAGGGAAATGCATACACCATCGTAAGGGTTATAAAACTGTCTGTGTGCACACGCAGGTATGCTCTTATACTTTATGTACTCACACACAAATGCACACAGTCACACATGTGCATATTCATCCACACACATTTCACATTACCTTAACCTTAATTTCTAAAATTCCTCCACAAAACTAAAAAAAAAAGCATCTTAAACACCTTCACTGTGTCAGAGATCATGTACAAATAAACCAGAACAAATCCCCCTCTCATACTTTATTGGCCTTTAGGGCTAAACACCGTTCTCTTTTGGAAAAAGGCTCCTCAATAATATGACTCCAAACCCTCATTAGCCAAGTAACACATAATTTTACTATCAAAGCCTTGAGCACTGAGAGCGGTGCAATTACATTTGATATATCACCTCAATTAGGCTGTTCAATACCTTGTTGAAACAATTTAAGATTTAAGCATTTGCTTTGTGCTCTGGGTATTATTAGGTTTAAAGCAATTTAGACTGAATCAGTCAGGGCTTTTTCTGCGACTTAAATGATCCGTCCTTGCTTGAATCTCATCTGCCAGATTGGTTTTCCCAGAAACCAATCTGGCAGAAAAAGGAAACTACTGACAGAAGAGGGAAACTACTTTAAAAATCATTTCTGTGTTTCTTGGCAGGGCACTGTATTTCACAATGAATTGGATGCATTGTGCCTGTAGCACATTCATAACAGCCAAAATAACTGTATTACATCAGCAGATATATCCCAAAAGATACTGCGAAACAAGGTCACTCCTCTTCAATCCCCACACAAGCCTATTTTCATAACACATTTCTACGATGCTGCTTATAGGACTATACTTGGATCTGTTATGCAAACACACATTTCTGACTCATACTGTTATATTACAATCACTCATGGCTCATGTTTTGAAAATGAGGGGGCTAGGAATTCAAGAGACAGGTTACTGTACTCCCAGCAGTATAAATATACCCAAATCATGCTGGTTTATGAAACAGTGTTGCAGTGCCACATTTTGGCGCAAAGACAAACTCGCTGCGAGGCTGACTCTGCCATATCCAGCTCTTTTAATACATGCATGTATAAAAAACACACTTTTTCTCTCTCTCTCTCGCAGACAGTCCCAAGATAGTCCACTCTGTGTAGGTGGAGAGCTTGATATAAAAATAATGTTTGATTGACTGTGGTGGCCTATGTGCTGGCCTCCATTAATAACTGTATTAGTGGACAACAATAGGGCCCGTCTACAGGGAATGGAAGTTGAGAGAGACAGGAGAGTGCTGAAATTAATTACTGCGTCTATCTGACTGGCACTGGCTCAGCTATTATCTCTCCTCTCTTATTCCCTTTCCCTCTCTCCCTCTGTGTGTGTCGACTTCCTACAGTGTCTCCTCTAGTCCCTGTGCAATATATTACTCGTGTTTCAGCAGAGTCAAAAATGACTTTTTCACTGTGTATTATGGCACATTAGAGAATATTGTATATCATCAAATCTGATCTATCAACACTCTTTGAGTATACAAACATCCATTTTATGGATGACTTTATGGATGAAGTCGTCATAAAACCCATATTTCTGTTTATAAATATAGTGTACTAAGGACATTTATTTGTATTTGCTGGAGAAGCTACTGGTAACATCATGACAATATGTGGAGATTCATGAAATTTTTAAGCACCACAGCACAAGGTGTCACACCGTTTGCACTTGTACGCTTCCTCACATGAGCCTTCAACACACACACTCTCTCACACACACACACACACACACACACACACACACTCCCACCCCAGGACCTGTGCTCTGAATAAATTGCATCGGTCTGCCAGATCCCTTATTGCATCACTTGAGAGACAGAGAATGAGAGAGAGGGAGATCGAGATAGAGAGAGAGGGGGAGGATGCTGCCAGTGTGTTCTCCCTGGTCTGCATTAAGTTCTTTTGTCAGCCAACACTGAGCTAAAAATGGCTCCATGCAGCCAACTTTAGCTCTACAAAGGTGAGACACTTCATGGCAGCCGATGAGTCATCTTTATGTGTGTTTCTGCACGGATATCTCAGGCAATCATTAGCGATTTCGTAATGGAAGCGGGTGTCTTTGCTGTCAGGCTGTGAGGAGAAATGAGAGACCATCTACTCTCACACACAGACGTAGGCAGCGAAATTGTCATTTAAAAAATGTAACCTGTGCATGTGCGCCTGCAAAGTCACGTAGTCTCATGTGAGTACTCAAAGGTTAATAAAGCTTAAATGAAAAAAAAAGGCTTAATTGAGAAAGCGATTCAATTTGCTCATATCTCCTTGCTGACAACATGGGTTGCTATGACTACGGTAAAGGAAGACAAAAACATACTTTAGAAAGGTAAAATGAAAATATATGGCCTAGCCTTGACTTTCATCTGCTTAATATCACTTTAGTAGTTTGGTTTAATTGTGGAAAATGCCTTTAATTCCAGCCCAATGTTTCTACATTCATATTAATTGGTTTCTTAACACAATTACACTTGTGCAATGTTACCATTAAGGCACAGCTCAGTGTCTCTTTCTTCCTGTTCTTATATCTGCCTTCTCTTTTTATTCCCTCTCTTTGTGTAAATGTTTAACCTCCCTTGCCCTCCCTTCCGTCTCACAAAATGTATAAAAGAAAAAGAACAAAAGTACAAACGCATTATACAAAGAGGTTGGTAAAATGACGGAGTGTAATCATGCAATGTGGCTGTCAGTCAATTTCACAAAAAGAGATAGAGCAAAGATTCTCTACTCTCGCCCATGTCAGCGCCATTCAAACACTATACAGAAATTACTGCCATATTGTTTACCTCTTTTGTATTCTTCCAGCTTGTAAATCGAATATGTAATTTTCTCTGCATGAACTAATGCATTGATACTGTGTAAAGAGAAGCAAACTGGCAGGCAGCCAGAGAAACAGAAAAGAATACTTAAAAGTAGGGATGTCTCCATTACTTTTTTTGCCCCAGATACTGATCTGAATTGTTTATTATCCAGTATCTGCTGATACAGTGTCTGATCCAAAATTCATATTTTCCTGCATATATATTTTCCTACATAATACAGCTGCAAAGTGCACACTAGGCCTATATTAAAATCATTAAAACAATTACTTCAGCGATTTATATATGTTTACATATGTTTGAAAGCTGAACCACTACTCTTTAAGAAAATCTGGACTGCTTCACACTTTCCATAATTTCCTCCTATATAGTGTATATTCTCCTATAGTGTTCTGTATAATGTTCTTGGAGAGAAGAGTGTCAGAGTGGACACCGCAAGAAGGTTTTGATAGTATTTAGGCAACTTATTCCCACTGCGGACAAAAGAGAAGCATCATGTAGGAAATGAAGGTAAAACAGTCACAAGGCAACATTTATATATTAATTTTTTAGCCCAAAGCACCTTCAGTACCTTGCTGGAGCAGACTGTCATCTTAACAAACTGCTGGCCACTGTTGACGTCGCTCTACAGTTACCTTGCCTACAATGTGCTGCATTACACAATGGTTCCACTGTTTCAAATGACCACAGCGAAGCATTACAGCTGAGCTACATCTGGCACATAATAAAAAAAAGGATCAGAAATGGATCTAAATCAATCAGGATCTTATAGCCGAAATGGATCCTTAATAAAAAAGCTTTGATATGCCCGACACCAATCCTGCAGATTGGATTGAGACATCCCTACTTGCACACAAAAACACACGCACACCCCCACCCACACATACAAAATAGGCCTTTCACACTATCAGGAAACACACATACGAATACTTGCACTCTCTCTCACACTCACACACACAGAAATACACACACTCACTTGTGCTGGTGAGTACAGGGTCCGGCTGGAGTCACGGGAGTTGTACGCTCCTGGGTGCGCAGTGGCTGCCGCATGTCGCATCTTCCTCACTCCTTCTCCCCTCTCTCCTCTGGCACCTCCTCTCTCCTTTCCACCCACTGTGCCTCCAGGTCCTGATCCAGCAGCGACTAGTCCTTTGTCCATTCTCGCACCCCCACAGCCGGGGGCGCCCATGCAACAGAGGGTGCCCTGGGCCAGCTCCAGCTCAATTTCTGCATCCATCTCCGCCTCCTCTTGGGCCTCCTTGTTGGAGTCGTCCAGGTGCTTCATCAGCACGGCCACTACCACGTTGATGAGCACAAACTGGGCGGTGAGCACGAAGGAGACAAAGTACATGGGCGAAATAAACTGAAGGCTAGGATTGCAGGCATAGTCCACATCAGTGCCGTGGTCTGGTGGGCACTCCCGCAATGTGTCCTGGTGTCATGAAGGCAGAAGAAGAGGAAAAAGGTCAGGACATGGTTGGTTAGGAGTGTGTGAAAGGGGACGATCAAAGATAAGTCATCAGGAGTACAAAACTGGATAAAGCTTTGTGATGAAACAGGAAGTGGACTAATTTACAGGATCACCTTAACATATAGGAAATCTAATAAGCAGCCCTGCAACACATATTTTTGAAGTTTGTAACATTCAGTTTTTGGTGAGAGTTGAGCGTCAGAGTCAGGAAAGTGTTGATTTATTTTTTTGGTAATTTATGAGGCTATAGTTTTGTGTTGTTTTTGAACTGGATTGGATTTTACTGTAAGAAATGGCACACATAATCGTTGACATTTTACATAACTTAAGCAAAGATGGAAAAATCGATATTTTTACTATTGATAGTAGCAAAAATGCAGGTCAAGCTCTAAATGTCATCTTACAATGCAGAGAGCTCAGCTAGACAACCACTGAATCAAAATTGTAAAGTACACTTTAGGTAATAATAGAATGCATCTAGCTCATGTTAACAAGGCTCTTTGTATTCATGACAACTTGTATAATCATCATACACTTAATTGTTTTGCTTCTATGCAAAACAACAGGAGTTTTTTTTTTTTCCTTCTGTAGCATTATTCTAGTGGTTTTCCACTCTGGTTAACATGCACACAGTGGAGCTCAGTCAGAGCAGAACCAAAGTGACAAGTGTTTTCTGGAGGAAGTACACATATCTCACCCAGGCTGTGACCACACATAACAATTTTAGCCCTCTGAGCTGAAGCTGGTCTTTTCTATCTAATTTGGCATGACATTTACACACTGTGCTCCTTCACACAACATCTCCATTTTCTGCCTTCACTCTCTTTCCATGTATTTCTTTACATATTTTTGTTCTTTCTTCCACCAAATCTCCATTTGCTCTCACTCTCACTGCTCTACCTCCCCCTCTTTTCATTTTTGCTGTAATTTTCTCTCTAGAGGGTAGAACGCATAATAACTGGTCAGTTCTTTTAACCCCCTTCCCATGCTTTCATCCTCCCTCTTATTACAGTTCACTGGTGCCTCCTTTTTTTCCCCCAATGCCCTCTTACCTATCTTCCTCTCCCTCATTATTTCCTCTCTTCCCTATTGTCACTGCATGACTAATAACCACTCTGCCTCACCTGCTTCTTACTAAACTAAAACAGGTCTACCTCTCTCACCGCCCAGGTAGTAATTTGACGGCTAAAATGACAGAGATTTACTCTGAGAGGTAGCATCTGTGGCCCGCTTCTTTGCTTCATGGCCCGCTACCATCCACAGTGCCTGTATCCAGTGTGTGTTTAATGGTCCACGCCCGACACGCTCCAGCATAATCCCTATTCCCCCTCGCAGCCTAGGTGTGCGGAGGAGTGGTCGTAGCTGCTAGTGGAAGTAGATGTGTGTTCTGGGGAAATTGGTATTTTGCTTGTGTGTGTGTGTGCAATGAGGCACAGTCACTCCCTTGGCCATCAGTAAGGAAATCTGTGCCCCCGGTGCTGAGCAAGCACATTTCCTTTTCATCAGCAAGCATCACTAGAGTGGAAGACAGGACGGATGAGAGAAACAGAGGAGTTTGTCTCTCGTCTCTCTTAGACCATTCACTGTTTTTGTAGTTTGGTATTTTCTTCCTTTTAATACTAAGAAAGTTGTATGAAGTTGTATGAATGTGACTTTGTACCTTCATTATGCCATTCCAGTTGTCGCCCGTGGAGACTTGAAACAAAGTAAGGAAGGCCATGCCAAAGTTCTCAAAGGTAGCGTGACGACTCATACCCTCACAGGGGTAGTCTTCATTGCAAACTGAGGATGAGAGTAAGGTGGGTGGATGGAGGAAGAGAGGAAGTTATCGGGTCACAGATAAGAAAGAGGTGAGAGGGCGAAGAGAGAGAGAAAATGGAACAGGAAGGAACAAAAGAAGAATAGACTTGTGAAGTTAAACACTCAACACTTAACATGTCATTACTCCCAAAAACTGCAGAAGCATGCACCATTTCTGTCGCTAAGCTGCCTGGATGACTGTTCAAACAAGCCAACTCAGTGTAGACAAAGTCTGTTATCAAATCAGTAGCAATGTGACCAAACACTCTATTTGTCTTTGAGCTTATATCCCAAGATAATCTCTGGAATGGCCTCAAGAAAGAGACACTTGCATTTGCTACTAATCCTTTCTCCTGCCAAGCCCCAATAGGGAGCAATGTTGCCACTGGCTGCAGCTGCAGCACAGCGAGGGAAATGTGACAGTTTGGAAGATATATCTTCCAACTTCAATGTGGATATTTTAGGACAGTACTTATGTATCAGAATACTGGAGAGTGGGTTGATTCCCTAATGGCTGTCTGACTGCAGGAGAGAGAACTAATGAAAAGGAATAAAGGATGGAAAGGAAATAAGAAGATTTTCATAATAAAGTTAATACAAGTCCTCTCGCTTTTATGTGCACAAGATGAATTACTATAATGAGTACACGAAAACAGACATTGACTTATGTTTTAATCCCCTTACAAATATGTCTTATGAAATATGCTCTTCAACCAGTTGGAATAATCCTTTCATCTAAACATTACCACATATGTATGTGATAAAAGGATGAATCCAACTAGTGGAAGAGCATATTGTCCACACATAATCACTATAGATGTACCACATATATCATGGTGCATATTTTGTTACATTCCAGATAATACACAGCTTTAAGGTACACCTTGAGATCAAAAAGTAACCCATCCACTGTGAGAGGAAAATCTGTCCAAAACTCAAAATCCTAGAATTAACTAAGAGATTCTTCTGCAGACAAATCCCCTTTGAAAGCCCACAGGAAGCTCGATTTGTGGCTTCACAGAACCCATTTTTATCATTTATCCCATTACTTTGGCCTAAATATCCAAATAGTTTTTTCACGGTAAATAATCAATGCATCAATTACCAATGATCACGGGATTAATATATGGATTCTTTTTGACAATTTGCAGTTAGAAACACCAGATACTGCGCTATACTGTATAATTTGCTTAACATCGTTTATATTTAAAGTGCACAGGTAGAGCAAAAAAGAATTGTAGGTGACATAATCCTTTGTAGCATTGCGACTGGATGTCATGTGCACTCACCAAGTTCTCCAAAAAGCTCTACTCCTAAGGCGGCGTAGATGAAAAACAGCAGCATGAAGAGCAAGCCCAGGTTACCCACCTGCAACACACACACACACACACACACACACACACACACACACACACACACACACACACACACACATAGGAGAACTTCTTACCATGCACATGCTACAAACCATTTGACAGCATTCTAACATTTGGAACAACTAAGTACTACCTAACCACATTATGACTAGGTTTTATGCTCTGGCTAGGATATATACTCAATATGTAATGCAAGAGACTTGTTCTTTTTTAGTGAACAGTAATAAAAATCCTTAAAAACTATCTCGATGTGGCACATAATCTTAAAACCAATACAAAATGAAATGACCTCAAACAACAAAATGGTCAAGAAGTCATTGCTAACGGGATCTGCGATAAACAGACTTGCTTTCCTTGATGGCTTGAATGTAATTCAACCACATTTTCATTTACAAAAACGTACCATGCATATTGTTAAACACTGCTATTGAACAAATCAGCAGGAAATTAATTACAAGATGTAATGGGTGTGCATTAAAACTATCACATAGGACTCCAACTTGTTTCTAGCATGCTGCTCCCATACCCTGCGTAGTTCTGCAAGCCATGGCACAACTTCCTCTGAGACTTTTATACAACTGAACCTCTGATGCTGTTGTGAATTTTTGGGTTTGGGGGTTTGGGATTTGGCTCAGTTCGACCACAAAACAGCCGTATGTTAACTTAATGGTGATGATGATGTTGCACGGTAAACACTCAGGGCAAAATCTAATCCCATTACAGGGATACAAAACCCAGTCTTCTATTCACTGTCTTTAACACTCTGCTAACAACACTGCTCCACTGGGAATGAGGAAACTGATAAATAGTTACTATAATTATACTCCATGTATCCATATATCAAATTTGCTTTTTACTTTGTAGAATTCAGTCTCGGAACAATGCATCAACATTATGACAATGACAGAGTTTATTCTGAAGAGATTACACATAGGCCGCAATGCAAATAGAGTTTATTAAAAGACATGATGTTGAGATACTTGGAAGAGGCTTTTTGGCTCTGTTCAAAGCAGGGTTTGGCAGGGCTATAATGATGTCTAGCTGTAGAAGAAAAATCAGGGTGAAAAGGAGAGTTTTGATAATAATGCCTGGCTTGGAGGAAAAGCTCTCAATAAATAGGAGCCAAGTCAAATGATTGTAATTGTGATTGAACTTTATGCTACATTAAATTGAACTGCAATGACATTTCAGAGCATTGCCATTTCTAGTTAAAGAAAAAATCTGCTTTTATTAGAACCGCCTCTCTTATACTTAAGGTTTAACTATCTTTGTTTATGTGTTTTCTCCTCTCCTTTGAAATTCACCACAATGATAATTGATAGAGGAAAACGGGAAAAGCAAAAACTGAGTAGGAATATTCCATTATTTACATTTTAAAGCTGCCAAAGGCTTTAACATAAATTGCCTGCTATGATTCACTTGGTTAGTCTCCTTCATGTTAAGCAGGTCAATTCTACACTTAATGACAGAGCTGCAGATATTTTGTTCTGTGAAAACAGACCAAAATATCTGTATGTATATAACACAAAAGATATGTTTAGCAGCATCTACATTATAAAAATATTAAAGTTTACTTTTGATGTAGACAAATACGCCCCATTACATGCAGCACAGTCTGATGAGTCCCTTTGGACTGAAAGTAATGGAGGTAATTGCTATACAACCTTTCATTTGGAGGGCTGCAATAATTCTACATGACTGTTCTGGGGTTTGCTTCAAGTACATCTCTAAGTTAGCGCTATCCTGCCTGGTGTACTTAACAATCTGTGCCTCTTAATGGCCCGGGTTTATGTGGGATCCAGGATAAGGATGAACGCCCTTTTGAGAAAGACCAGTTTTACATGGAGGGACTTTATAGTGTATTCTGTGCAGATTTATATAATAATAACTTACACATTATTGGATGACAAGGAAAAATTACCATTGTTTGAACTATTTTTTTATACAAATGTCCAAAGATTTTGTTCTCTTTTATTATTTTAATGACTGATTTGAAAAGAAGGACAGAGACCAACATTATATCGATTTTTAAAGCTAAACACACATAGTTTCACAGCTCTGACACCTTCCCAAAGCACAAATGGTATACCATGTGGAGTCCACATCTGCCTGAGGCTATTCTGGAGGTTTCTCAGCCATTCCCAGAGAAGAGATAAAACAACTGGCTCGACTTTAGTGCCAACATGATATAGGCTATTAGTGTTAGTGAATGGTGTGTTGCAGCCATTTTGCATCAGTTGGGGAAGAGAGGATAATGGCGGATGCTTGTGGGTAAAATTACTTTGTCTTACTGTGTCTTTTTAAAGACAAGCCATAAAAATGCATTTCTCTTAACATGTCAATGAGGTATTAAGCTTACTCACCCATTTAGTGTAAGTGCATGGATCCCTCATTACATCTCCATGTCCTGTCATGGCCTATTAAATATATAAACTGCTTGTGGAACTTGTGAAGCATTCACATCGTGTTTAATCTCGTGAATTATTATTCTAGCAGACATCTGTCCCTGTGTGCCCTGATGGCATTATTCAGATTCCTTGCCTTCTTATACCAATAGCAATGTATTTGCATGTTCCTTTCTTCAGCTGTATCCTGAAGCCTTTGTTAAAATGTCAATATTGTCCTTAATATCCTATGTGATGTAATGAAGAAATGTTGGCAGCTTGCCATTTCATTTTCACATTGAAATATAGCGCAATATCACCTCAAGTTAATCTCTCGCCAGGTGTAACGCTTTCACTCTCACTCTTTCAGTACCTCAATATGCACACACACCCATACACACAGAAAGAGACCTCCTGGAACTGTTTAATTAGCCCCAGTTTTAATTACCTCCCCTGGTGCCCTTGGGATAGAGCAAAGGGCTCAGTGTTAATGAGAGGGGGATCAATAGAAAAGAAAGACAAGGAATCTGTTCTCCCTCACCTCTGCCTGCCCTCCTTTCACCACACCACCTGTTTCCCTCTGTTTGCTTCATCTTACTTCTGATGGTCAATGGGTCAGACTATGTGTGTGTGTGACTGTGTGCCTGCATGTCCATAAATGAGGCTGTACACCAGTCTTTGCGCCCAATCTGTCTGTCTAGACAACTGTGTTTCTTTAAAGGAATAATTTAACATTTTGGGAAATAAGCCTATTTGCTTTCTTGCCAAGAGTCAGATTATAAGATCAATATCACTCTCACATCTGTACGGTAAACAGAGCCTGAGCCAGTAGCCAGTTAGCTTAGCTTAGTTTTAAAACATAGCTTTTTGTATGGATTAAACCAACAAGACATAACGTGTTAATTATTTAGGTGTCAGTAGACAGATTTTGTTACCTTTGGACAGAGCTAGGCTAGCTGTTTCTCCCTCGTTACATTCTTGATGCTAAGCTAAGCAGCTACGTATTTTTTTTCATCTTATTTTACAGTACTTTACAGACATGAGAATGGTATGAATCTTCTCAACTAACTCTCTGCAAAAAGCAAATAAGCGTACGTTTTCACAGTTTAAGTAATGAGGAAGTCCAAACTAATGCTCTAACATAGACATCAGCATACAGTGAATAGAGCTTTAGGTAAAGGTTATTGATTAATAACATTGGGACACTGATGAAGATATGATTCTGAGGCAGCACATGAAAACATTTAAATATAATGTAAATATTATATATACATGTACACTGAACAAGACTTTACATTTCTTTTTGTTCTGTTGTCTACTATTTTATTCCTACTTCATAAAATTATGCTACAAAGCAAACAGAGACTACTTACAGTCAGTAAGAATAGCGAGCAAAGATGCATTCTGGGAATTTTCTAGAGAGTTAAACCTTCAGTGCCCTGGAATGATTTTGACACTGGGACGGCCTAGAAACTGTCTGTCTCTGCGGACATTTCACCACCAAATGAACTACAGACTGGTTTAAGAAGCCCCTACTGTTTCTAGCACACTGTGGTCGCAGTGGGAGTCTGGGTACTCTCCATGGTGCTGAAAGTGAAAACAAGACAAAGCCTATGCGTGTGTGTGTGTACGTGTGTGCGCGCACGTGTGTGTGTCAGTCTACCAGTCTGTGGCATGAATGAGTCATCTATTAGAGTTGCCTACAGGCCAACAGAGAAAGACAGAGGGGGGGTGGGGTGGGCTCATACCACCCTGGCTATTGACTGAGACTGCTGGCAAACTCTCTCTCTGGGAGTGTGTGTCTGAGGAAGAAACAGTGTGTGTACCTGAGGCAGGGCTTGGACCACCGTATCCAACAGGGCTCTCATTCCTGTCGCCATCTTCAGCAGCTTCAGCACTGTGTGTGTGTGTGTGCGTGTGTAAGAGAAAGAAAGAGAGAGTGAGATTTTAAGCGTGGGCATTTAGGTGAAAATCCCTCAGGTTCAATTACAGACTAAATGGGAAACATTAGACTGCGGAAAGGTCAGTTTTTAATTTACACTCTGTGTAACAAACACACACACACATATGTATACACGAAAACAGCCCGTTAGACATTAGCTGCTATGCTACAGCTAACTGACCTGTAACAGTTGTTCCAACAGCTATATTTTAACACACCAGCAAATCAATATTCTATTCATTTAAAGGATTTACAGTAAGCGCGACTAGGATAGGACTTGTGAGTGTGTGTGTGTGTGTTTTCACACGTATAGTATATGTACCTCGTGCTATCCTCAGCACTCTCATGATCCTGATGATAGTGGGGTTGATGGGCAGGGCAGCACTGATCTCAATCTCCTCCAGGATGATGCCCATCACTGACAGAAGCACAATGGCCAGGTCCAACTGGTTCCATCTAGCACAAGCACACACACACACTCATGTGATGGAGGAAGGTGAACACAGGTATCGCACCACACACGCACATAAGGCAAATGTAAACACAAATGCACTGGCATATTGGCAATTGTAGGCAAACATCACATCACTTTTACTTTCATTCTCTTGTTGGCTCCTACCATAAGTCGTACACTCAGGGCTGTCCGAAAAGTTCTGGGCCTTTTATATAAAGAGGTATGTAGTTAATTATCAGTCACCTTTCAACACATTACTCTCTTTTAAGATCTAAACAGTTCTACCAGTAATGCTTCTGTGCCTCATCCCCAAAAGCCCTTAATAAATCCATCATGTGCAGCAAAATGCTTGTCAGACAATTTCCTTTTAAGGCTCGAGGACAGATGGGAAACAGATGTTGCCAAATCAAATGAATATGGAAGGGAAGCAAAGAGTCTGAAGCCACCATAGTCACTGAGACATCTGATGTAAGGGCAAGTATTCTGACCTGATGAAAGTATACCACTTTTGCGAGCATCCCTGGGATGTTTATCTTTTATCACCCCATGTAATTGCTTCAGGAGATATTGTAGTCCTCATTTATCTTTTGACTTTTTGGAAGATAGTCAACGAATACACATCTTTTGTGAAATCATCAAAGTGGGCTTAAAACTGATCTGAGATCACATAGCAAGGCGCCCAGAGTGCTAAAACATTTGGCACTGCCAGTTCATTTGTCAGAATGATTGCCAGGCTCTCTCATTTAAAATGCCAATGACAACAGTGCATCAACCGCCGCCCGTGACTCATTATCATCATGCACATGATTATGTTTCCCTCTGTTGTCAGGACCTGCCTGCCTGTGGGTCTACTTCTCTTTACACATTTCACACCCACCTTTTAACAGTGGCAAAAGATTGTGCATCATCCTTTATGGTTGGCTCCATACAGCCCTTTAAGACGGAGGACGTCAGCTGCCTTTGTTCATACAGTGGAAACCGCTTATAGTGATCACCGTTTCAGCAATCAACCGCTTATATGGATCAAAAAGTTTGGGACAGAATCATTCCTATCCAAATGTTGTTTGAATAATTCGCTTATAGTAATCAAGTAGTCCGCATACAGTGTTCATTTTGGGTCTTTTCATGAATGACAACATATGGAAAAAAATGTAAAACTACGATAATTCTATTTTCTTACTTTACTCCCATGATACCTTGCCTTGCAGTAACCCATCTGCTTCCAGATGGCTACCTGAGGCTGGTGCGGTGTGCACATTGAAATCATTATGGGAAAGAGAAAGTAATTTTCTCTCAATGAAAAACGTAGTCTCCTCGAAGCTTATGACAAACTGCCAAAAACGAGCTAAACGAGTGAAACTTGGTGTTCCTCAGGCTACCTTGAGTAGTCTACTCAAACAAAGAGACACACTCATGGCTGCACCTGTGGTTGATGCCGCCCTCGTCAAGTAGATTGATAGTGCCCGATCAGATAACGCCCCCTAAATAGCGAAGCTGTTCGTTTCATTACTCTATATTCATGTAATAAATATAC
>NTHP01000191.1:461902-480764 GCA_003416845.1 Oplegnathus fasciatus | reverse complement strand
GCACACATACACATATATAGTACACATACACACACATACCTGCAAACTTACAGTACCTGCAGTTCTGTCGGTGGCACATGTGGCAGTGCGTTTGTGTGTTACCTGCTACTCCATTAACCCACTTCTAAAGCTGGCCTGAGAGTCACCCCAGCCAATAAATCACACTATGCACAATGACTGCTCACGGCTGTTGCTGACACTACATAAAAAGAGACAAAGTGCCAGCTGATAACCGTGTGATAAATTCGCTCTATATCCGCCCATCTCTTTCTCATTTCATCACTCATTTGTCCTCCTCCTTTTTTGTCTTTGATCAGTCCAGCTTCCCCTCCTATATATTATCTGTCTCTTCCCCATCTCTCTCTCTCTCTCTCACTCTCTCTCCCTCTGCCACCTTATCTCTCTCGTTCAAACCGTTTCTACTCATCCTCTCTCTCTCTCTCTCTCTCTCTCTCTCTCTCTCTCTCTCCCGGTTCTCTTCACTAAGTAAAATAGGTCAATGACATTAAACTACCATCAGTGTAATATCAGCTCCCAAATCAGTTTCTGCCTTTAATTAGTCACCACATATCCCTGAAAAGAATAAGACATCAGTCTCATCACTGTGCACATTTGGGTGAGTGACAAATCAATTAGTCTGGGCTCTGAGTGAATGAATGTGGGAGGGAACAGACCGGTGCTGAGGTGTGTTTCGCATGGAGGTCAAACAAAGGCGAGTACAGTCAGTTGGAGAAATAGAAAGCGCAGTAGCAGCACATGCAGAGAACTAATAGACAATTTGTTTTGTTAAGCAGAATGATGCTGTAGTTTAATCAGATCTGTATTATTTCACCTAATAAATCATTACAATGAAAAACTCTCCTCATGAAAGGATTGTCATATGCATGTAAAAAGTTTTATTAATTGCAAATGAATCATAGTTTATACTTACATCATGGAATAACTTGATGGAATAAGGGAATGAAAGAAAGAAAGCTAAACACTATAAAGAAAACTCTTGCGTCTTACTGTGATAATGAGGACATTTCAGTAGGTTGTCTTCAACAGAACTGATCATGTGAGATAATTGTCATGAAATCCATATTTGCACCACAATATGGTTTAGTCAACTTAATAACAGAATGCCCCAGAGCAAGCTCACATATTTCAACATGTTTTATAATCCTCTATATCGTCAAAGCTGTTATTCCCTATTCCATTTATAATGATCAAAGCAAAAGGCGGATTTGTGCAGCCATTACACTTTGAACTAAATAACTGTTTATTGTGGCACTATTTATATTATACGTTAATTCAGGAGATTATGGCATGTGCCTAGAGCCCTGATAGTAGCTGTAATGTTTAATTTTCACATCAAATACGAGATAAGTGACTGAGCTGAAAGGACAAAAACATAAGGTGACATTGTAATTTTTGGCAACATTAAATCTCCAACTGTTTTGAAATGTAAAGCTGATTTTGCAATATCTAATCCAAAGGACGCTTGTGTTTTCAGGCTAAGCTGATTGACAATCATCATGCCGCTTCCCTTCAGGTACAGTACAGTCTACCTGTGGACATCAGATTAACAAATCCCACAGAGGAAGGATGAGTTTTGCAATGACACATAGCTGTCTTGTATTAGAATCATACATGTGTGCACAGTGCTATAAATAAGAACATACAGTAGATACACTTAAATGCAGACAGAAAGGGAAACACTCTCATACACAATCACACTGCCAACACACAATGTATAAACACACACTGTACCTTTCTTTGAAGAAGCGGCGAAAGCCGAAGGCGATGAGTTTGAGTACTGATTCCAGCACAAAAGTGGAGGTGAAGAAATAGTTGCAGTACTTCAGGGCGAGATCCAGAGACTGGAAAGAGAGAGTAAAAAAGGGGCATGTGTGTGTGTATGTGTGTGTGTGTGTTTGTGTGTATGTGTGCATGTGCAATGGGGTAGGGTGGGGTATCAGCAGGGAGAAACTGTAGCACTGGAATTGTTCCCATTGTTTGTAGAGTAAAATCAAGCATGCCAGAGGCAAAAACAGAATATTCTCCATTCATAGCAGCACAAACAGTCACACATTATGTCTCCTAATAAACACACATTTATTCGCAGAGTATTCAAATATTCCAGAGGCAAGCATGTTTTAATTGTCTTAAGCATCCACTCCATGTTCATGTTACTGCAGAGACTGGAGATTATTTTGCTTGGCTGTTTTTTTTTCCTTTCATAAATAGAGCTGTAGCGTCTAACAAGTGGGAGGCTGCCAAATGTCAGAACCAACAGCTGACAAATACAGCCAAGACCTGTGATATTTATCTGATGCTCGGTCAGTTTGAGAAAGCTTGCTCCATTTTAAAGGTCAAACAGGCATCTTATCTCAAGGATAATCACTTTTCTCTCCCTCACAAAAATGCTATCAGGCTTTTGAACCTCCATTCATCACACATGAATGGACAGATACTGTACATGTACCATACAGCTAACACCACTCTGTCAGCAGCCCACATCAAATCAGCAGTGCAATCACAGCTCCTTTGTGCCGACTGCAGCTACTCACAACACACGCTACAGAGCCAGGATACAGTTTCATGGTGGTTGACCAGTCAGTGGTATCATTGTGTCTTTTTAAGACGCTGCTGTTTGGAGAAGGGAAGGCTTTATGTGAGAGCTGTAGTCGGGTGCAAGTTTTGAGAGACATTAAATTAAACTCTGCATAACCCAGCAGAAGTTCTTGTCCATATTTTGTGGAACAGGTACTTTAGGGAAAGTCAGAGCTAAGTTGCACAAATCTTAAATTACTTACATAAAAGCAAGAATGCAAGGTGCTTCCCCCATTTATCACCCAACTTACATCCACATACACAGATACACAACTGGACCTGAGCTCACTGCACTCCTTAAACATGACACACCAATTTGTTCTTACACTCCTGTACAACCACCACATACACATCTCTGTACACACAGGCAAACAGTCCTTCTTACATGAGGTTGGTTGTAGTGCTCTAAGGACATGGTGATGACGTTGATGCAGATGATGAAGGTGATGATGAGGTCCAGGTAGTGGTTTGTGCACAGTGTGTGGATCATCAGGCGCATGTTCCCATAGCTGGAATAGTAGGGCAGCTTTTGTGCTTCTGTTGGTAGAAAAATATATCAATGAAGCTTTTAAACATTTTAAATTTGTATTTGTATCTGATGAGGGGTATTTTCTGATGCTGGGGTTAGTTCTAAAAAATGCTCTTAGTTAAAGAAAGAATAATGCGTTCTCTGCAGTGATATGAAATGCTTCTCATGGTATACAGTGATCATTCAAATCCTTCAGGCTATTTCAAAAAGAACTTATATTTAAGCCAAATCCAAACAAACTGTTCCTCTTGCTACTTGAAATGTTTTTTGTTTTTTTTTCAGGGAAGACCTGCTCCACACTGAGCGCTTGGAAAAGCAAAATTTAAAAGCTTTGATCAAGCTGGAATCACTATCAACAGAAAAGAAATCCCAAATTGCAGAGCACATAAGCAATTATGACACTTGCTGTTTGTGTGTTTATTATCTGTCTGTCTCTATTTCCATCTCGCTTTCTTTCTACAGCACAGTTTATATCAGTGTTGATCAGAGCTCTACATGCTAACAGAAAGTGATTCTTGTAATGTCATAGTAACAATAGGGGTAGAATGAGCTATTCAAGCCCTTGTTTTCAGGCGCTTTGTGTTTTGTATCATTATATCTGGTTGTTTTATAAGTGTTTGTAATAATCTTTTCATCTGATCGTACTCATTGTTACTCTATAAATCTCTTCCTGCCTCTTTCTTACTGAACTTTGTATCCCTGTATCACTCTATTCCTGTGCCCTCCTTCAACTGTTTATGTGTCTCTGTTTTTTTTATTTCTCTTCCAGCATTTGGCCTACTCAATGCTCCTTCTATGCCCTCTTTGCTATCCCTCTCCTGTCATTCCTCTCTCTTACTTCTCCTCTTCTTTTCCATGCGCCGCTGGCGCTTCTCCTCACGCCTTTTGGCCTCCTCCACCTCCTGGTGCTGGCGGCACTTGTGGAAGTTCTCCACCACCACACCAACAAACATGTTGAGGACAAAGAAGCTGACGATGAGGAGGAAGGAAATGAAATACAGCAGCATCCATGGGTTGTTGTTGGTCACCGGCTGGGGTTGAAGTGGTGTGTTCGATGTAAGAAACAAAACACAGATGAGAGGGAAGCAGAAAAACATTCAGCCAGATAAAAGATTGTGCCTTAAGTTCTTTCTTATGAAAAATTGTTGTTGTACAGTTTATATGTGGGTACCTGCTGGTCCACACCCACAGCATCCAGGCCGTGATACATGATGTTGACCCACCCGTCCTTGGAAGCAAGTACAAACAGGGACATCAAAGCCTGGACAAAAGCGGGCAGAGAACAGAAAGGAAAACTGTTATCCTAATTTTATGGATAAAAATACATTTTTCAAAGATTATGTTCTGTTACACATTCCTATAACAAACATATAGATAACACACGTGACACTAACCTGTCCCAGGTTATCAAAGTTGTATTTATGATGGACCCACTTGTAGTTGGCTTGCAGACAGTCAGACTTGTTGGTGATGTTTTTGACATCAGGACCGAAACAGTAGAAGAACTTGCCTTTAAACAGCTGTCAGTAGAAGAACAATGAAACCAAGCTTTGATGCTGTCTGACTACTCATATAAAACAGAGAAATAAGCCTTCGTAGGCCCCTCTGATGAGATGAAAGGGTGTTTCTGAGTGAAATAATGAGCTGGTCAAAGATCCCACCGGCTGAAAATGTTGTGCAGCGATGAAAGAAGTAGAAAGACAATAAAAGTTTACTTAAGAAAGAAACGCATGTACGTATGTACTTCAAAGCTATTAAGAAGGAAAAGGAGAGAGAGAAGTGCATTTTTGAAAAATCATAGTAATGGGCAGGAAACCATAGTACACACAAATAAACTAGGTTATTTACAACAATTTCCATGCTTGATTAAATAATGTATGCATGCAGTATGTATCACTAAAAGAGTTGCAACTTTTTTCCTACCTGTACCCCAAGAATGCCAAAGATGATGAAGAATGCACAACAGATGAGGACAATGTTGCCAATGGGTTTGAGGGAGGTGATGAGGGTCTCCACCACCAGCTTCAGACCTGGAGCTCTGCTAATCACCCTGAAGAGGGGAGAGGGGTAAGAGGAAAATATGAAAAACAAATAAAATGAAAGGGAGATAAAAAGAGTAAGTTTATTAGAAGTATATTCTGTATAAAATGTATGTCTTGCAATGATTATTCACTGTCTGTGTATCATGGGAAATATCTCAGCTGCTGGGAGTAATGCCTTTAAAATTGCACTGATTAGCTCAAAGACTGTACCATTCATGGGAGAAAACATTGATTGAAGAGGATATAACTGATTCATTATGGTTACATTTTCTGTCTGCTGTTGAGATTGTTAAATAAGTTTGTAAATTGATTTTTGATCTGTTTGGGAACACAACATTGCTCCCCAGTCATTTTGTTTGAGAACACCATTTAGAACTTATGAAGATTTAACTGTACGGACGAGAAGCAGAGCTGCCATACATAACATGATAATCAGCGGATGCAAATTACCTACAAAAACGGGAAAAACATTTTTTTTAAATTGCAGGGCTTTGTCCATACCTGAGGGGACGCAATGTTCTGAGCAGCCTGAGCACTCTGAGCACACCCAGGATCTTGGCCCCACCCGCCATCGAGACCACAATGTCAATCAAAGACACAAAAACCAGGAAGCCATCCAGAATGTTCCAGCTGCTCCGCAAATAAGCCTGTTCACCCACATACAGACCCATGGAAACCACCTAAAGATGAGAGAAAAAAAGCAGCATATTAGAACATGGACTACACTTGCCACGTGGCAACTTAAACACAATTACAAAACATTTGTATATTGTCTGTTTCTGAACCAGCTCTGTAAAATAAACTGTCAAATGTGAAAAAAGCACAGATGTGTAGCACAAAAAAAAACACAAGGTGAAACTAAAAGAGCACGATGATGAGAGATGAGATACAGACAAGAAAAGCCATCAGCAGCTGTAGGACAACAGGCTGTTGACACTAACGAGAAATGTTACACACTTGGCCTCAAACACACACACAAAACACACACACAGACGTACACACCTGCCGAGAGAGCATCCAGAGCAGACATGGACTTTATCTGCCACACACATACAATACGTGCACGCGCACACACACACACATCAACAGAAAATTAGAAGAAAACAAAAACAAAAGTCAGAACACACTCAGTAAATGGTGCCTATGGTTAATAATGACATACACACACTTGCAAGTGACACACTGACATATCATGCATCACCGTAAGGAGCGCACAGGTAACGGTATGTTTACTGTAATATCCAATGGGGCAGCAATAATGTCCCTTTATCCTTGCTTGTAAAAAGTTTATTGTGAAACCATTTGACATATGATGGTCATTTCCTCTTGTACGACTTCAAGAGGGAGGGATGGATGTTGTACAGGAATCGTAACACATACGCACACAGCTGGATTTTGTGTTTTGCCAAGTAGCAGTGGGAGCATCACGCCTGCTTGGGCAAAAATCTGCAACTGACATTTGAAGCTGTTTGCCAAGTATCCAGTAAAGCTTCAGAGGGACTGTGGGGGTTAGCGTGCAAACATATCAAGATGGTTGAAAGATCAGCCAGGCAAACATCTTAGGTCTGAATGCCAAAATGTAAACTGACCGCAATGCCAATAAGTAAACTGAATGTACAAAACTTCCAAGTGTCAATTGAGTTCACAATTCTGATTATTCTGATTATATATTTACGTATAATCTAATACTTTATGTAAGGAAATAGTACAGGAAAAAGCATTGCTAACTACAATCATTAGAATTACTTTTTTGGAGAGTGCTACATCGTGTCTGAAGCAGCCTCGTAAAATAACACTCTAAAAAGTTCTGCAACACGCTGACCAATTCCTCAGTCCTGCTGTGCTGTGCTTTTTATGTGGCTGCATCTTGTACACAACACTTAATTCAGTGTTGGAGTCCTACGGAGAGATTAATACTACACAAACAAACACACATTACAGAGATACACAAGGCTCAGACAGATAGAAACACAGAGGGAGACATGTACGGCTCGGCCAGGGGGCTGACAAGTCTGTGGCTCCTTTACGGGCTGTGATTGGTTAATAATTGATTGTGGGAGTGCATAATTGATGGCCCACTTGTGCCAAAGCCTTTCGCAAAGAATACAGAGACAGTGGCAAAGGGAGGGAGGGAGGGGAGAGAAAATAAAAGAAAGGAAGGATGGGAAAGATCAAATGTCCCAAAAAAAAAAAATAACAGAGAACAGAGGGACCCTAAGGAAGTGGAAACACAAACTTAAAAAAGAAGCAGTCAACATCGGAGAGGACAGAAGGAAGGAGAGAGTGTGGGGGAGTGCTGGAGATGGACCGCATCCATAAGAGAAGACTAGCCACTAATTAATGACATTGTTTAATTGCTCTATTCTCCAAAGGAACATGGGAATTGCCAAGAAAGAAGGGTAGGGAAGGGGTTGGGCTGTGAGAGCACTGAGGCGAAGTCAGTTCAGTGAGAGATGACAAACAGGGAGACACCGAAGGAGACATACAAGAAAGATGCCTTTGTGTAGTGCTTGCACACACTACACTCAGGACTCGTTGGTTGTAATTGAGAGACAGGCTGTAAAATGTTACCTTGAGTGTCATCTCGCCCACAAAGATGGCTGTAAAGATGTAGTTGGAGATGGTGAGAAAGACTCTTTCCTGGACAGACAAACAGGAGGAGGGAGAGAGAGGTTGACAGTCAAAAAGAGGAGATAGGGCAGTTAGGGGTAGTAAAAGCTTACTTACTGCACTTTTCAGATAATGGAATTGAATTCATCCTTGGATAATACATAAAAAGCTACCACACAAAGGTTGCAGACGAGAGATGTAGCTCCTACACACACATGCACTGACACACATTTCAGATGGATTTACCAAGCTGCCCTGTAGTATCTTGGGCCTCTCCAGAGCTACTGTGATGCAGTTGGAGAAGATGAAGGCCAACACCACATAATCAAACAGCTTATGGGCTATGATGGACTGGCACATCTGCCTGAACCTGGAATAGGAGAAGAGGAGGGATGAGTTGAAGATGAAGAAAGGGAGATAGAAAGCAAATAGAGAAGTTTAAATAGGCATTGTATTTGTTATTAAGCCAAAAAGAGCCTGATACAACAGGGGAGACAATACATCGAGGTAAGGCCACGCTCTGCCCAAACACAATCTATAAACCCCTTCCATCCAATCAGAATGGGAGCCAAGTTCCCTGACAGTGCATGGGAGCTCCCTCACATCTTGGTGAGTAAATAGCCTCATTCAGCCCCTGTTTACATCGCTCCTAATTCAAAACAAATTACATTAACAACACTCTCGGAAGCACAAGACTCCTGAGCACAGTGCTCGGCTGGGAGAACAGAATAGAGCGATAAGAGAGAAATAGACTGAGAGAGAGAGAGAGAAAGTAGGCATTTCAAAACTTAGCATGTGACACTGTGTACTGCCAAAAAGCAATTAAATATCTTTGCTGCAGTGTTTATTGGAACGGATGAAAAGAAACAGAATGAATCGAATGGGAGAGGGATTGTATTTATTCTAAAGTATTTTGGAGCAAGCAGGGAGACATTTAAATGTCTTTTACTGAAAAAACCCAACTGTGTATTCAAACCGTTCCTCTGCAGACTCTAACACAACATCACTACAAGTTAATGCAGAATTTGATGAACTGCCTATGGTATTAAATTTACCCCCCGAGGCCTGCTTCTTGCTCTCTAACAGGAGGGGAGAAGTTAGAAAATATCCCTTTGTTATTTGGAAGGTGGTGATCAATACTCTAATGTAGTCCTTCTTTGAGGAAGCTTGGCAACCTGTCCTTCCTATTGATGAGGTGGGGAACAGAATCTGCCCACCCATCCTTGTTATTGTTTTGATGAGATACGTCCTGTGGCCAGCCGATAATGTTTGTATGGGAGGCTGTTTGGTTACAAAACAGATTTTGAGTCAACACACTTTTTGCAGACAATGACTCCATCACTAAATGCACAACAGATTTGATTAAAAAGGGAAAAAGAAAAAGTGGAGCGAGGGATAAAGGTGACTCACTTGTTCTGTGGGGAGAATAGGAAGACAGACCAGTCCTCTCTGGTCTCACACCAGTCTGGTCTGTACACCTCTAACATCTTCTGGATGCGGAAGCACAAGCTCTGCGATAAGGAACGCACACAGACAAATCAACATACATGATGGCACGCACGCACACACAAGCAGAGGCAACACACCATGCACAATATAATCATGCAGTAAACACAAAAAGACACACAGAATTGCAAAGAGAAACCGCCTGTTTGGACTCCCTATTTAAATTATTTACGAAAGTGAAACACTTCTATAGCAACAGCTCGGAGCATCTTCCAACATTACCATCTGTATAGCTCTCTCCCCCGCTGTCTAAATAGTCCTTTCTAATTAACCTTGTTTCTCTCGTACACAGACTTGTTTACAATGAAAACAATGGGACTCCCATGAGGCCCAGGTGATAGGGAGTGCAGGCTTTATACAAAGTACTTGAAAATCCTACACAAGAGAGCCGGAGATTATTGCATGTGTAAAATCTTGTAGTTTAACACAAAAGCTAATGGTTTGGTTATTGAGAATCACAAGGCTAGATTGTGTTTCTTTGTTCCTTTTAGATGCTGTTACACACTGTCTTAGGGATTCTCATCTGCATCTGTGGAATTGGACTGTGTGTCATAGGAAAGTCGTATGATTGCATAAGCTTACTTCACTTACTCACCAGGCTTTTCCTAATGCTATTACCGTTTAATTCCCCTCCTCCCACACACACTTAACAGTAACTTACATAGTCAATGTCATCATCCAGGTCCTCCCGCTCCTTGCTGCGTGTGTTAACCTGGGGGAAGACTTCTGCTATCAGCTGGCTCTGGGGGTTCGCCCCTCCAGCCTGTTCAGTCAGGTGTCTAGGAGGGGGCTGGAGAAGCTGAGACAGAGGAGTCTTCCCATTACAGTCTTGGTGTACCCCTCCTAAGCCACCCAGGCTGTCGAGCCCACCACCACCACCACCTCCACTGATTACCATCCCCCCAGAGAAGCTCTTCTTCCTATGGTGAGCATGGAGCGTCATGGGGGGCATCGGGTGGTGAGATGGCAATGGAGGGTGCGAGGGTCCTGGGACCTGCAGCAGGTGGGGCAGCTCTAGTGATAAAGCTCTGCGGTCCCTCCTGGGTACAAAGTGGCCCGGGAGCACAGGATGGGGAAGGTGAAGAGAGCGGGGAGCAACAGCAAGAGGAGAGAGGAGAGACTCCTCCTCATCTGGGTGGATATGGTGGAGGTGGCGGCGCGGGGATGAAGAGGCACGGGGACCCCGGATACGAAGGCTTCCTCCAACCACCCCGCCAAGACCCCCCAGGCCGTAGCCATAGAAGGGCCTTGCAGATGTGGGGGTGAAGGCTGGACTAGCGGAGGGAGACGAGGAGGAGCAGGGGCGGCATCCTCCCAGGCTGTTCCAGCTGGAACGACGGGCCCACAAGGCCTGAGGATGGGGAGGCAGTGGGCGGCCCCAGTTGTGGTAACTTCGGCCTGGATACTGAGAAAGAGAGAGAGAGAATTCTTCCATCTCCTGTAATTCTGAGCCACACTCTGCCTGGATCTGCTCTGGCAGGTCTGGATTACTAACAAAAATAAACAGAACTGATCCGATGACCACACACAGCTCATAATAATGGAATCATATGCTACTCATTACATGAAACTTGGAAATACCTCTGTGAGAGCATTCCATGATTTTTGTCAAATAAGGATTATTTAATTAGCTTGCAAATTGTTGTCCTGCAAATGAATGAGGCAATGTATAACCTTCATTTGAAAACTAGGAAAATTATTTCCAAAAAAGAAATTACCAATAATATCACTTTGCCACTGTTTCAGTCATATCAAAACATAATGACAAGTCAGTCCACCAAGAACTAACAAACAGCAGCTATGTATTTTTTTCAGCTTTAGCATCTCTTTACAGTCCTTTTCACTTACCATAGCCCTCTGCTCCAGGTTGGCCCTGCCAAGAGAAATAACACTATTCTTCCTGGAGCCAAGAGCAAAGGTCAACCTCTCTCCTGGAAACAGACCAGGGGGCATTGGGGACAAGTCCAGGTGCCCATTAGGTGTTAGTGTACAGATCTTTGGGTCTGTAGGAAAAGGGGAGTGGAGAGAAGAAGATGGAGGAAAGGCACCAGTGGTGATAAAGGGAGGAAGAGAGATAAGATGGATTAGTGAAGAAAACAGTCAAAGAAAGAAAGACAGCACTAATAAAACCCTTTCCATCTTCCATTTGCTTCTTCTCTGTTGCTGCCATGCAAACAGAACTTGGCACTCTCCATCACTTTACAACATAAATGTCCTAAAATGATGTTATGGGCAGCTCAGAGAGGCAGAGGAGGGTTTAATTTACACTAAATCACCTTACAGGAGCCTGAGAGGAGCTCGTAATGGTGAAAGAGAAGAAATATCTGCCAGTGGTTTGTCCATTCTCAAACATATCTTTTGGTGGAATGGGTTTCAAGGAACCATTAACGTTCCAAATGTGTTTTTTTTTTCAGGTAAGCTGACATTTAAAAGGCACATCTGGGCTCAGGAGGACTGTGATCAGACATCATCAGAGGCCTCTCTAATGTGCTGCTAAATGCTACTCTATACTGCATGATGCTTTGGCTGGTTCTTGGTGAGTTCACTTTTGTTATGCCTACAGGGAGAAGAGGGGAGAGGAGTGGATGGAGAAGCGGCATCAGGCATGCATTATTTAAAGTTTGCACAGCTTACATTTCAGACAGGAAAAAGATGCTTAGCAATGTTTGTTGTGGAAATCGTACGACGGGCAACATTTTTGATGCCCAAGGCACAATGAAACAGCTGACAGCTCTCTGGAGTGCTGAATGGCTAGAGGATTGGTTACACTACGACCTTAGAGCACATACTGTATATGATGGTGCTTCTTTTGCCAATCAGACTGAAGTAGGCAATTGTGTCAGATAATAATTCAAGGAGCAGACTGTTTGTTTGGAAACGATAAAAGAAGTGACGTAAAATCTCCGATAACACACTTTTACAGAGGCGTGGTCTGTTTAAAGTTGACATTTTTGTTTGAGAGGGGAAAACTGTAAATGATTGTAATTGTAAAGTTGTAAATACACAATACAACAGTTTCCATGCAACACCCCACGTTTAGGGATGAAATGGTCATATAATTTCAGAGGTGAGAAGAAAATCAATCTTTATTAAACAAAAAATGCCGTAAAGCTCCTAGAGGCATTTAATACCTGAGAGATGCAGAGAGTCTTTCTGCTTATCATTCTCCTCAAAATTGCAGGAAGACCTGTCATCGTCTGAATAAGAGCGGTTTGCATCGCCCTGTATCGGGAGAGAAAGAGAGACACAGGGAGAAAAGGAGAGGGATGAGGGAACAACAAGGAAGAGGAGACATGAGAGAAGATGAAAGAAGGAAGAGTAAGAAGCAGAGAATAAAAAGTGAGGAAATAATGATCAATCACAAGCTAATTTAAATAGGAACCGCCAATCATTTGCCCTCTCCTTATTAATCAACTATCTAAGGGGTGATTTTCTCCCAAGCCCAGCTGGTTTACTTTCACTCGTCAAATCCAGCTCTAAAACACAAATGTCTGAGGTTCAGTTGTAACTCTGACACAGGTCAGTGCTCACAAAGTAATGAGGTTCAATATTCACCCCATGTTATTCCTCATTTATTGCTGCTGTTGAACAAATCCTTATACATAAAGTATATACAGCAAGTTATTTTTCTAAATAAGGACAAAGATACTTGTTTTCTCATTAATATCCCTGTATTACTTTAAATTGTGCAACAAGATTATAATGTTTCAACCCACAACAGTTCAATAACTCAACATGTGATTGAGAGTGTCATATTCTGCATCGCATTCTCAGCTTACAGCTAAAAAAAAAACAAACAACAAAAACAACACAGGACATGATTGGCTAGCTTGTCCCACATAAAATTTGGTTTTGTTAATTTGTCTTTTGCAAAGTGCGTACTGTCCAGTGCCCTAAACCAAGATGTCTTACCTCAGCTTGGAAACCCTCAACCAAGATAGCAACCAGTAAATTGAAGAGCACATAGTTTCCAAATGTCATGAGAGCTACGAAGTAGAGAGCAGCACAGGGCGAGGTTGATGCCATGCCATTGTACAGCACCATGTTCCAGTCCTCCTGAGTCAAAATCTACAGCAAACATACACGCAGGAACACACGCATAGTAGTACATAGTGTAGCACATACACAAACAATGCAGATACAGAACAATAAGTGCTTGTTCAGCAGCACATTTATTTAGGTTGTGATATGAAAGTGTTGAAAGTGTGTAGATGTGTGTATGTTTAAACTTTTCATACCTGAAAGACAGTGACGATGGCCCAGAGCAGAGAATCAAAGTTCTTCCTGTCAGGCACTGTGTCTCCTGCCTCTGTCTTCAAACTGAACTTACAACCAAAGATATGCATCCCAAGGATACTGCAACACAAGAAGAGATTTCTCCGATAATTCAGCCACACATGTACTCAAAATTAAAATACATATATGTAAAATAAGAAATTATCAAATTATCATAAGAGATCAAAAGAAAGCTATAGTGCACAATATGTCTTACACAACTATGTTCTAAACCTTAGACTTAAAACATATACACACATACATTTAAATAATGTACACATAAGGGTATCCACGCATACTGTACATAAACACACAAGCATTACAAAATTCTATTTCTGTATCATTCAAAGCTCTATTTTTTGTCTTTTACTCTCTTTCCTTCTACCTGAACCCATCTGTTTGCTGTCGTCACAAGACTGTGACACCCAGACAATGCTGTTCATATTCTCATTCAGCACTGCTTTCTTTAGAGCAACTTATGTAGAGGTTTTAAACGTTTAAGTCTTAGCTAAGTGGTACTGTACATTAACTGCTCACTAAAAGCTACAGTGGCTAGATGTACAGGCCAAATGCCACTTGCTCAGGCTAGCATTAGCTGGCTAAAAGCTCTGATGCCATCTGTCTTGGCACACTTATGCTTGATTGCTGTGCTGCAGGGGTAAAGAAGCTGGTTGTCAGGTATGCATATACACAAATATGAGGTCACACATGCACACAGAAAGATACAAGCAGGACTGGGATAATGGTATTATGCTGCTGTGGAACTCATGTCTATCATGTAAAAATGATTGCACTTGCAACAATTACGATAAATTATTCAAATAACAATAATTCTGTTGATATCATCTTAATTTTCGGTTATCGCCCACAGAGGTGGAATCGGAGGAAAACAGAGTAGGATGTGCGTGTGTGTGTGTATGTTGGGGGAGGTTAGGCTGAATTATTATGTTACTGTAAATTACAGTTTTCAGCATCTGCATCACAATATTAATTTAGGCACAATGTAAATGCTGCACTGCATCTTTAATTGTTACATGTAATTTAGAGAATAATTTTGAAAAATATTAGGGCAACTCACCATTACTTAGATTTTACAGTTGAAATTAATGAATATATTAATAATATATTCATGTCAATTTTAAATTAAACCAATTCATCAATATGCTGTTGGAATTTGAGATTAGTCTCGATCTGTCAGTTAAATAGTTAAGGTTTACTGTTATCATTGTTCTTTGGCCCAAGGCCTATCTGTCTGATTTAGGGGAAATTCAGCAGTTGAATATAATGCTGACAGACAGACAGGCAAGTTAAGGTACTCATAACTTTCATAGCAGTAATGCTGGAGGTCAGAAAGAAAAAGAACATACACAGCTGGGACACGGTTTGGGCAAAAATGAGGTGGAACTCCAATAATTAGAAGATAATCCTATTATTTTGCACAAACTGTGTTCAGGCCTTTAGCTATGGCTGCCTTCACCCTGCTCAACTACTATATTTTGTCTTAATCTGCTGATATTCTATCACAGCTTTTATTTTTGTATTCAAAGGTTTGGAGTGGCGAAAAACAACCTTTCTTAGGCTGTTAAACTATCAGGCACAGTACACCACAGTGCACATACAGTACGTATGTATATAAATAGGGATACACACACAAAGACATCCACGTACGTACACACCCCAATCTCTCTTCTCCTACTTAACACATTCTTATTTACACTTTCTTGCCCTCTCTGTGCCTTGCCAATTTCTTTGTCATATTCCACATAAATACATGCCCCTGTGCCCCTCCGTTACCTGAAGATGAAAATGAAGAGCATGAGCAGCATACAGAAAGTGGCCACGTTGTCCATAGTCTTCATCAGCACCACCAGCTGTCGCCTCAGCGCAGGCATGAACCTCACCAGCTTAATGACCCTCAGCAGCCTGAAGGTCCTGAGTACTGACAGACCGCCGTCTGCCTGGCCGATGATCTCACACACACTGAGGTATGTGTTGTAGACGTGTGCATGTGTGTTTAACAGAGAGAGATAAAGTGAGAATTTGGAAGATCTGGAGCAATTAAAAGAAAAAAGTGGAAATTGGTAGAGAAAAAAAATGCTTATTGTTATAATCGGGGAATGTGGAGAGAGGAAGATTTAAAAAATAAATAGAAATCAATAGAAAGGAGGAAAACGCAGATAAGAGAAGATCAGATAAGAGGATAAGTCGGTCCTTTATACTAAATAAAAACACACTACTGCACATTTTCAGAGATAAAGAAATTCTGAGTCTATGACCATACATAATCCATACTGGTGTGATAAGGAATACTGCTGCATTCTACATATTTTATCCCCATGTTGCAAGACAGTTTCTATATTAAAAATTCGTCACATAAAATAAGTAGTGCACTTAAATGCAAAGCTCCGTGGGGAATACACCAAAGAAGATGGAAAATCTGATTGGAACAGTAGGCTTGGCTGTTTTCTGCAGATGAAGTCATGTCTTGAAACTCAATTAAATCTACAGTATTTGGACAGTCATTACATGTTTGGACAAAAGCTCTCATTAATTATAAGTGATTTTGAAGCTGCAAATCTCTGGATTCTCTGTTTGTAAATATTATATTTCACTTACTAAATTTCAGGATACTCAACTTGCTGACAACCTAAGTGACAACCTAACTTAACAATCAGCAAATCAGTTATGTAGATTGCAGACCTGATGATGACAATGATGCCATCAAAGATGTTATAGGGGTTCCTCAGATACTCAAAGAAGCCAAAAGCAGTCAGCTTTAGGATCATCTCCAGGGTGAACATGCTGGTGAAGACAATGTTGCAGATCTCCAGGACATTGGTCAGCTCATCGGGCTTGGTGGGGGCAGGTGGGTGGGAGGGGGAGTCACAGAAACAGAGATGAAAATACAAAGTAAGATGTGGAAGTGGGTATAGACAGAGTGGTAGGCAAAAGATAAGAGGGGTTCGAGCTCCAAGCATTCCAAGCTAAAAACAGAGCAATGATAGACACAGAGAGGCAGGTACAGACAAAGAGATAAAAACATAGTTGATATTAAACCACTGCTTTGCAATCAAAAGATGCGGGAGTCACTGCGAAGAAAACAATTGTGTACGCATCACATTTCTCCGCCTGTGTTGAAAAGGCTGTCACTCAAACTGTCAGTCACTTGAAAAGAGAATTCTCTCTTACCTGGGAAATAAAATGAACACATACACCTTATCTTAGAAAAGGGAAGAGACTGAAGACAGGGAAACAAATTGTGTTTTTAAGCAGAGATGTTTATGTGAAATTGTAAAGGAAAACTCAGGGAACATCACATCAGCAATAATAGGAAACAGGGAAATGAGAAAGGGAATGGAGAGTGTGTACTGTCTGTGTCAGCACATGGTGTCAAACACTGGCTGAATAGAAGAGCATGTTATCTGGAATTGGCAAAGGAACATGTATACACGAAATGCACACACAAGAAACAAACACACATACACACATGCTCCAGTCAATCCAGGGTTTATTTCCATTTGTATGTGCGTGTGCACAAGCACACTTGCTTTATGCAAGTATACTTTGCGTGTGTGTGAGTGAATGTGTGTTATATGCACAATATGGATCAGATGCTTTCTCTGATACCCCCTGTGAATTTCAGTTTCAAAGCCAGTGGAGAAATAGCCAGCTAGCCCTGCCAAAGTTAGCAAACCATGTCAGAGAAAAACACACTCTCAGCCCTCCTCTCACCTAATCCGCTTTTTCTCCCAGTCTATCTCCATCCCCCTACTTCTCCATCCCTTTTTCTTTCTCCTTCTGAGTCTCATTATCAGGCAGACCCATCTCTTCCCAATCAATATCTTCCTGTCGATCAGAGGAGGGAGAACGGTAGAGGAATAGCCCGGCTGAGGGAGAGGGAAAAAGAGGAGCGAGCAGAGGGATTGTTTGGGAGTAGATGATGACATGATGGAGGAGAGGAGAGAAGAGGAGAGAAAATACTCAATTAGAGGTGAGAAAGAGTACGAATGATAAAAGGGATGGAAGGAGAGGGAATAAGCCCACAAAACCAGCCTAAATCTCATGAGCTCTATTTTGACTACAGTGTTTTAGTCAGGAAAACATCTACTGAGACTCATTCGAGCTCAGCACTGTTGCTGTAGCTGGAAGCTGGGCCAATCAGCGGACTATAGAGTGATTTAGATGATGACATTACTCACCACCTCTAAAAAATTAAAATGTCACGAAACACCTATTAAAGGAGATACTAATACAACTACCAAGATGAGTTGTAGTAGAAAGTAGGGAATGTAGGGATAAATGTACAAAGATTCAGCTCTAACCTTGACCTTTGTCCAGAACTCACTCACTAGTCTTAAGTACAAACACAGGATATGAGATTTATTGCTATTGACAGAACCATCACAGCCTTTGACACCACAGTTTAACTCCAACAGAATACCATCATTCCTCCCTCTCCTTGCTTTCTAACCTTTTCTGCTTTTCTTCTTCTTGATCCCATTACCTTTCATTCCCTAACCATGTTTCTCCTCATATGCTTGTACCACATGGTCTCCCACGTTACTTTCGACGTGCTCCCTAATTTTCCATCTCCTGAATAATATTTCACATTTTATCCTCCCATACAAATATCCTCTCCCTGTCTCTCTTGAAATGTGTCCTCAGTCAGCCTGTGAATGTTGCTTGAATATGAATGAATGAGCTACAGCTTCCAAGCCTGAATTCCAGCATGCCAATTTCTTTTCCACACAGAGCTGTCCAGTCACGAACATACATGAAAGCAAAATTGGCTGCTCGTCTTTAAACTTGATAATTTGTGAGTTATAATCCAACATAAATATTAAAAAAATGATCTTTGATAGTCAAACATCACGAACGGCAAGGCCATAACTATACAGAATAATATGCATTTTTTGTTTGAAATCACACACTTGACGGGAACATTTCCCTTAAGCAGGGTTTGGTGCAAGTGAGGCAGCCCTGTGGTTAGCACATCAGTTTCAGAGTTCCTGTTTTAGAGCAAAATTGCATGAGGTAAGAGTTTTCTACTGCAGAGCAAAAACACACACTTGTATCACTGCTTCTGTGTCAGCCTGTGGAAATTGTGGAGGGAGGACGACTCAAGAGACAGACAGACAAAGCGTCTTGTGAGTGTGTGCATGCAAATGTGTGTGTGTTTCTGCATACATGCCTACTTTGACACGCACTCACACTCGCTCACACACAGAATCACACAGGGAATTGAGCTGAAAACTGCTGTGTAACCGGCGTCTGCCTCGCTCTCCCCTTCTCACTCGTCTCCTTC
>NTHP01000191.1:383640-461827 GCA_003416845.1 Oplegnathus fasciatus | reverse complement strand
CCCCCCCCCCCACAACCCTCGTTTATTTTTAGAGTCTTCAGAGATGAGAGAAAGCAACTACTCTGTACGCTGTCAAAGAGTGAGTGGGTGGATGAGAGAGAGAGAGAGAAGTGGGAGATGGAGGGTGAAACTGAGGGAGGTAAAAGAGAGACAGAGAGTAGATGAGACACTTGGGGTAAGGCGGGAAGGACGGAAGGAAGGAAGACAGCAAGGAACAAAGGAGCAAGTGGGGGAAGGAACGTGCACGGAGACGCGCAGAGGGAATTATGGAGAAAGTAAGGGGAGAGAGGTGGAAGTAAAATTAACAAGCGAGGGAGAAGTGAACAGAATGGCATCGAGAGAAATTGAGTTGAGAGAGAGAAATGACAGAAAAAGAAAAAGCTGTTTCATGTAACAGCTTGTGAGTGTATGTACCTGCATGTGCTCCAAAAGATATTTGTCTATGTGCATGCACACACTGGACACACATGGATGTGTATTGTATGTGTGCACACATATGCATTTGTGTTTGTATGCATGCGTGCATGTGTGCTTTTGGCAGGCTTCTCCCACTCTCGCTCTCACACACCTGCCTTGTCTGCTTCTGAGGAGCTGGGCCAATGTTAAAAGCCAGCTCGGTTTTGTCTACCGCTAGGCTAAATGTTTACACCTCTGTCAGGAAACTGCATGGCAGCGATGCTCCACTCCCACACTCATCCTTCTGAATGTCATCTGCTATTATGATATTTCTAGCAGCAATGCCTCATCAGCCGTGATAGTGCTTTATCTGCTGAGGCTGTGGTGATTTGTGGGAGTGAGAGGGGAGCGAGAAATTATTACGCTAACACAATCTATTGACTCTGTAGTATGTCATTCCAAAGGCAGTGCATATTCCTACAATGACAGCATGGACAATTGCATTTACCAATTTCCAAAACATTCACTATCTTCTTGGCAAATTACAGGTATTTGGAAACTTCAGCTTGGTTTGTTAAAATGGCATGGTGTCAGTAACAATGTTTATGTGACAGCAGTGACTATATCATCTTACCTGGTTATGATGCTCGATGCCCATACTGATGGTGTTGATGAGAATAGCGATCATAATGCCCCTGCTGAAGTACTTGCTCTCCACAATGCCCCAAAGTTTCCTCCTCATATCATTCCAAATGTCTCTACAATGTCCAAAGCATGTCCTCTTCCTCTTCCTCTCTCCATCTCCCCTCTCCTCTAGATGGTTTTCCTCCTTGCCTGTCTCTTTCACCGCATCCTCCTCATCTTCCTCCCCGTTGGCGGAGTCTCCCACAGCCCTCGCCCCCTCTTTCAGTGATAATGCACATATAGGGCAGTCCTCAGGATTCTGAGGGACAGCCAGACTGATGGAGTTGGCTAGTGGCTGAGAGTCGTGGTCTTGCTTGCTTTGGTGCGGACAGTGGGGTGCTAGACAGATGCAGAGACAGGAATAGAAAGAATATGAGACTATGGATGCACTTCAGGTACCATGCCAAAAGTAAACCCCTAAAATCACATCCATTAAAATGTTAGTGGCCAGACCATATTTCATTTAACTTACTGTAGCATCCAGCATTGTGTGAGCATTACTATCCATGAATTACATGATCAAGTCAGGTCATCATTATGTTTTTTTCAAGTCACTAAAACATGTTGTCTGAAATGAAAGTGTCAAATGTTGCATAAATAAGACATATTTAGATGTCAGTTGCTGAGGCCCTCCTACTCACATCTTGGGTGCCTGGAATGATGTCGCTCTCCATTCACATTCCCTCCACCACGCCTGTTACCCCTGCCTCCACCAGCTGGCGGGGGTTTGCCCCTCAGCGTGTAGTACAGAGCTGCCGATCTCCTCTTAGCCTTGCGGAGGACGTGGCAGACCAGCTGGAAGATCTCCTCATAGCAATCTCCCGGCTCAGCCATGCTGGCCAGGGTGGAGGAGGACAGACATTGCGCCCTTTGCTCCTGCATCAGCTGGTGTTCGCGCTGTTTGGTCTCTGAGAACTGGGTGGCAATAACCACCAGGCACAGGTTGATCATGAAGAATGAACCAATCTGGAGGGATACAGAACAACAAACAGAAAGTTAGACCACGTATGGATGTGGAGTTTGAGTTAAGATGTACAGTGCATGAAGTGAGATAAAGCAAACAATGGAAAAAGACTGCAGAATGAATTGTTCTGTAGAAAAGAAAGGGTTAGTGCAGAAATCAAGATTTAGCAAATTTAACGAGAAGCAACCCTAACTAAAACAATAAGAGCCAGTGCAGTGTCTTACTTAAATAATCAGCCTGTGGCTAAAGCAGATGTTGCTCATTTAAGAAACATGAAATATGTGGAGAATTGGGTTTTTTCTAATGGTAAATACAAACAAAAAGCACACACACTTGCAGATTCTAATAATGTGTGCCAATCCCCCTGTAGAAATGTTAGCACACATGCTAAAGGTCTCTGAGGGCTGGCTTCCCACCAAACCGAGGCTGATTGGAGCAGACAGACAGAGCCAACACATGCCCAAAGCACAGTTCAGCGTCTGGCTATCTTTCTCTCTCTCTTCCTTTTATTCTCTTGACACTGACTTGTCTTAACTTTCCCTCCCGCCCCGTCTCCAACTCAATATCTTTCTTTATTTTTCTCATGCTCATGCTCCACAATGCTTCCCATGAACATTTCTTTACCCATCAGTATATCTCTATTTTTTTTACCCTTTTTCACAAAAGAGCTTTTATTTTCTTATCATGAGTCAAAGTGGGGTTGGAGGGATAGTTGCAGAGAGGAGATGTGGTGCATTGTGAATGGTACGTGTTGGCTGACCCTTTTAGTGGCAGTAATGGGAATCACTACAGGACTGCTGAAATGGCTTTTATTGGACTACTCCAAGCTGGTTACGGAACAATGATTTGATCAATATAAGCTAATGCTGAACAACTCAAAAACCAGACTGCTGGATGGATAGAGAAGCTTGAAGCAGAGTCTCGGTTTTGTTCATTACAAATCTGAACATGTTCCCCCGTTTCTCCTTGGACAAAGCTCTCAGACAGACACATATTGAGAACACACACAGACACCCATATATACCTACGAGGGCAAAACATTTGGAGGCAGCAGGAACACTCCATAAAACCAGAAAATCCAAACTTAATGACCTTCCACCTATAGACTTTCATCCACAGTGATCAAAGATGCAGGGGAAGGTGGAGGATGGACTGGAGAAGCTGGGAGGAATGAACAAGAAGAGACTCCAGAGATATTCACAGAGAGAGAAAGAGAGAGGAAACATAGAAGGGAGGGGTGTGTGTATGGAGAGAGGGAGGAGAGATGCCCATCTGTGGCCTGTGGGTCAAAGCAGGTCTGCAGGTGTGTGAGGCTTTGATTTCCCTCCAGGCTTGCATCTGTGCAAGTGTGTGTGTGTCTATTCTGTGATTCTGATCAGTAGACAGCTTTGCGCATAATCAGGGAGGGCAGTCCAATATCACGCATTCAGATGATCACTGCATTATGCATGCATGCAAACACACACGCACACACACAAACATTCACATAGACAAAAGCATGTGTGATCATACACACACACACACAAATTAAGATGGCAGCCCTAGCTTACAACTGACTGCATGAGTCTATGTGCTTCCACGCAGCAGCTGTCACATACATTTATGTGTATGCATTTTCTCTGAAACACGCACACACACACACACACACACACACACACACACACACACACACACACACATATATACACACAACCTCCTAATAATTGCCCTCTTGGTAGCACTTAGCTCCAAGTCACTTTAATCCATTTACTCACACTCTTCAATGTGACACCAATATAGACTCTTAGGTTGCACATTTGACAGTATATCAAGTATCAAGCAGATAGAGATGAGACCCTGTTTGACACTATGGAGGTCAAACTTCTGTTTGTCTCAGAGTTTTTTTATCCGAGAACACACACTTACTGGATCAACTAACAGGATTAAAGAACAGGGTACTGCAACTTTATTACGACACAACATACACACACACAGGCACACACAGAGAAATAATTAGATGAGTAAAAGAAAATAAGAGAAGTTAAGGTGACATTTGGGGCCTTTGGAAGTGCCTGAACAAAAACTTTTCATTGTGTCAACAACACTTCCGAGGCATCCCTGAGTGAGGACCTTTGACTACAAGTTGCCAAACAGACCGGAGCGTCGCAAGGAAGCTCAAAAGTGATGGCACATTTGTGTCAATCAATCATGCACCACAAAGGGAGCAGTGTGTTTGCCTGGTTGTTAGGTGTTGTGCAAGACACTGAGCTCTGTATATTGAATTTTAAAGCAAATGAGCTTGTTTCGTTTGGTCAGTTCTCAGAGCCTATCTGTAGCAGTTCTATTGGAACATGAAATTATTTGACTTCAGATCAGTTTGAGGATGTAATCAGCTGTGCCATGTGCTGTATTACTACAACTGTAGTATGGGGCTACGCAATCCACATGACATGAGATTGTGATCAATGTAGCAGCATAAACCAGGCAAAAGTGATTACACTGCGACACCATGTCAGCTATGTTTGGGTGCCAAAAGGTGCTTACACTGGCAATGCCAACCTCAGGGTGGATGTGCCAAAGAGGGGATGAAATTTACAGCTGCAGTTGCGATGCCAATAATCACCTCAGCCTAATAAGGCCAATGTTGTGAGGAAGAAGCGGGTGAGAAAAAAAAACTGTTTTGTAGGGTACGTCTTGCATTCTGTTGAAGTTTTGTTCCTTTCCATTATAGTGTTGTGTGGAAATTGTACAGTGTGCTTGTGACTGATTGGTGTGTTTGTATTCTTCACACTTCTTTACTCACCTCCCATTCATTCATTTACTCTCACTTGTCTTTCTTCAACATATACAGATTGATAGAATGCTGTTTTACAGACAGCCAATGCAGAATTAAACAACCTTCATTTTGCCACCGTCCGGCACTGTGCACAAAGAGCTGATTTTGCTCTTGCACACTGTGTGCATACAGAGCTTTTTTCTTTTGGACATATATTTTCTCGTCTTTTTCAACTGTCCTTCCTCCTCTTCTCTCCTTTTTTTTCTAACTCACCACCAAAGATAAATTTACGTAACATCCGCCTCCTTCCCTCCCTCCCTCAGACATTGATTGCAGACAGTCCTTTATGCTACTATTGATTTCCACAAGTCTATTAACACTTCAATCTGCCACTCAGGAAATATCCTCATTCAATTTATTGATGACAGGAGACCACTGATGTCCACATATATTGGAAATGTTATGTTTTATCTCCAGAGTGTCTAACTACAGTCACACGTCATTATTTATCTATTCGTGTATTAATCATCAGAACACACTGAACTCTAAATGTGTCAGCTGGTAGGGACGTAGATTAATATATACTGTATACTAATGAATGTAGTAATGAATTGTACTTACAATGATGAGTAAAATGAAGTAGATGAAGTTGTAGAAGGAATGGGCATCCATTACATAATACATGATCTCCACCCAGCCCTCCAGGGTGATCACCTAGGACGAGTGTTAGGAAATAAACATTTACAAGTCAAAAGCATTAACAAATTTCATGCCAGGGCCTGCTCAGCGAATATAATTGCACACAACTTTACCAGACTTTTACCTAATAGTGAAGCATAGTTCTTATCACATGTTTAAATCCAATGGATTGTTCTAAATTAATTTCATCTTGATGGTATAACATGGCTAACTCTCAAACATCAGAGTAAAAAATATTGAATTGGTGAATCTATAAATCTAATTAAATTAATTCTTTTGAGAAGAATGATTGGATTTGAATAGGTCAAATAGGCAAAAAAAAAATCACTAAATCGTGTTCAAAAACAATTATTTCATCAAAATAGCATCAGCCTTTTAAAGAAGCAATATTGTTGAACTTAAAAATCTTTTAATAATAACTTCAGGATGCACCTAAAAACATATATGTATTTAGATTTATCTTATCAAAAGATCAGAATCTCACAGTCCAACCTCACCTTTACCTAACCAGCCTTCAAACTCATATGGAACATACCTGAAAAATTACGATCCAGGCGTAGACAATGTTGTCAAAGTTGATGGCACCTTTGTGTGGGTTACTATTTCCTGTGTGGCATCGAGTGTAATACTGGTTCCAGTTGATGCACAGACCCATTGCTTCACCAGCACCGCTACCGTTGGCCAGTGGCTCAGGACTCAGGCCCAGAGCCTGTCTGTGGAGTGCGTCCTCCCTGTCCAGGCAGCATGTGCGTCCACCTTCGCGCCTCGCCGGCACATCAGAACATGACATGATGCCATTATCAGATGCCAGGGAGCAGATGAAGGGGCGTTCGTCATCCTCCTCTGGCTGGTAGTACGGAGCAGGCAGCGTCATACCCGAAGAGCTGGGGTAGGGACATGGTAGGAAACTTAGTTAGTCTGTTATGGAATAGAATCTGTATATATAATATGGTACATGATAGATCTTTATCCTGTTTCACTGCTTCATCTGGGGAGTTTCATGAGAGTTTCAACGAAAGAAGGAGAGTCAAGAGGGAGCAAGAGGGAAGAGTGGGAAATGAGAGACGTAGTCACTGAAGTAAATTCCCGGAAGTACTCAACCAAGTCTGTGGGATAAATACATTGTTGAAGGCAAGCGGGTAAATTAAGAAATGCAAATCGTTCTGAATGAATAGGAAGTATATACTCTCTCTCTTTTCCTTTCTCACTCTCACATATACACACAAGTACAGTATATCCTTTCAGTATACAGTAATACATACACACGTGCGTACACGCTTTTCTTTTTCACACCTTCTTTTCATTCTTTTACATGCCCCTGTCTCTTTTAACATTTTTTTCTCTCCAATCCAAGAGAAAACGCACACACTAGAAGCCGTGGCTGTTGACCTTACTAGACTAGTAAATGGATCAGTATGGAGCTGTAAGTGATATATACAGTATGTGTGTGTGTGAGAGAGAAAAACCTCACCCAGCAGTGAACTAGCGAACACCGCCTAAAGCTAGTCCAGCAAACCAAAGGCATGCTGACAGGTGTGGTAAACAAGGGTGGGGTCATGCGTTGGTCAGGACAAAATGAGTGGCTTGAGGAGAAATCAAGCAGCACCTAAGACGTCACATTCAATTACATATAGTCCTTTATTCTTAAGTTTGGAGAAGAAAAGTAGGTGTCAAATTGCCACTCTAAATAGACCAACTTAAGTTTTACAGCAGACTTTGTTGTTCTGACCTTGTAAACTACTCTATTAGACTACATTAGTCAGTGAACCAGAGAATTGCAATCAATTTTGCATTTTCTGTTTTTTTGCAGTTGGCTTTGCCATCTCAGGAGGGTCACTGAATCCTACAGCAGCACCTGTGTTCTTTCTTTCTCGTATTTTTTGTTTTGTTTTCTCCTGGTTGGAAGGGTTAGAACTAATACATCCCTGGTGACAATGTTCAAAACAACCATCAGTGCATCATGAGATTTATTTTGCACCATTTTATATATTTCCATCTTCGATGTTCTCTCTGGACCACTCAAACAAGACATAAAGAACTACATTCTTTTGCAGCCATTCCAGCAAATACTACCAGTCCTTCGGATGTTCCACGCTCCACCCATACTGTAAAATAAATGAATAAAAACTTCACTTGCAAGTTAATAATTGATCTGGTCTTGACAAAGCATACATAACAAGTGAGTTCTGCCATTTGAAACAGGGACAGCTCTGTGCTGCTGTCCTGATTACCCTGCTGAACACGTGGACCTCATTTGACTGGGACAGTGATAGGTGGAGATAATCATACATCACTCTCTGAGATGCAGTGTGTTCACAAGTGTAGGATTTTAATGAGTGCCAAGAGGTCACTGGAGGGGAGCTCTGAAATGAACATGTCCACATATCTTCTAATGAAAACGATATGTATTGTAATCCCATCCTTGTGTTCTTATTCTGAAAGAAATCAGGCCGTTCTCTCTTAATGTATCTGGATCTTTGTGGGATGTCCTGATACCGAAGCAACTGTATCATTTGCAGTCAAAGATACAGGCAAAACACAATAAAATGATATTCACTAAGCTAACTGACCAACTGACATGCACATCATTGGAGATGAGTATGTTTTCCACCAGACAACAGATTGCTTAATCATGTAAACCAAGTCATGTGGAAAGTGTATGTAAGATTGTGCGTGTGTGTGTGGCCTAGTGTGAAAAAGAGATTACACTCTCGTGCATTGACACCTATTACACACATACACACACCGTCAATGAACTCATTCATTCCCTGTAAATGCCCCTTGTGAGTAAGTGAGAGAGTGAGTAGTGTCTTTGGATTCCTGCCAAACTTAATGACACACATCTCTACAGTAAACGCAGAATCTAACTGATCGCCACCATCTGAAGCCCCCTCATCATTTCCTGAGATGTCTCCCATACCCCATCTCAGTTTTTATGGAAACATGTCAAAGAGTCTTTCACTTCATGTCCACCTGGGAACTCAGGACTATCTTCCTCTGTGGATTTATTTAAACTTTCGGCTGCCATTGTTACAGTTCTGTGCTGATGAGGCTAATATGAGTATGTACAAGTTTCATTACAAATACCAATACACAGAAGAAGAAAAAGGTAAAGCATTCAAAGACCTCCTTCCCTGGAAACAATAAGGACGTGTTAATTTAAAGCAATAGATTGGAGAACACAAATGACATGAAACAGCAAGGTTTATTAGGAGTGTGTGTGTGTGTGTGTGTGTGTGTGTGTGTGTGTGTGTGTGTGTGTGTGATCTGACATGACTGTGGAGTAAATGAGGGCAGGGTGTGGATGCTCATACCAAGGTCTGGGCCTGGGGAAGACAAAAATAGACCCTCTCCATCAGCAGGCCCATTACTGAACACACACATTCAGGGTCACTCGACCTACAGTATTTACTCATTGCACTGTCTCTGTCTGTCACTTCAACCCTCCTTGTGCTGTCTCTCTACTGGTCTTTTTCTCACACTGTATCCCTGTTTCTCTGTACACATCAGTCTCCTCTCTCGTTTTCTTTTTTTCTGCATGGGGAGAGACTTATCAGGAAAAGGCAGGCTGCAGGCAAATTGTATGTGATGCACACACCTGCACAACCACAGTTGCTTCACTCTGCCACTTACCCTGATATACTCACATACACCTCAAGCTTATATGCATAGAGAGCAACATTGCCTTGCAGTGCATTTAACACCTACACTCATTTATTCCCTCTTTATGCTCCTGTGTTTATCTCTTCTTTTTATAGTTTGTGTCTCTCTTCCTTTCCCTTTCTTCCTCTCCTTTGCTCTCCTTTGCTCTCGTTTTCAGTCTTTTCTCTCTCTGCCCCTCGTCTCTCTCTTCTTCTTCTTTCTTCTCTCTTTCAGATTGCCCCTATTCCCTTCCCTTCTCTCATTTCCACTCATCTCCCCCTTTCCTTTTCTCTCCAATTCTCTTGATCATGCCCCATCTCCCCCGGTCAATAGCGGGATGCTGACATTCATGGGACACACATGCATGCACACTAATTCCAGGATCGATAGTAACAGTGACCATATCAGGCTATACCACTTCCCACTGAAAGAAGCTTGGAAACCATGCATTGATTGGTGGCACAACAAAGTGTGCAGGTATGCACTGAGACACACTGAGCTTACACTGACTTACAACACAGTAGAGTTTATGCAATCCAATGGACGACACAAGGGACCGACAACAGAGATTAACTTAAAAGAACAAATGTCGAGAAAGGCTGTCTGTGGCATTCAAATTGGTGATTTACTAATGGTGCTAAAGTGAAGGAAGGGATTAAGACTTAGAGACAGAAAGAGAAAAAGAAAGAAAAAGACTGAGCGAGCGAGAGAGGGCCCCTGTCAGAGTAGTGGAGCATGAATGAAGGCTGTTGCCCCCCTGCCGGTGACTTGGCATCGCGCAGCATGGCACAGCAAAACCTGGCATCACACTGAGAACACACCTGCCAATGGAGAGCGAGACGGAGAGAAGGATCAAGGCTACAGAGTAGCAGAGAAAAGAGGCAGTTTCCAGCAATCGTATTAAGCGAGACTCTGGGACAGTTGGGAAGGAAAGATTGGTCTGAAAAAGCATGGCAGAAAGGAATACACACCATATAAAAATAAATATAGTAAGGGAGACTAAGGAGAAGAATCAGAGACCAACATGTGTGATCCTGCAGTGGAAGTGCGTGGGACAAACTCCCCTTTACAATAAAAATCTCTTTTGAAGTGCCGTTGACCTGCTCTCTGTGGTGATTAGTGCAAGATGTTTTGTAATGTGGCAGTTTAGAGGGGTGAACGTGTCTTCACAACAAATAGCCCAAGCTATGCGTATATTGTTTTCAACTTGCAAAAAAAAATTAGGATTAGAAGTAATGGAAAGGGGCCATGTATAGTTAAAGACACTGAGAAGGGAAAAAGGCGGGCTGATTGGAGACTTGGTAAAAAAATAAAAGAATAAGGCACGAAGACAAGAATAAGGCGGAATAAGGCATGAAAAGAGAAAGGTAGAGATCAAAAGAGGGGAGGGTGTGAAATGGGAAAGTGAATGCTGCACTTGACTGCGACACTTAGCCCACTCTATTGTAACCTCTCAGAGAGGTAATGTTAGCCCTTTACTTAGCATAATAGTCCTCAAGCGCTAACTCACAACGACCTTTCTAATTAAGCACACAAGCGCCCTGGCAAACCTGCATAATATGTTAGTACAATGCTTTAAAATAGCGGGCAAAAATAATACTTTGCTTAAATAATAAGCAACACTCAGTTCAATGTGAGACCACTGCTAAAAATCTGCTGGCCAGTCTACTGGAAGAGAAATGTTTTCTAAAGTGGGAATAAAAATTGTAGTTGTCTACTGACCGACCCATGTAGGAAAGTCAAAGTGGAGTCCTAAGTTGGTCCTGCTAATTACTATATCACCCTTCAGCCCAGTGAAGATAAATGCAGAAAACAATGGTTAAAGTAACCTCATGAAGTGAGTGCTGTAGAGGTTGTTGCGGTAAATGTTGTCTCTCAACTTTAAGGTGAGGACAAAGGACTGTGCTAGCTGGCGGACACATGTCCCCTTTCGTCTGGCTATAAGATATGTCATTAGTATACGCTATGTCAGCATAACCAGAGACAGTGCACAGAGGCACAGAGCAGTATACGTGGCTTATATACATAGTAGAACACACATCAGGGGCATGTGTCTTTCTAGCGAGCTGATGCCAGCATAAAAAAGGAAACTGAGAGAATGCCATGAAATCAAACACTCCTGAATACTGGTGAATGTCACTCACACACAGACACAGTAGGTGCTGCCGTCATGTAGGGTCATGAATATGGAGGCATGCTGCTGGAATCTAATCACGTTCTCAGTTGCAAACAGGGAAAAGCTCTACTGTTACTGTTGCTTTGAAGCTTGAGAGACAGATGGAAAGAGGAACAGGTAGAAACGCTGGAAGACAGTTATGCTAATGTATGTACTACTGTATGCTCATATACAATCAAATTGTACATTTTACAACATATAATTTTAATAGATTTATTACTGCAATATGGCGTTTCATTTTCACTTATATGACACAACGAAAGGGGGAAGAATGGGAAGCATAAGAGTGAGTATTGAGGGCAGGGCCACATTCTCTCTCCCTCATTATGACTCTCAATCAACTTAATCAAACGCAGTGGCACAACACACACACACTGTAAACACACACATACTGTACACACTGATCTACAGTCTTTAACTCACAGGGTGAAGTTCTCCTCAAGGTAGCAGCGGTTCCTCAGTAGCCCCGCCCACAGCTGCACACCGATGATGCCGAAGATGAAGAAGACGAAGAAGCAGAGCAGCAGCACATTGCCTAGCATGGGTAGAGTGTCTAGCAGCAGGTTCACCAGGATACGCATACCTGTGTGTTTCAACAGGTCAGTCAATCAATAATTGATTATCACAGGCTTTGGCACAAAAGTACACCATTGATGAGGGCAGAAAACATTTGCATACAGATTACATTGTTGCGCAACTTCTGCTGGGTATGTGGACTTCAATGGTTCTGCAAGTTGCATTTTTATTCACACTAAACATACAATTGCAGTAAGATGAATTCTAATGCTCTCTGTTTATGGGATTAAGCACAGTAAGTGCCCATGGCTGATTATGATAATTTATTTTAGCTTATGGATATTTATTATCAACACTACTACATTAAAAGCATTAAAAGTGCTGGTTATATACAACTAAGGCTACGTTCAGACTGCAGGCAAAAGTGGCCCAAATCTGATTTTTTTGCTCATATGTGACTCTGTTTTGTTTATAACAGCATGAACAGCACAAATCACATGGAATCTGATCTTTTCAATTTTGATTTGGGCCGCTTTCATATACGGTCCTAAATCAGATACAGGTCTGATTTTTTGCAATACGACCTCAGTCTGAACAGTCCTATGGGAATTCATGCGACTTTTACGTCAGTCTATATCGACTTTCAGCAAATTTTGGATGAAATCTTTCTGTGAAGCCATTCACGTCACAGTCCCACCCCTCCTGGCTCTGACTCCGCATCCACACACACCTCTGTACAGAAGTAGCAGCCACTGCACCACAAAAAGCCATAATAAAAAATTTGGCTCTCTTTCTCCTCATCCTCGTCCTCATTATCATCTGGTCACAAATTCGCTGGCTTCCACTGAACATTAACTTATAAATGAAACCGTAAACACTGACTTCAGTGGCCTCCATATTTACTTCCGTACTACAGCGTGCTGTGTATGACGTCTTTGTTATTGTTCTTTTGCGCATGCGGGTCAGTTCAGGACCGTGACCAGTTCACACTGGAATCTGATATTGGACACAAAAAATAATGTGAACAGCCAAAGAAAAACATCGGCTCTGAGCAATAAATCCGAATTGAGCACTAAGGCTTGCAGTGTGAACGTAGCCTTAATTGTTTTGCCAAATATGTTTTGAACCTCCTTGACCTTTTCCAGTCAAGGAGGTGCTTCATTCATTTACCACACAGAAGTCATAAGGGGGTGGTCGGTGTGGATGGTGGATGCACAAAAAGCAGGACCTTGATAATAACAGCATGTGGTAAGCTTTAGGTTACTAAAATACTTTGGTTAAGATTAGGCAAAGATCCTGTTTTTGGTTTAAATTTGAAAAAGTAAGCTTCAAATCAGTCTTGACATTTTCATTTAACTAAGACCAGTATCATTCCCTAACCTTCCCTAAACTTCCCTAAACTTCTTTGATTAGTCTAAACATTACCACAGAAGACATCAATCATGCTTTATTTTATAGAGGAAAAAAATTAAATACATTACTAGTGAATATTTTGCGACTTTCTAGGTATGTTTGTCAAAAAAAAACCTAATTTCCTCATTATGTTAATAAAAACTGTAATCCAGGTGGTATTACATTCCCTTTAAACATATTTGCTGTTGCAATTTAGTAGTAATTGAACATTATTTCTAGAGGACAAAGTTGTTTAAAAGCATTACCTACATTTTTGGGCATTTGTGTAAGACACCCACAACAGCAGTTCAAATTCTGCTCCTGACAGCAAACTGACTTGAAAGCACATATACTAACTACAGTCCATCATGAACAAAGAAGCGTAATCAGGCTACATGAGGTCTCATTCATCATTAGATGAAACCTAATTGCAGAAATACAAGCGTCTCCCCTGTCAAATAATGATGACCTCATCCCCTGTGGATGGGCTCGTCCTGCAATGATGACATATTGAGATGTGAACAGTGGAACATAATGACAGCTGATGGGACTAATAAGAGAGAGAGAGGTGACACCCGCTGATGAGATCACAGCAACCTCGTACTAACACCTGAGAGAGGTGTGCATGTGTGTTTTGGCGTTACTATGAGTGTGACTATATATATATGTGTGTATGTCTCCACTTATCTGATGTGCGTGTGTGTGTTTGTGTTTTTCAGTGGCATACTGGGATTCGTGAATAACAACTCAACAGTAGGTTAATGTGTCATAAACACAACAGTGCATCTAAACTGCCAACAGACTGAATGACAGGAAAGAAGCTGAGCGAGAGAGACAGAAGAAGGGAAAGAGAGAGAGAGAGAGCGATGATGATGATGTACACACACGTGGACAATATTTACAAGAATGCAAATAGCTGTAGTTCATGCACCACACGCAAACACAAAACACAAACTCACTAGCAGTAAAGAAAAATGTTCTCCCCATTCCCTAAGTGCTAATCAATGCTATCACTCCCTTTTGATTTTTACTACATCTAGACTAGTGATTATGTGCCCATTTAAAATGTGTGTGCTCACATTTAGAGACTCATTTATCAAGTAAGAAATTAAGGTGTCAGTTTTGGATTAGAGAGTGATAAAGGAATGAAACTGAAATTTTGGAATCTATGAAAATTTCATCTCAAGAGCGCAGAGGAAAGATTTTTTTCTTGAGGTGAGTATGCACCCGTCTTCCTCCTGTGACTAATTTGCCTCGTCAACTGGTATTAAATGGAGAGCAGTAGCGTTGCTGGTGTCTATGTGTCTCTGGTGGCGGCTGGAGGCGAGTCTAAATGTGTTTGTTCCCCAGGGTCCTTGTCATTAGGCCACTGTTCCATTAGGCCTAATTGGGTGAAGAGAGGGAGAGACGGATGGAGGGGGACAGAGGGAGAACGAGAATGAGACACGGCCCAAGGGTGTGCCGAAAAATAGGGAGTGCCAAAAAAAGGAAGAAAGAAGGAAAGAATGAAAGAGAAAAAGATACATGCAAACAAATATTAAAGGAAAGGAGAGAAAACCAAAGTAACCAGAGAGAAAAGAAACAGTATGGTATCAAACAAATCAGTTTTTTTTCTCAGCTTTTGCCTCTTTTTTTCTCATTCTCTCTCTCCTTCTCTACCTGCCTCCATCTCTCTCCCTTCCTGGTGACTGTACCAGTTTGCCATCTCCTGCTGTTCCCAGATAAAGATGGATGCCTCCCCTTGCGCCACAATGGAAACACATTTACAACTATCTGCCTGTACTATTCACTAAAGACCAGGAGAGTTCTCTTCTCTTCTCTTGTCTTCTCTTCTCTTTTCCTCTCTTCTTTTCTCTTCTCTTCTCTTCCTCCTAACACTAGTTTCTATAGTGTTTGTTGTCTTTCTCACTCATATTCTGTCTAGCATTCCCTCTATCTCACACCAATTTCATCAAAAAAGAAGTCTAACACAACAGTACACACACTCACACACACACAGCACAGGACTATTATCTGCCATTTTGTTGGAGGGTTACAAATTGAGGTGTGTGAGGGGTCAGGATGAGCTCATGCTCCCTGTGTATCTATGGGCAAAGTAGCGATCCAACAAAACAAGGAACAAATAGCTTTATCCCCATGCTTCCTCACCTCTAATGGGGTCACGGATACGAAATCAGGCTACCACTCACTCATGCAGGTTACTGACAACTACAGTACAAACAAATAAGAACAAAGAGAAAGTAAGAGCAGGCTCATGCACACACATCTATAATACACACCCATACACATACAGTATATACGCATGCATTTGCTGCATCAACTATGCATATGCTAACAAACTCATGTATCTGGAGATTCATGCTATGATGCATAATCATCTCCAGAAAAGCAGATTTGTTTACAATCTGTACACTTGTCCCTGAAACACTATACGCACTTTACTGCACACAATACCTTCTAATCAAACCACTTGAAGCGTAATGCAGTTAACATCCATATTTTCTGAGTGCTGCTGCTGTGGCTGTCTGAACTATTGAGCTGAATAGGTTCCTTGTTGATGGCTCCACCTGAAAGGTAACTTGTCCTTCAGAATGTGCGGAAAATTGAAATCAACTCAGGCACTGAAGACAGACGTTTCAGGTAATTACACTAAACACGAAGAATCTGCCATGATTGGACACTTACGCGGTGAGCAAAAATCGGTAAGAATTTGCTCTAGGTAGGGGAAAAGCTATAATGTTGTGTTTATTTTTTGTATCTGTCTCAGAGGTCTGTATTTTTAAAAAAAGCTTTTCAGAGGTAGGTTTTGAGAGCAGCAGAGAAGCAAAACAGGAGCATATATGCGTTGAAAAGGTAAAATAATTAGTTGAAATAAAGAGGTAGAAAAGTTTTACATGTTGGCTTGTAGAGATAACACAAAGGAGGCTAAGCTTGTGGACAAAAGTGTTGTAACTGTCCAGAGAGCATTTCACAAGCAGACTCACACATATTGACTCTATCTGCTCAACTTAACTTTCTGTTCACAGTCACTTGAAAGGTTTGTTTTTCCTACAGTATCTGTCCCCAAAGTCCAAACTGAATTAGGGAACAGGGCTTTCATGAAATCAGCTCCATCTGCTGCGGACTCATTTCATGATTACTTAAAAGTAGAAGCAGAATATCTTAAAGTCTCTCTCAGCGACTTTAAGATATTGAGGAAAAGTTCTGAAGTTTATATGCTTTGTTTAGCCAAGATTTTCTGCAGCTCTGGGTCACTTGATAAGGACTGAACCCAAATGTTCTGTTTATTCACTCTGATGAGTTCAAGACTGAAGAAGACAAAGTGTGTGTCAAAACATTAGTCATTTGCATCAAAGTATAAAATTGCTTCACCTTTTTATAATCACATAAGGCATACATCTTTTATGATATAAACAGAAAACTCATCAAATTTATTAACAAAACAAAAAAAGGATTTCTGACTATTTATCTGAAACTTCATTGCCTCCACAATTAGCATTAGCTGCTAATGCTGCTAAAGTGCTGGAACTCAGTGATGAGACCAGTCTGAACCTAGCTCGGGCAGGCTAATTGGTCCTTGCAATGATTAAGAGCTGCCTGTTAGGGCAGCAGGACAAAGAAATCAATAGGAGTTAAAAAGTTTGGCCAAGAACTGAGTTTTAGATGAGGAGAACAGGGTTATGGTCACGGACTGATCAGTGAAGCAGCATTAATGGATGGTTTGTAAATCTGATAAAGCTGTGACTCAGGGCCTGAGGGGGCTGTGTGATTAAGCATAAGATGAATGTTTAATGATCCCCGTGGGGAACAGGTGGCATGCGGGTGCACAAAAAAGCAGAGATGTAATACATGTACATGAATTTTCATGCAGATGCATTTGGGCTTTATGTGGACTGACAGACACGCAGAAGCACAAAGAGAAACTATAGGCACAAGCACAAACACACAGAAAATACATAGTCACATGAAAGCGCAAACAAATACACACACAAAAACTCAAAATGTTCTCACTTGGCACTCTGTTGATGGCTTTGAGGGGCCGAAGGACCCGCACTGTCCGAATTGCCGACAGGTTGATGTTCTGCAGGTCGAGTGAGTACTCTACCATCCTGGATAAACCGACAAAGAGAGAGGGGAGACAGAGAAAAACAGAGAGAAAGAGGACATCATTTAAACTTTCTGTAGTTACCTGGGTGAGCTACTGGTTCACAACATGACAAAAAAGGATTACCGTGCTCCAGCGGGACCAGAGATCATGATTCAACACCAGTGGTCATTCTTTGATCTAGTCTCACCTGTCCCCTCCCAGAGCTGTGCGAGCCTCAACAGTATGGAAAATGTAATGCAAAGAGCGTCGCAACACTCCAGAGAAAGTGGTGGGGGGATATAGTGACAAAGCATCAAAAGGGGAGAATAACATGAAAGGGAGGTGAGGAAGAGAAAGAGAGAGCGGGAAAAGAGGGATTCATTCTATTCTAAGTGTTGCCTGCAGGATGTTGTGGCTCAGTCAGAGCCTGGCATCTGTTAGCAAGTCATTTCCACAGCATGGCTAAGCTGTTTGTGCCCCCAAACCCAAACCACTTTCACAGGAGAATGGCCACGGCTTGCCGTATGTGTGTATGAAAGTAGTGTGTGTATGTTTGAATGTACCACACTCATGCTACATGACTGTTATCACAAACACAGAGTTCGAGTGAGTGAATCAGTTTTACAGTATATGTGTTTTAAGTGAGAGCAGAAATGCCACAGTGTGCACGTATATGTGTGCAAATGGTGCACATTGTGTAATTGTAGTTAAGCGTGTCTGTGCACAGAATTGATGTGCCCGGGGCTACAACAGCGTTGGGACAGCATGATACCAACAGCAGCAGCACCACCACAAGCTAATATCACCCAAAGCACATCCGCTGGCTTTGACAGAACAAGCCAAGCTCACTGTCTCTCACATAGATAGACTTATGAACCATGTCATTTACAATAATGCGATACTTTATTAATCCCACAGGCAAGCTCTTTCCGTTTGCCCTTCACCACAGCACAGAGTCACCAACAGAGTAACACCCCAGCTCACACTTGAGTAGGATTACTTGCTGTAACAAGGGTTTGAACTGCTGTACAGCTGACAGGCAGTTGCTCTCATAACAATTTATTCATATAGTAGTGAAATATCTAAAACCAAAATAAATTTGGAGAGGCATGTGAGGAAGCTAGATCACACTCCTTTTGGACTTGTGGCTACAGCCTAAGTCTTTTGTTTTGACTGTAAAGCTCATGAGCCCCACACTTGAAAGAATGCATCTTTACGAGGATGTAGAGGCACGTCGCAGACATTTTCTTTACCCGGTGTAGTCGAAAGTACAGAAATGCCACACAGCAGCTTAATGAAAATGTCACAGTATAGAGAAGAGCATAACAGTTGTTTTGGGGCCAGGCTTTTTCCGGCTAGATAGTGGTGTTAATACAACCTGCCTCAAACATTATAGTATCTGTGGTAGCTCTAATGATTTGATGTGGCGCTGCTGAGAGACTGAACAGAAGGCTAAAATGTCAAAAGGGAGTTTTGAAACAATTAAAGCATACATGTCCTCCCCTTAGTGAGCTCGAGTGAGCTGGATTTTTTTTATGTTGCTTGATTAGGTTAAGGGGTGAAAATTGATAGATGACACCCACAAAAGCATAAACAATTGCATGGATAGGCACATGTATTGTTTTGTTAGTGATCCAGTTGCATCTGGAGGACACACAAAGCAGAAAATAAAGTGAAAGAGAGAACAGGAGATCACAGATGTGCTTGCACGTGTGTGGGTCTTTAGACATGTGTGTCTTTGTAAGTGCGTGCAGGCGCATTGTGTGTGTACGCCTGTGTGTGTATGTGTGTGCGCTCTATAGAAGTGTCTCTTCCTGTACACATCAATCAGGCCGCTGTGTTTGGGAGGGTAATTAGTGGACTGCCGGAAGCGTCCTTTTTATGATTGTTCTCTATTTTTCACATTCCTTTTTTGCTTGTGACGCCTTCATCTCATTCATGCTTTTATGTGACTAGTGCGTGTGTGTGTGTGCATGTTTATATCGATATGAAATGCAGAGCTTCAGGGGAAACCTAGGGTAGACCCAGTGAGACACGTTCAGAGGCACCTTTAACATGAGAGGCAAGGAAAAGGAGTCTTGATTCTAGACATGTAAAATCTGTAGTGACTTAACTGTCAAATTAACAACATGTCTTCATCAAAGCTACCTTCAAAGTTGAAGTTCTGTGTCAAGAAAGCTGTTTTTCTGCAACATTTACATAACAACATTCTTGATTTTGACAGTTAAAAAGAGAAATTATTCTCAACTGTGAGGATGTCCGAGGAAAGTAATGAAAATCGTGAACTACGGCTGCAGTGCCGTCTTGTTTTGTCCCGTTTAATTATGTATCACACCTAAGCTACTGAAGGCTAGAGGGGCAGCTCCACAAAATGTAATCAGGTCGTTGTTTCTTTGCATATATATCTGAAAAGATGCACCAGGTGTGTGTCCATCAGGTTGAAACAAGTACAGGTGCAGCTCCTTAATATGCTTGATATATACAAACATCAGTCAGTCTTGCTCAGTCTGAGAAAGTCTTTTATCAATTCTTTGACCTGGTGCATTTTTTTTCAATCTTAGGCATACATTAGAATAAATTTGGAAGGCATGGATGACTTCTTGTGAAAAGGGTCATGCTTCATCCCTGGATCAAAAACCTCAGTGGACACAGGCAAAGAGACATGCTGCGATATTTCCGTTACTACTGCAGATACCAGACAGGCTAAAATAAGTCTCAGTGCAGTGGATTAGGCTAAAATAAAATACACAGGAAACAAAATAAAACACACTCAAGGAGACACTTTGTGTGTAGCAGGGTTGTGGAGCAAAAGCATAAAACCCCCTTTAGAGCATGTCTGGACGAAAGCATGGTCGGTAAGGGGTCTGAAGGGGGGATGACGGAGGGAAGATGTTCATCCAAGCATGTGAAAAAGAAAGAAAGAAAGAGAGAGAGCGAGGAGGAGGGTGAGAGAGCGAGGTGGTGCCCGTGGGTAACAGACATGGAGCTCATAGCAGACTGTCGGCTGTGATTTGGCCTGGCAAGTTTGGCAATGCCCTCTGCAATTAGCCTAGACGCTAATCTAATGGATGCTGCCAAGAGGAAAATGAAGGCCAAGGCGTTCGCACAAATGCATATACAAACACAGACACATACACAGATTAAACAAACTCAAAAGGCATAAGCTGACAGACTGTAATCTCTGTGTGTAATTCTGTACCACAAACACACACACACACACTCACACACACAAACTATGAGCATCCACAGGGGATAAACTGATTCAGCTCAAATGAAGATGAATGTCCCTCCACCTACCCTGGTAAGTCTGTTGCTCTACCTTTCTTTGTCTGCTATTATACCAGCCACTCTCCCTATCCATCTCACACACACACACACACACACAGACTTGCTTCATCACCCATGACTTAGCCTCTCATTTCACTTCGTTCATAGCAGGTGTTTGAGCAGGTGTGTTTGCTTTTGTTTCGTGCACATGCATCCATCTAGTGTGTATGTGTGTGTGTGTGTGTGTGTGTGTGTGTGCGCATGTGTGTCCCGCAGCAGCAGAGAGTGTGATGGACACTTTGTAAGAACAAGCCAAACTTATTCAACAACTTACACAATATCACAATGGATTAGTATGTTCTTGTGGGCAGGTGTTATGAATGTTTCAGTAGTTGGTGTCCCTTGAAAACTTTCATTCCTTCATTTCTTTCCTTCTCCCTGTCTGCCTTCTACACTCCAATCTAAACATATGTGCCAGTCCAAAACACCAAAACAACATTTGTGCTATCCACTCCCCAGATTCAAGTATTCTGGTCAGTACTAATGTGGAGGGATTCTAAAAAATTACAGCAGGTTTTCTTTACCCTTGTTAATACCCTATACTGTAGCATAGTCCAGCATGCCCAGTCTTCTGTTATACTGTAGTGTCTGTGGCAGTGTACCAGAGATTGTTGCCTTATGTTTTCATTACCGAAGGACACCCCACCACACATGGCCCGTCTACTGTTACAATGTTGCATGTACAATGAGTCTACTGGGAAAATGTCTCTATGGCTTTATTTGACTAAGAATATGCTTCATGAGATTGCTTCTATACAACATTTTGACTCTACCTTGGCATGAGTAAAGTCAATTTTATATATATAGCCCAATATCACAAGTCACAAATGTGCCTAAAGTGGCTTTAGAATCTGCACAGCGTTCAATATACTGTATATGAAGGCCACACAGGTTTATCACCTGGTTTTGAAACTGGTTTCAATTTAGCAACTTCCAAGTTGCATGTAAGTAAATTATCTATTCAGATTTATTAAGATTCTGAATTATTTTATATGATTTAATGTACGATTATTATTTGATGAACAGCAAAATCCTGGACTTGTACTGTATGAACTTTACTGACAGGCGAATTAGTGGTTGAAGATGGATGTTGACGACTATGTTTTGGTCACATCCGTAGTTTGGTTCCCTCGGCTTTTTCCTTCTGGTCTGTTTAGTGTTCACACTGACGTATTACAAACAAAGCAGGAGCTGTAAACATGAAGTCATTTGGACTGACAGGTTACTCATTCATTAGACAGTTTTGGTGACCTGTCACCCTGCATCATCAGTGCTACACAGACTCGCAAAAAAGAAAATGTGAAAATGTCTGGATTGAGTGAAAATCACGCTTCATTTAACAGCACTTGACGGCTTTATTAATCTTCTTTCTGATTTTAATAAAGAGCTTAGAAAACCCATGAAAAAACAGTTATGCTGTAGGTAGTAGTCTTAGTGACAACCTGCTACAATCAGAGCAGCGACACAAGTCCTGGAGCCAACAAGTGCTCCAAATTAAACCGCAAAATACATTGTTTCTCTTGCCCTCCAGAACGACACATATACGTGTTTTTGATATGACCCCACATCGACAGGACAACAGTGCCTAAAAAACCATTACAAATAACCATTTCAAGATAAAAGCATTTTCTAATCGTACACTGCTACAGTTACGTTTGGTTAGGTTTGCCCTTACTTTGTGGGATTTTGTGGCTGTATCACAATCTTACACTACTTCCTCCTTTGTTCCCAATGAACAACAGTCCATACTTTGCAGTGTTTCCCCCAGAATTAGATTCTATTTGTGGTGGTAGTTGGGGGGGGGGGAGTGACCAATAAAAGGAATCAAAGGAGGGGCCACATCAGCCACTGCCTATTCCATCCCCACCTCCAAAGTCTCAAAAGTCAACTTCATGAGCGAGCGAGTGTTGAGCAGTTGCGAGCACGCAGGGAGGGTCATGTTTGCGGGACCGCGCTTGTGCATGCACGGGTTTCGCGGATTCTGTTCAGTGTGCTCGTATCACGTGCACGCACCTGTTTTATATATGTGCACGGGTTTTGAGACTAATTAAACGCCATAGTTTTGATTTAGAGTGTGTACGGAGAGGAGGGGCTCTTCACGGACAGGTCTGTTGTGAAGGTGTTTGTGTGAGAGAGAGAGAGAGAGAGAAAGAGAGAGCGCAAGAGTGGGGCAAGGAGGTAAAAAAAATAGAAAATCAATATGTGGCGGTCAATGTTAATATTGTGGCGGGCCGCCACAAATAAACCAATGTGTGGGAAACACTGCTTTGTTAATGCTAACATTATGATATCGTTGCTTACCCAGCCATGACGATGAAGAAGTCCAGCCTGTTCCAGGTGTCTCCCAGGTAACAGCGACGGCCAAAGATCCCAAGAGCCACCATCTTTACCACCATCTCCAATGCAAAGAAGATGTAGATGAATGCATCAAAGGCCTATGAGAATATAGAGGAAGATAAAGATGGAGGAAAGTGAGAAAAAGTATTTGATATATTTTGCTTGAAACACATAAGCCAGGCATCTGGTTTTTCTGATGTGTTCTTGAAATTGGTAGGCTCAAGCTGTTGTCAAAGCTCCCTCTTCATTTTTTTTTTTTCAACACAATTTCTTAGTGAATGAGGATCACTTGTCATCTCTAGTGAGGACAAACTGTCTGGATTTTTGTTTTTAAAATACTCCTTCGTTGTTAACAGCAGACCTTCTGGAAAAGAAAAAAAGATTTTGTTTAATAGCGCCACGCAAAATGAAAAACTGAGAAACAAAATGGCACACGTGCCACTTCTTATGCCTCAAGCAATTTTTTATATCTATTCAAACACCTCAAAACAATCCATGACCTTCTATTTCCCACCTTTTAAAGGCAATTTTAACACACGAGTTTACACTCCGCCGCACACTCATCCCAAAGCTCACAGGACCTGTCAAATGAGTTACTTTCCATCCAACTGCCCTTTTAAACACCACAAATTATGATCTAAGAGCACATTAACAGAATATGTAATGTTCAAGACTGATGTGCTCTTAATGTGTTTTTGAGTGCTTTCTGGTAGCGACTATGTAGGCATGGGTGGCTATTTCTTGAGCCAAGTTTACTGTTAACATCGTGATTTGAATGGCTTAGAAGAGCTAAATGTGTGCATGTGTGCACTGAGAACATGTGTCTGTACTAATATACTACCACAGAAAACATATGGTGCCCAATGTGAACCAACCCACACGGCAGCACTTGAATCACAAGAGAAGTAAGAAGTGAACAGGAAAAAGAGAAGTGAGGGAGATCCAGGTCAAACCTCAGAGAAAACAAAGATGAAGAGAGAAGAGACAGTGAGAGATAAATGGAGAGAGACAGATGAGCTCATACCTCTGCCATGTCCTGCTTGCATTATTATGTTCAGATCACTAGCTAAACCTCCTATTGTATTTTTGAAATAAAACTCTTTCCTTGTGCTTTGCCCTAGGCTGTATGACTGTGTTTGCTGTCTTGTTACATATTCCTACAACATGTAGCTATCTCAAGCTGCTACCTCTTGACACAGAGAATTCCAAGGTCTGGAAATTCAAATACGCAGTGAAGCTGCGTGGCTGCTTGCTGATAAGTCACTGGTCATAATTTGGGTTACAGATAAAGTAGCTTACAGTCTCAGGGCAACGACAAATTCTAAGACAAACTTAATGATGTACACTTCAGCGATAATATCTTCTTTAGATAACAGGTTGAAGCAACCCTGTTTATAATAAACTTAACTTAATTTGACAGAAATCCATGGATAAATATAAAGACGGTTGACAACATATATACATTTTCAAAGACCACAATAACTTTCCAACTAAATGTTGCTCTGGGCTGCTAAAATACAGTTCATATGCCCTGAGAATAGAATTTGTGCACTCAACAAATCAGATGGCACAAACCAATACACATGCTGCAATGGGAAAACAATTTTCCACAAGGTTATTACCTTTTTCAGGTTTCAGGCAGAAGTTAAATGGCAAACTAGAGACTCAACAATAACCCACAGCAGTCTAGAAAACACTGATATGTGGCACATTTGGACAGCCAGGAGTAATACGCTTCAATTGGAGAAGAGAGAATCTTTTTCACTCAGAATTGATGAACAATTGCGAGATGCTGTTTGTAGCTGTAGACCACACTGAATGAGATAAATGGTGTGTGAAGTTTGGGGATTTATTCATGCAGCAGCACTGGCAGCAGTAGTTGTTTTGTCCGAGTCAGAAATGGCGATAGTCAAGACATGGGATGAACAGCTATCAAAGTGTGGACATGCCTGTACCGTGTGTTATTTATAGGGATCAAGATATCTAAAAGGAAATTTTGTGCACATGTGGGTGTGTGAACCTAAGCATGCATGTGTGTGTGCACAAGACTGTAAATGTATGAATTAGTTATGCACTGGTCAGAGTTTTTTAATACCCGCACCCACCCGAACCCGACCTAACCCGGTCCAAAAAAAAGAGTTTGGACACTGGCGGTGTAAGCAAAAGCTACGGATACCACTTAGGGAAAAAACTTGCATCACTAGAACATAAATCTGTGCTTTTTTGCACTTGTGCAAGCATGGCTTTGCATGTATATGGTATGACGGTGCCTTGTAATGCATATAATGCTCATTCACTCACACACACACACACACACACACATACGGCATAGAGCTGGGAGCATGCAATGGGAAAGACGAGAAGATCAGTCTCACATGCTGTTTAAATGATGTTTTGATAAATAATGCAGCCTGCACGCTTCACATGTAATCCGACATTGGCTGCACCAGTCGGATCCCTGTCGCGCTCTGCTCTGAGTGAAAGGGGAATGAATTCATCATAGTTATTTGTCACAACCGCCAGCTTCCTCTTCAGTCAGCCTATCAGGTTTTATCGTCAACATGATTTGTAAAGAGGTTGAGGCTGTCTTGTGATGGGCCCTTTCATGATTTGAAATAGGAGCCGGTGTGGAAGCTACTTCATATGCTGTCATTGTGCCGCTTATTTGGCAGGAGGAGAGGACGTGCTAAGTGGGTCATCAGGATTGTAATGGTGGACCATTTAAAATAAAAAAATGTATGTGTGTCTTTCTCTACTTGTGGAATGAGTGAATGACGAGAGTAATCAGTGTATAAATCCAAAGGCACCATGAGGACAAAATTGTTCATTTAACCCTCACTGACAAATAGGACAGGAAAAGGAATACCTGACGCAGTCATTCTACAAAGTGTCTGTGTGTTTTCTGAACATTTGAACATTGAAAAGGTTGAGCGGGTGCTGATTTGAAGGTATAATGAGTCCTGCCCTATCCAAATCCATTTTAGGTAGAATAACGACTTTCCATTTGCGTGAGATGACTATGCAAATACGGACATGAGTTAAATTTGGGGCAGAGCCAGCTAAAGAGGACCTCCATCTCCTTACAGTGGGTACAATTTTCATCCTCAAAGGCAGCTCCTGGCTGCGAGCCTGTTAACTTCTTGGCTTGAACTGGAAATATCTATCAAAAAATTTAAAGCATTTACTGAAATGAGACTTTTTAAAATCAGCTTTCCCTTGCCCCATTCACTCAGATTAAATTAAGGCCATACTGTGATTATGATGCGTAAGATCATCAGCTGTTCACAACATGTCTGGTTTTGATATTTTACTACAATTAGTGTTAAAGGGTCAGACCACCCAAATTACACTTATCCTAGTCGCCGGCCAGTCACCGGCCATGCAGATAGTTTTCGTTCTATGTGCTGAGGTTTTGAGATATCTGCCTCTAAAACATCTCTGTGCTGCTCAAAGCAGTGAAAAAATGCATTTGAAAAAATCAATAGCAATTTGTCTATAATGAAACAATATCCAAGTTACTCTGGATAATAAACAACTGTATTTTTTTTCTTCCTGACCAGCTCTTTAGTTTTGACCACTTACTTTTTTCAGTGCAGTAATAATTTTGACTAACATATGCATCGATTGGGTTCATTTAAAACTTAATTATCAATCACAGTCCAGTGTCATATATTCTGGCTAATTATAGGAATAGTTAGACATTTTGGGACATACAGTTATTTTATTTCTTGTTGAGGGTTAAATGAGAAGATTAATACCACTCATGTCTGTATGGCAAATATGAAGCTACTGCCAGCGGCCCGTTAGCTTAGCTTGGTACAAAGACTAGAAACAGGGGGAAACAGCAAGCCTGGCTCTGTCTGGAGGTAACAAACCCCCCCTACAGAACCTCAAAAGCTCACAGATTAACACATTCTATTTTGTATGTTAAATCCATATAAAAAGTGTAAAAACGTCATGTTGTGGTTTTACGGGGATGTGCCAAACTATTTTTTTGGCCGGTGCAGTGACTTCCTCAAGCCTTGTTGTCACCGAGGTTGCCAGGCAACCAGTGGAGAATCCACAGATTCATTAACTTTGGACAGAGCCCAGCGAGCTGTATCCCACTGTTTCCAGTCTTTAAGCTAAACAGCTGCTGGCTCCAACTTCATATTTACCATAAATCCCAATTTAACCCCTGCATACAGATATCTGAACAGATGTTTTTGTGGTAATGTATACATTGTTTGTGGCTGTGGCTGTGGCAGAAAGTGAGGTGGGGATACTGCATTTCACGGAGGGGCCAGAGAAGCATGTGAGGGCCACTCTAACAATCTAAGCTCTGTCAGCAAAATCCCTCCTGTTACCATTAGCAACCACCAGAACAGGACCCCTCACACTACCTGGGGAGACAATATGCTTGTTAGAGAGACAAAGGATGGAGGAAGGGAGAGAGTGTGTAGGATGGGGATATGGGAACATAGGGAGGAGTAAAGATGGTATTGGAAGGAGAGGTAGGAGGAAGAAGAGAGATAGTGAAGGAAAAAGACTCACTGCTGTTTTAAACTGTTTTACCACAGCAGTGAATGCTTATTTGAAATCTCTGCGCAGTGAATAGAAAATCCAATGAGATAAATAAACCTATTACAGTTTGGTCTGGGGGGCTTTATTTGATATTATAATCCACCCTAATGTGCTGTAGGCAAGTGAGATATGGCAGTACGATCAATCAACGTAGCAACAGCACAACAGCGGACACCTCGCATGCAGGTTACTATAGACAGATTTTCAATGTCAGTGGACATTAAAAAAGACCAACAAAAAGCATGTGAGGCAGAAATAGGTCGTCCTTGTCACACCTGAAATTGAGCCTGCCAAATTTACTTCAATGAAAAGCGATTACAATCCCAGAGGTGCACACAGGAGTCCTCAGCCTGTTGGCAAAATACAGTTGTAACACATAACCCACATCAGCCCTACACAGCTTACAAACAGAAACAAAAGGAACATATTAACAATTTGGCAAAAGAAATACAACATAATAATCTGTGCTCTAACATAAGAGCATAAAATATAAGAATAGAACTCAGCTACTTACTAACTTACCCTAACTCCTTTTGTCAATGATGACCCATTACATGATCAATCACGTCCACAAGCAATGATGAGGCAAACGCATGAAAACATCACTTTACAAAGATTTCGCTTCATGACAAGTCATCTTGAGAATGAGGTGCACCTTTTCCGGTTATGTGAAAACCTTGATAATTGATAGAATAACCATGTTAAAATCGGGGGCCAGCTATATGTACAGTTCAGTACAGTAAATATCTGAGGACAGTTGTGGTATAGGAACAATGAAATGGTTAACCAGTTTTCAAATGTCTATGCAGATCATTGAGACAGAGCTAAAATAAAGATAGTGATTTAAACACAAACACAAATTGCAGCAAAGTAGAATTAAAGCCTGTGGGTGAAACTTTGTTGGCTGTGGTATTTGTGGTCATCCACAACCACACTTTCAACTGCTGGTACTTGTCTCCACAAGTGTATTCTCATCACGAAGTGACAAAATCACATGCGGCTCCACAAGACTATATTAAAACAAACTAAGTCCCAATTCCCTGTTCAGAGAGCAGGAGAAAATATAAAACTTCCAAGAGGGAAATATTCTAGCTGCAGTATTTGTCTGCATCACAGCTTGAGGAACAGTGACAAGAAGAGTGGTGAGCTCCTCTGAGTTTATGTCAAACAATTGATCGTTTTGTTCCATCTCTTCATCAATGCGCTGACATGTTGTCCTTACACACACGTGCAAACACACACAAACACGCAGGGATCTACTTTACCTGCAGTATCTGGCAGCGGTCCGAGGTGCAGTCGATGTTCTCACAGGGCTGGTACATGCCCAGTGTCACACAGTTGAGCAGAATCACCATGATGCTAATCCTCTCGAACCACGTATTAACAGGACTGGGGTTAAGGAGCATAGCAGCTGAGGAGAAATGCACAGCCATACACACACTGTATATGTTTCAAACGGGGCTGTAGTGGTAAAATAGGAGGCGGGTTGTGGACCCATGAGGGCCATAATGGATGGATAGATGGACCTATGTGTCTCAAATCAAACACAATCTGCATGGTTTGTGTTATACATCAATGTTAGGAATATAACAAGATACTGAAAATGAGTGATGCGGATTCAATTTGCTACAACTTCAAGCAGACTTTTAGATGGGAAATGAGCATTTTGTGTTCTCATTTGATCATAACTGTCAATTTCACTGCGGTAAACAACAAGAAAACATCAATTTAAATGTAGCTGTTATGAAGTGTTAGTCCCCTTAAAAGACCTGTCAATCATTTTATAGCTCATTTCAATTATTAGTTTTGTATTTACTTAGATTTAGATTAACTTATACCTTAAGTTTGAACATGTCTCTCCATCACCTGGCTCCTAGGTTGGTTTCTTTTCCTTCTTTGACGTTATATCCTCAATCAGTTGCACTTCACTTCTTTCTCCTTGTTTCTGTCTGTCTCCTTCACACCTGTCTCCTCTCTCCTCATCCCTTCGTTCACTCTCTGGTACTTTTACTTGAACTGTATTAATTACACCAGGTTTTGATTAACATCTTTTTAACATAATGTTGTGGGAATATAAGTTAGCTATAAGCTATGAAGTTTATATTTAAGCTAACTTGTGGTTTCAAGCTAACGTTACAGTAAAGACGCAGCTAAACAGGGCGGTTAAAACAACACTGTAGAAAATATCTTTAAGCTCACTTACTCATAACTGGCTTTTTACTTCGTGGCCTTTTATTTGACATATTATAATTTAATGCAGCGCGTTTCAGCGTCTCTGTATCCTCTAAACTCTGATACACTCCGCTGTCCCGTGAAGGCAGCTTCATACCTGCTAGCTTCAGCGCAGGGGTGCGTTTGTTTGAACTCCCGCGTAGAACGAGTGGGCGGTGGGTTGTCTCCATGTTAACAGGATACAGTAGTCCTGGCATAAGAATAACGTCCCAGTTTAGAGAACAAAGAAAATTGAAAGGGTAAACGACTCCAATACAGCCATGGTTTCAAATAAATGGGCAGATGAAGTGTTAAATCAGAAGAATGTTCCCACTCTGAACCCTGTAATGAAATTAAAACACATGCTCCTCTGTTCAGAGATGATAACAAGCTAACATATTATTATTATATTTATTTATTTATTTATCTATTATCTTAGTGCTAATATAGCTACATAACATGTATAATCATTATCTATTATCATTAAAATGCAAGTATTGGATTCAAATTTGTCCTATCAATTATTTTAACATTTAACATCATAACTGATGGACTTTTTACCTTTAGGACAGTTTTGTCTCACAGGGTTTTGTTCTACAACAATTGTGATATAGAGATAGAGATAATATTATCCAGAGATAATATCTCTGGAGAAATATTGCTGCATATTGCCACAAATTAAAAACAGAAAAAATATATACGCATCGTCTATCTGAGACGGCCTTGAAAATACAGTATTGTACTGTCATGTCTACTTTCAACATATTATAAATACTTGGATTGGCACCTTTTCTCCTTAAAGTATGAACAAGTATGGAAACAGACTGATTCACAATACAAATTTCAGTATATGCATAACTGACTCATTCACAGCATGTACACAACACAACGTGCGAGCTAAGAGGTCACACAGCCGCCACTTTGCCAGTGAGCAATTCATCAATGAAAATGAAGATGAGAAGTATTTTTCCAGCCAACCTATTTTTGCTACTTGACTGTATGAGTCACGAAATCAGCCATGACGGAGTAAGGCACAGGACACCTTTTGTGATATTTGTTTAAAATGATGAAAGATACAGCAGTATGGGCTCGGATTTCTTTTTTTTTTAAATGTCATTAACAATTTCAAAACAGTGCCAATACAAATGAAATTAAATATATTGCATATTTAACAACATGCTTGATTTACAACCTGGCAGCGTGCTACTCACCTTCACTCTCACTCTCTATCTTTCCTCTCCCCTCATCTTACAAAGCCATCTTGTCACCCTGCAGAGTGCTCCACCACCCTGGTTTACACCTGCACCATATCTACTGATGAACACAGACTGCACTATATGTACAGCACAGGCCTGGTTAAAGAGCTGGGATAATTATTGTGTCATTTTAATGCTGTGCAAACATGAATGAAACTGAAAAGGCTAATTCAGATACTAAATTTATGTTGTGCATACGATAGCAGGGGGCTTATATGTGTGTTTTATAATTACTGTCATGCAGTTTAAAAGCTTTTCACTTCTTTCATATCTTAAGCTGTCAGCTTATTTTCTTTTAGTTCTATCCTCTTAAGTCTTTATTTTCCGTCTTGCTTTTTGTATTCACACAACGAGCGTTAAGTCTTTTGTTCTCATGCACTTTGCACCTGCAGAACTTGTGCTCCCTGGTAGTGTGATGTGGGAAATGTGCGTGCAAGTGCAATTGCAAACACAAACTCGAGCTGCAAACACATGCCAGTGTGACCAACTAATTTTTACATGGATGATTGCTACAAATAACAGAAAGGGAAGGCGCTCACACATCTTGCAAGCAACTATGGTGACATTATTTGTATCCATTAATCTAACCCAATACAGACTCTATCTTAATTGTACCAAAAGTTGTATTTAATTAAAGATTTATAGTGAGACAGGCAAAACCACAAAAGCCACAAAAATTGGTATCAAAATACTGCTCTTTGCACATGCATTTGTGATAAGAGGTGGTCTGAGCAGGCGTAAAAAGCAGTACATGTACAATCGCAAAGACAGGACGATGATATTCAGCATCGTCCTGTCTTTCAAATACTCTTTTGGCATAATTTTGTTCAGTTCATCAATGACAAAAAAAAATGGTGGCGTCTCTTTAGTCAAAATAAGTTAGCATTCAAGATATTTGTGATCCTCTGACTTGGAAAAAATGCATTGTGTCACTGATGGTTAAGTGGTCTGCATGAACGAGTGTAAAGAATATTTTTCCCTTTAAGACAAAAAACTGATGAAATTCTTAGAAACGTTTTAAGGACCTGCACACTGAAATAATAACAGTGAAGAGAGAGTTAACTATATTGTTCCATCTTGTTTCAGTGGGTAACCTCTCATTGAACCTGCCTTGCACAGGGACACACTTCATTTCTAATTCAACTGAACTTCTGAAGACAAAAGATAAAAATGAAAAATAAAGTGATTTGAAGCTCAAGGACCTTCTAAAGAAATCTTAACTGTAGATGCTTCGTGAAACACACACACACACACACACACACACACACACACACATACACTATTTCCTTTTATCCAGGGATTAGCCTATGTGGCTGCAAACAACTTTGCTATTCATTTCCACAATATGTCTCTCTCTCTCACGCCATACTCTCCATTAATCTGTAGGTCTCTCCATCCTGCTAGCTCTCTGCTGTCTCTTTAGCACTGTTCTCTGGGGGTAACACATGCAGGAAAATGGGGAGAAATAATCAGAACGATGTTTCCCCTCTTTGGGTTATAGTGCTCTTTCTTTTCCTTTCTGTAACTCCTCTCCCCCAATATCATTTCAATTCTCTCCCTCTTTTCCTCCTATCTCTCCTTTTTCTCAGCTTTTCATTCTTTCCCAGGTGTGACAGAGCAAACGATGGACAATTTCGCCCTCCCAGCAAAAACACACGCAAACACTTTGGGACACATTATACCTCAACGGGCAATGAAAAATCAATCAGGCCTGCGTGTGTATAAATGTGTGTGTATGTGTGTGTGTAGCACTCCCATAGCACAGCTAAAGAACCTGCCCTGAGGTTCTGTACTAGCAAAGCGAGAGCCAAGAACAGAGGCATGGTGTGAACTCGCAGAGAAAGGAGGAGTGAGACAGGCAGTCTGAGAAGATAAATAAACACAAATATACAAAAAGCATGTGAGAAGCCTTGTTTGGGACTTAGCTGTAAACAAACACAAGGCAGGAGACAAATGAACAGAAGCAATGCACAGGACTTTCTCGCCGATCTCTTCATAGCTCAGAGTTTAGAATACACGCAGCTCGAGAGAACACACAACTTCCTCCATACTCCTTCATTACATGCAAAACACCGCCCGTCACTCCCCTGTGGACTCCTCACCTTCAACCCATCAAAGCTAACAGTATCAGCGGCATCTGCACTGACGTGAAGTGACTCAGCGCTGGTTTGAGTTCAGTTTCTTTGTCATACTGACCCCGAACCTCTCCCTCCCCTGGGAAATGAAGCAGCAGGCGGCTGACTCACATCCAGCTGATTCCAGAGCGCTAGCTGATGGCTGGTCATGTCACTCCCTAATCATGTTGGGAGGCCGCTAACCGAGTCTGACACCAAGGATGCTTTGAGGAGAAAGGAAGGGAGGCATGCTGTTATTGAGCTTCAGCCTTTAATTTGATTGTTCTTTTAAAGCTATTACTTGTGGGATATTTACCCTTAAAATGTTCCAAGTATCCACCCAGAGACCGTCTACGTGTGACTGAGGAGGTTCAGCTCGCATTTTCCCGTCTCTGTCTTTTCTCTCTCTTTAACATCACGTCTTCTCTCCCTCTCTCCTCGCTCCTGTATGTCTAATCTTCTTAGGATGCGGACAGGGCCTCCTCTCTGTCTTTACTCCCCTCTCATCTTTTCCCTCTTCTTCTTCTCTACGTCTCTACCTATTTTTATGCCTGTCCCTCTGCGTCAATACAGATTTCGTCAGACACTTGCCCCCCTCTTTCATCCTTTTTTTTTTCTATTAGGGGCTTTCCAGCTTTATCAAGCTCTCTGTCTCTCTTTTTGACAAAACATTTCAGGATCCTCACTTTGTGTCGCTGATTCTCTTTTTGTCTCTCTGTCTGCCTTTGTGATGCATTCAAGTAACAGAAAGGAAGAGCTGAGGAGCCTCAGTTTGACCTTATTTTCCACACCTTTAGTGGGAAAACATCTTTAGGAAAACTAATTATTTCAATCATCAAAATGTAAAAATGGAGGGCTCTGGTGCATGTGTAAAACCAATTTATTACCTGAGTGCATTTCTTATTTAGTTTGTCCCTATTAAAGTTCCGTATTCCCCAGTGGCTGCAGCATCTAAACATTTTAGATTAACCATAATGTGCTGAATATTTAACCTGCACACACACATCCACCACCTCCCCTTTTATTTCTAAGCTGATGATGTATTTACTACATGCATCAGGCAGGCATGCCAGATATTTCTTTTTAGGACCAGCTATACTCTGATATGTTACATGACTTTGACTTGGAATTCTGCAAGGACCCATTCTATGAATACAATTTTAAGTCTTTGTGCCTGTGTGCCAAAATGTTTTTAAACAACCACTGGTCATCATTAGGTGAATGGATACAGGGAATGACCACGTTCACAGAGTATTATATACCTTTGTACTGTGAAAGAGTGTATGTATAGGTTAGAATAAAATGTTTTGAATAAAAAGTTTTGAGTGTATCTTCGTATGCTGTTTGCAAATGTTCTGTGACAGAACGACAAGCTATATATAGTAAAATTGGCATAAATTGGCATAAAAAACAGTAATTAGAAATCCAACTGATTTGAATAAGAGCTTTTAATAACAAAAGAAAGTGAATGTGACATTTTTGCATACCTGAATGACTCAAATGAAACAGACAATAAAAAACATATAAATCAGCAGCATAAAGTATACAGTTAAATGGCAGGCATTGTCATAGTTGCAATTCAACATTTAGTCAGTTATCAAGTATGGACTTTTGGTGTCCTATCAGTCTCAGCTTTGTTATGTCTCTTCTCTCTGTCACGTGTAATGATGCCTGCTCCACTAAGACTGAGCAGATAAAAGACCTTCACAAGTTGGCTGCATGATAATAATTTTTTGGCTTCCTATTTGTGTAAATAACTTGAGAAGCAAATTCTATTTCTGTATGATTCTTTTCTCTGCGGTAAAATAGTAAAAGTAGTGTGTGTGTGTGTGTGTGTGTGTTTCAGTGTGGGCATTTATATAATCCATGGAAAATGTAGGAATGACTGTATTAAGTGGATGCACCAAATCAACAGCTGTGCATGTGTGTGTTTGTGTGTGTGTATGCTTGTTAAGAACAGGATGACTCATGACTGAATGAGATCTCTGTAATTTACAATGAGGCTTTTCGACAGAGCCCCTCTCCTTAGTGCTTGCATGTGCGTGCATGCGTGCGTGCGTAGTATGTGTGTGTGTGTGTGTGTGTGTGTGTGTGTTCCTGTGAAAACCCTCAGGATCAGTCTCATTCAGAGTGAATCAAAATGACATTCTGCTTCTCACTGTGGCACAGAAGCCTGTGCCTGTCTCTTCTCCCAATGAGAACACAGCATGATAGGTCACTCACTCACACACACACACACACACACACACACACACACACACACACACACACACACACGCTCGTGTGTAGTCCCAGTAAACCAGTACTTGCAGCATTCCTGCCCTTAACAAAACATAAAAAACACACACATCCTCCTCCACCACCATTTTTGTGACAACCACTGTCCCATCTAGTTGGGTGTGTTTTCAGATTCTCTCTTAAAAACAATCCATAGTTGTGGCGTGTGTCACAATGTCAGCTACTGTGTGTGACACAGTGAGGAGGGTCCCAGCTGCTGGAGGAAGGATCTGTCAGTACGGCTGAGTGATATCCACGTCAGCCAGTGTTCAAGCTGATACAGAGTGTCTGCCCACTGTCCTTGGCTTCAGACAGTCGCACTTTTGTTTTGACTCTGTAACTGCTGTATTGTGCCCTTGCTTCTCTCTCTGCCACTCTCTCTCTCTCCCTGGCCCTCTCCATGATGAAGTAGTGAGGCAGACTGCCAGGGATCTCCCCACCTACCTCACTCTGCTCTCATCCCTCTTTTTATCCTACTTAATTTCCTAGTATCTTGTGGGAAAATTGATCAATGAGTCCATCTATGTGTCAGGCTGCTTTTCTCTCTCTGACCCTTTAGCTGCTTGGCCTCTTTTCTACTTGGCTATTGGTCCACAAAGGTTCTCTGTCCATCCTTCCATAGTGCCTGCCAACTCACATTTTTGTACCTTAATATTTCCTGCTGATTCTTTACTATGCCTGATCTCTATACACAGGATTTCACCTTTTCATCAAGTATGAGTATTCATTTGCTAACATACAACTGAGAAACTTGTGGTTGAACTGGAATTTGCATAGCCCTCACTATCTATGCAAACAGCTGTGCAAATACCCACATTTAACCTTTAATGATGACAGAAGGCTATGCCGGTGAGTTCATAATGTTCTCCTCTGCATACCAGTGGGCCAAAAGCTGTCCAACCAAAGGAGCACACGCACAGCGGAGAACCTGGAATAACAAGTAAACCACCATCTTAAAAGCCTCGAGCAAACTGCAGTATATGTTCTGTAAGTGCTGCTATGCTTGTCTCAGCAAATGTAACTTTCACTTTGCCAGCCCCAGAAAAAAAATTGCTTACACTCTGACACACTCTTTCTGCCCCTCCCGTTCAAAACACTATTTGAAATTTGAGGAATTATATTTTGCTTAATAACAATGTTGGCAGCCTTTAAGATAAGACGGCTTTTGAAAAGTGTGTGTCATGCAATGAATAGAATTGAGTCTCAAACGTCCAAGAACTACAGATTTGCTTTCCAACGCCATGAGAAAATAATATAAAGCTTGCTTTATACCTGAGTATCTTGTAGTGCAGTGTAACAGTGCATAGCATGAAGTTAATATCATCTCACTGTCTTTATTCAAGGAAACATGTAAAATGTAAAGTCAAGTTGATGATCTAATGTGCTCTATGCTGGGTGTGTATTTGTACAGTACATGCACATTTTTACAGTAAAAGCCATGAGAAGGGATGAAGAGACAACAGATGCAGAACATGAAAAAGAATTGACTGAATTCATAGGCTTGTTCTTAAAATGTAACTTCACAAAGACATGCATGATTTGCTAAAACATGGACGTGCGAATATTTATTGTTTGCAAAGGCACACATGTTCTGGCTGATGTGTCAATAATAGCCCATGACTACAACCCCTCACTTATCTGCTCGACTTGTTTCTTGCAGTGTTGAAGCCCAGCATCATTTGTCGAATCTCAAACTGGTTTTTGATCATTCTTGGGTGTTTTTCAAATTAAGAATGTGTGATTTCAACAAATGCATGAAGCCAGTCTAATAGTAATTGCTGTGGATGGACAAGCAACCATTTCTTTGCAAACTCAAGGTTTTTGTTGGATAAAATTAGTCAGGTCCCACTTATTACTCATGTTGTGGTTAAAACTGAATGAAGGGCTTGTCAGTCAGTGGCCACGCTATACTCCACTAGCCAGTTTAGTTAACAGGAGTGCTACTGTACCTGAAGACAAAAAAACAGTGACTAGCGTTGATTGTGATTGTGCATTGCCTATTTTGGCCAGTGCAGATGTAAATGAATGATATGAAATGAATGAATGATAAACAACAGAGTAGTGATGAATAGCAATCAAATCAGTTTAATCAAATTGAGCCTGTCATTAAAATTTGCCTTTATCAACCAAAGTTTGCTTTTTATTAGATCTCTCACATCTTCAAAACAAGATAAAAGTTAAAAAAAACAAACTGAATCAATTCAATTTACTTTCATACATTTTTTTCTTTAATTTAATTTTTGTGAGTTCTTACCTCACACACAAGGACATGGAAGATTAGCTTTCAGTATATATACAGTATTCCTGAAGGGTACATATAAGCATTACTGGCTGCTCTTTAGACATGCATTGATCTGTACCAATTCTGAGCAAAAGAAAAACTTTGGATGCCTTTTATCAGGCAGCATAAATGTAGCCTAAATGGCTGGAATATTACAGTGTACAGTATATGCAGCATGCAGTAGAGAGTAAATGCGCACATAATATATATAGTATGATATGATATGAAGACATGTAGGCTGTGTTTTAGTCAATTTAAATATACAAGCAGAGTACACAATCAGGTTTAATGTGGCATTACAGCGTAGCAGTCTGCAGCAATGAGTGAAGAGGCTCCTTATCTGTTTCTGTGAAATCTGTGAAACGGCATGCTCCACGGATAAGCATAGGACTGTTTCATTGACTGTTGGAAAAGCAGCAAATATTGGGTATATTAAATGGCACAGACTGTGGTACTTAGAAATTAGCAAACCTTAAGGCCTCAACTCAAATGTGTCCAGTATGTGCAGTAGTGGTGCTCTCCTACCCCTAGTCTCACAAGTGATAAACACTTTCCCCACCATTTTTGCCTGTAAGACAATTTCAGCACCCTCTTGAAAGTTTTTTTGACAGGAAAATAAGCAATTATGAAACAGTAACAGAAGGGAGTGGACTCATTACGGAATCCAAGAAACTGCAATCTAATTTGATAATTGCACTCATGATTCGTTTATCGCTGACGAAATTGCCACATAATGTGCTGCGCTCTCTCCTGGACTGCTGCAAGACTCGCACACACGCGCAGACACATACAGCGGTCCCCTCTTACACACAAACACACAGATGCACATACAGACACACATAAAACAGAAAGAAACAGAGACAGACGGACCCATGGTGCCAACTGAACAGCCTGACATGGCAGGCGGAGACCTGGAGCACCTCTCAAGACAAGCCTATGGCCTGTAACCAAGGCAACGGGAGCAGACGGGTTGCCTTCAGCCACCGAGACAACACAAAATGTGTGTGTCAATATTCACGTGTGTGTTTTTTGTGTGGTGTTTGTATGCACACTTTTGCTTGTGGGCAAATGCAAAGCATATTGTAATTTTGTACAAGTTTCTCGTTATGCGCAGTGTCTGCATTTACAGACAGAGGATGATTACATTTTCCATCCATATTTGAGCATTTGAAAGCTCATGGTGTGTGTGTGTGTGTGTGTGTGTGTGTGTGTGTGTGTGTGTGTGTGTGTCTGCATTTGTGTGACTGTGTATCTGTCTTTCTCCTCATATCAGCTCAGCACAGCAGGTGCCTTGCTCCAGTACATTGCTGCCGCTAGTGAAGCTGAATGTATTGCAGACACCATGGGAAATATAAGCCAATACTTTCTGTGCTTGTGTGTGAGGGAGAGGGAGAAAGAGAGAGAGAGAGAACGACATGACTCAGTGAGAAGGAGAGGAGGAAACTGAAAGACAGACAGAGGGAGACCAATATAAACTGAGAGTATAGGGGCGAGTCAGGGGTGAAAAAGGATGTTGGCAAAAGAAGCGAGGAAAGGAATTTGAAAAAGGCACGCACAGGGAAGAAAAGAGAAAGGTAGGAAGAGGAGGGGAAATAGATAAAGACTAGAGAGTTTGGTGGGTCACTGGATAGTGGCGCATGCCGTGTACTCACAAGCTATTAGTTTGGATTCGACACAGGGTCAGAGTATTGGAAACAGGAGGAAGGACAGAGAGAGAGAGGAAGAAAAAGAGATGCGATGACAGGACTATGCTGCTGACATCTGCAGGGACTAGTCAGACTCTGATGTGACAAGCGACCATCCTCACCAGCCCTCAACCTCCCTCCAGCCATCTGTCTTTCTCTCTGTCTGTAATGTATTCCATCTCGCGTCACAAGTAAAAACTTTGCATTTGCAAAGACAGGTCAGCTTTACATGCTGAGTTCTCATCAAGAAGCGCTATTGACAATCATGTGTGCCTCCAAATGCAAGAGCTGTTTGAACCCCTTTAGTCTTTAATAGCAACTTGACTGGTCACACGTGGTGATGCCATCTGCTCTGCAATCTCTCCACCAACTTCCCACCTCCTTACAGCCGCTACAACAGCGAGCGACTGTCAGAGGAGCAGCGGACATTGTCTGCTCCTCTCTGGTATCTAGAGATCCGAAGCACCTGTTTGCTTTAGCACTATGAGCATTCACTTGAGCAAAGACAAACAGGAAGAGCCTTCCCAGTGGGTGAATTAGCACGACAAATTGTTGCTATGAAACGGACGGACAATCCTGTCAGAGCCTAGCAAGTACATTTCTTACTACCCCTTTCCCCTCGTTCATCCGTGGGTCTGTTCTAGACTAGTTTGGTCTCTGTGTGTGGAACACCTACGACACGGTTTACAGATCAACTCAAAGCCTGTGTCCCAGTTCCGGAACTGGATCCTCCTTAGTCTGCATTTCTACACCAAATACATCATAGAGTAGCAGGCCTTTCTCCCTTCTTTAGCAGACCAAATTTAGAGGACACCGTGTATCCTATGCTTCATTCAGGATCCCATATGTGTGAAGTCAGGAAGTGTTAAATGAAATATTACTTTTTTTTAGATCTAAAGCAAGTCCATTTAGTATTTTTGGAAAGGACATATTTACTTTTGATGAGGAGCGCCCAAATGCACAAAACTTTTGGAGTTCTTGAGGTTGGACTATCTCATTTGAGGAGAGGGAAATGCAAGTTCAGTCTGGCCTTCAGGTTTTGCTAAGGACACACCTTCATGGTCCATATCCTTCCCTTTACCCTGTAATCGTACATACTTACTTTACTTTACTATGTTCTGCAGGTGCTTACTTTAAGAGCACAGACTGCAAACACTAATCACACCTTTTAAAGCTGACAAACCTGCCATGCTGAAGATCATATTTGCCATCTGTTTAACATATAATGTTTCCTCAAAACCTCGATTTCAATTTGTACCTCAGTCTCTTTCATTACTTACACCATTTCACAACAGCAGAGACCAAAAAAGAAATAACGCTGGGTGGATCTGACTTGTGCAGAGTCTTTGTAGCTTACACAGCTCTGCAGGGGCCACATAATGCGACACAAGTCAGTCCATATGGTTACATAATCTGTGTTCTCAGTTTTGAAAACTGTGATTAATTTACTAGTCTGTGTTCTTTCAGTAAATGCCTGCAGCAATTGGACATTTTTACTTGAAATGAACCAGGCTAACCAGAACTAGAATGCTTTAATTAAATAACCCTAACTGATAAAACCTTTGATGAAAGAAAATACTGTATTTTGTTATTGAGATCTTAATGGGAGAACATTAAAAATGCAGACATGCACATACAGAGTCAGCACATTGTCAAACTAATTAAATAAATCCTTTGGGTGAATGTGTGTGATACGTGAACTATATTAAATTTCAGGTTTTCCTCTGAGTAGTGCACAAACAACACCCTCATCACTCTCTCTGAACTAGAAGGGAGTGAGGATAACAGAGATCAGAAGGAGGAGATGGGGGTGAAGAGGATCTGGTTGAGAAGGGAACTGTAAGCCCTCATCTCTCTCATCTCTTCATTCATATTTCAACAGGGGTCTAATGGGCTGACATGATCCCTTGTTACAAACAGAGGGAGAAAAACGACTGAGGGCTCCTTAAGAGAAGGAAACAAGAGAGAGGGGCTCGGCTGTGGCAGCGATTAAAGGAGAATTCCACTGTGATCTGAGGTTTTTCTCTTTTCTTTACAATTTTCATCCATTTAATGTTCATTGTGATAGTTTTTATATGTACATTAGACAACTGAAGATCACTTCAAAGCAGCCATACCTCTCAGGATGAAACCTAATTCTAAAACTAGAACCGTACAGATAGAAAATGAGCTGTACCAATTCTGACCAAAAGAAAAAGTTTGGCTCCCTTTTACCAGGCAGTATAAATGTAGCCTAAATGACAGAAGTATTGTGGTGCAGCCAGTCTGCATGACATACAGTATGAAAGATTTCTCTCATTCGTACACAAGCTTGATTGCCTGCTCTTCAAACCACATGGGAATGGCCTGAACTTTTGGATTTTCCTCTTCACTTTCTGTGTGTCCTTTCTTTCTGGCAATCGATTTCCTTGTGATTGGTTAGGCTCCCCGAATATACGCCTCTAATTGCAGGCACGGCGAGTGGATCCCTGAGCTTCACAGGTGTTTCATGAAAGGAGAACAAACAAGCCGAGAGTAGCACGGCGGATGAATGAGGCGACACAGAGTGGGAGTGAGTGTGAGAGAGAGTGAGACAGAGGGAGAGAGACGCTAAGAACAAAAAGAATTATTAATAGGTTGTGATCCAGCCATTTGTGATGCTAATTCACAGAAAGGTAAAGGTTTCCCTCTCTCTCGCTTTCTGTGTTTACTGTTATTTATTCTGTATTGTATGCTATAGCGTTGAAGCCTAAATAGCATCTCTTAATCTCTTGATAGTGGAATGGTACATGAAAACATTTGACAACATAGCTTCCCAACACAAAGCAAAAAGCAAGATTTGGGCCTTGACTTAGGCTGCGTAAGTTCAAAGTTTTATTTTATCAGGGGATCAAATAAAACAACGCCACCCACCCCAACCACCTCCTTACAACTCTGGTGGTACAAAAATGTAGTGCTTCATTCACCCCCCAAAAAACCAACAAAACAAAACATTGCCTGTGAGCGTTGGAATTTGGAGGATGTGTGAAAACATGCCCAATCAAGGCCATGTACCAGAGTACCATCAATAATTTAGCTGAATGCTAACATCAGCATGCTAACATGCTCACAATGACAATACCAACATGCTGGTTTAAGCAGGTATAATGTTTATACCATGTTAAATGTTAGCATGCTAACATGCTAACATTTGCTAAACACAAAGTACAGTTGAGGCTGAATGGGAATGTCTTTAGTTTTGCTGGTACAGTATTTTGTTATAAACCCAAGTTTGGACAAATTCTGACCTGATGATGATGTTACATGAAAAGTCAGATGATCACCAAAGTGATTAAAATGTATCATGAGAAGGATTTGAATGTGTGTGGTAAACTTCAATCCATCCAATAGCTGTTGAGACATTTCGCTCAAAATCACAAATGCCAACCTCATGGTGGTGCTAGAAGAAAAGTCTGGTGATCACATAAGTCATTAGAATTCATTATCTGGGAACCATGAATGTCTGTGCCAAATGTTGTGCCAATCCGTCCAGTAGAAGTTGAGATATTTCCCAAGGTGAGTGAAGACTTTGACCTGCCAGTGGCGTTAGACGAAAAGTCAGAGGATCACCAGAGTAATTAGGATTCATCCTCTGTGCGCAATGGATATTTGTACCAAATTTCATAACGATCCATCCAACAGTTGTTGAGACATTTCAGCCTGGACCAAAGTGGTGGACCGACAGACTGACAGACATTACCATCCCTAGAGCCATGCCTCTAGCATGGCTAAAACTTAAGCTTTAACAAGGATTTGGATCCTTATTACTAAATACATATAATCACATATGGTAATACAAGACTTCAGAATGAAATGTAAATCTTCTTCATAGACAAAATGGTTTTGTTGTGTTCAAGAGGGAAAACTGAATATACCTCCAGCTATTTTAATTAATTGTATTTCACTATAATCTTATATTGATGTTTCCTTTACAAGGCTAACACAACACTTGTAAATATTGCTCTCTATTGTAGAGTCTCAGGAAAGCTATGTGGCATTTACTGTATCCCACAAATGCTTTATTGTAAACCAATAGAGGCTACTGTGATCCCTAGCTGATGACAAAGGAAAGAAATGCTATTGTGGCCTAAATTTTACCCCAGGCTCAGTATAGCTGCTATGACAGCTCCCACTCAGCTCCTGCTCTCGCAACAGTCTCTCTACCAGCCCCAAAACACCAAAGTAGTCAATTCCACCTCTCTAAGTATAAACCACAAGGCCGCATGGCTCAGGGATACAGAGTGACTGACAGCAATATGACTGACAGACTGAACCCCCTCTTAGCTGGTTGTGTGCCGACTAAAACTCCAAAATCCAGAGAAAATATAACATCAACTTAACTTCTACTTTCAAGTTGCAGAAGTGAAATATTAACATATTGTTCTGCATGTTCTGATGAGAAATGCCAGTAGTCACCCCTGTGTTCAAAGGTGTAGTTCTGTGTTGTACAACCTTTTTTTCAGTCTTCATTATTATTCTTAAATGTGACTAAGCCACTATAAGATACTCTTGCCAAACTCAAATTGAACATTAAACAGTAAAAAGAGACTGATAGAGGAAAAAAAATCAATCAGAGACAGTACATCATCTCCATTTTCCCTGTCCTTGTTTCCTTTGACCTTGCTTTTCTGCTCGCCTTCCCTCCCTCCCTTCTTTCTCTCAAGTTATGGGAGTGGTGACTTTGTGACCCTGCCTTCTGTCTGTAAAGGATTTTCTGCCTGATCCATGAGAAACAAAATCATAAAAACCTGTTCTGTTTTTATCATTTAAGACTGAAAGAAAGGCTTGTGAAAGTTGAACACTGAAGATAATGCAGTGCTTGGTTGTGCACTGATTCCTTGTTTTTATCAAAATAAGCCTTTCATTTAATAAAATTATTTGCTGTCCTCTAACTCTACATCCCTAAAACTAACTAAAAATAACCCCTAATCTTTGTTATAAAAAATACATAAAAAATACGTGGTCAGTTTAATAAAGTTGAACAAAATCCTTTAACATGAAATTTCATCTCTTCTGAGGGGTTTTCCTCTTCTTTCAATACACTACGAAGACATTTGGTCTGTTGAAAGCAGCAAAGTGCAGGCGCTCACGCACAAACACACATGCACAATTCCTCATCACTTGTATCACCATAAACCATAATTTTCTATTATATTTTTCTCAGTTGGTTCACTCCAGAAAATTCTGATTGCTTCTGTTGCAGCGAGCGTGGAACAAACACTGCAGGTCCAGTGGTTAGTTCGCAGGGCGTGCTGAACCCTGCAAGTTCACATAAGTGGTTTTGCCCCGACTTGCCTTTGTTATTTGTTCGCAAGTTAACTTTCTTCAGAACTTCATTTTTTTGTGAAGGGCTCAGAGGGTGAATAAAGCACTTCACCGAGGCTGTGAGTCTACACACCCTATTCTCGCACCCTCTTTACTCCAGTCCCTCACTTTTTGTCCTTATCAGACTACTACAATATTAATCCACATGTGCTGCTAGACTGAAATGAAGTAGAAGAAGGGACTCAATAATGCATGGCACCCTCTTCTGTATCGCTACCTTCAGGTGGAGCTTGAACAAAATTAGGACATTGAAATTAGGAGCAAGCTTGGCTGGCTAAATGAAGTCTAAGTTTACTTTTTTACTGGCTGAGAAAGTTTTAGCCCCGGCACAGTTGGTTTGGAATAAGTTTGTCTTTATCTCTAGTGTGTGTGAGTGTTTGGACTGCTGGCAAGTCCCTTGTAAGCATGTCAGCACAGCAGGAGAGCCAATGTTCCTGTCTTTATTAATTACTACCTGACACAGACACACTTGCTCACACATACACACACTTGCGCATGCACATACATACCCAGACCTCCATTAAACTACAAAATGCACGCAATTACACTTTGATTCAAACACACACCTGTCTCCAACAGTCCCCTCCTTTATTTTTGCAGTCGCGTATCCACATGCACACCCACAAATACACACATACATATCAGCAACAGGAAACCAGTATTTTGTCCCCATATCCCCTCCGCACTTCTACTTACTCATGCTTGGTTAGGTCAGAAAGGGCACTGAAGAAGCAGATGAAGCAGAATGACGAGCCAAGCTGCTAGCCTCAACTAGAGGCTGCTAGCATGACCTGGTAAAAACCATAATGCGTTAGACAGCATGACATTACATCATATACTATACTGTATTTATAAAGTTCAGATCTGTTCCTCTTTTTCTCTTTGGGGCCACATGACAACATTTTCCTGAAGAGCCAAAAAACATGTCAAACTATTGTTTGACTTTGCATTATTCATTTGCCTAGCTTTGCAATGGCATTGGCTACTGTACTTTGCTCCGAACTCCCATAACTATCATTTGTTATGCTTCCAAGCTTCTCCACAGGGCCAACCCTTATTCTCACTTTCATTACCGTCATTATAAGAGTCAAATGGCCATTCGCTCATTTTAATGTGCCTGATTATCAGCCTTCTTGTGAAGGGCACAATGTGAGCACAGCTGCCAAGTCTCCCCGCCAGAATGCTAACTAAAACAAAATGATAAAAGAAGAGGAAAGGACACTTGCCAATATGTTTACCCACCAAACATTAAGGCTAAACATTATGTAACGGTACAATAACAGTGCAGTCATTTTTACATCAGCAGTTTGTGAGCGAGTCCTTGGAGCAGGTAGGGAATGCTTGGTGGATGCAAGATGCTCTCCTGTCGCTCAGCCATCAAGGTGCCCTTGTACAGGGCATGTAAACCTCAACAGCTCCAGTGGTGCTGTTCAGTAGTTATCGCTACAAGAGTGTGTCTGTATCAAGCAGCTCCCATGTGTGAATACGCCACTGTCAAATTATAAATGTCTAAGAATACTGGTCTCTGTGTATTAAAGTTGTAAAATTAGAAAAATAGGTCTACATCATAATTAATCATTAAATAGAGGAGTATTCAACAGCTATGGTGCCCAATAACACAATGACAAAATAATACTTCTGCAATAATTATTCCTCTGATGTCATTATTTACCTTGATTTGAGAACAACGGGAAAAATCTAATTGTATGATGTGACAGAAATATGTGCAAAAATGTGCGCACCCTTTGCCAACCATTTCAAGGAAAATAACAGGGTTCCTCTTTAATCTCATATTCCAACCTCAAAAATGGCAGCAGTTGCAAAAAGCCCATTGAAACTCACAACACTGTGACACAAAAATGAAGATGAAGGAACAAAAGAACTTTCTACCCATCTCTCATCACTCCATTTGTTTAAATAGGAGCAATTTCAGTCAGGGTATTGCTTTATCTATCTTTTTCTCTCTTCCTCTCTCAGGCAGTTTCATCCCTCTCTGGCTGCGCTGGGGCTAAATCGTCCCTTGAGGCGATGTCAGAGTTCGTGAGGGGACAGTAGAGAGACAAGCTGTGTGTGTGTGTGTGTCTCAGTATCTCCAAATGTCTCAACCACAATGCAAAATTTTGGAAAGCAGTCATTCGTGACCATCATTTTTCAGGTCTCATTAGGTAAATGATCTGGTGCAGAGGCAAGGCTGGAAACACAGTCCTGCTCTTAACTCGGTTTAAGGAATTCTAGTCGGCTAAATATCACATATACATGCACATCTGAAGTAAACATTGAGGTTAAAAAATCATCCTTGGTTGTCACATGATTTACATTACAAATCAACTATGAAAAGAATAAAAATAGCAAGCAATGTCTACAAACCGCAGAAAAGATAGCATTGTGAGGCTACACTAGCTCACCAGTTCGCGAAAGCATAACCAAGGTCAGTCATTGCAGCTCAGCTGGTTCCATTGATATTAATAGGCACTGGCAGTGACTGCGCCCTGTGGGATCACATCTCTGCAGGTTGGCAAGCTCAGGTATGGGCAAGCACAATATGCACAAACACACACAAACACACTTGGACACAAGGACAATGGAGCAGACATCAGACTTGAAGGCATAAAAACACACCCGTTCATACACGCTTTCCCATGCACACACAGGCACATAGAAGAAGTGAAGAGATGCAACAATAGCATAAGTAGAAGCATGTTATTTTGAAGAACAACAACAACAAAAAAAATCAATTTTTCCTTATTTGGTTCAGGCATAATATAGCCTTAAATTATCTCAAAATCTCAGTGATCTTTATACTCTACCCAGTCTGTTGTCAATTCCTTGATGTACAGAACCACTAAACACTACTCTCAAGGAAAATTTATCTATAGAAATGTATATCAAATGCATATCTTTGATTATATAATGTTTCGGAGACTAAATATTTGTATGCAATTAAACATTTTATTTAAAAAGATCAGCTATAGAAACTAGCTTTCAATTTACCACAAATTTTACACTTTTTGGCTATTGATGGAAAGTTTGATTTCACAAGTACTGACTGGACTAAATCTCTGCGTTGGGAAAAGTAACAGGAAAAAAGCCATTTTACAGGCAAACCTTGTTTACATCATTTGACTGCTAAAAATCAAATGTCAATCACAGTAGCTGTTCGCAACTGAGGCAGTTACAGGAGGGTGTTATTTTTATGTTTAACTGCAGTCAGATTGAACATATGCACTACTTAAAATGAATGAGCTGCTGTTTGTTAATCCAGGGTGCCATGTATATCCCCAATTTCTAATTTTAATAAAACTTCAGTCATATTAAGAACCTTTCTAAACTGGTCCTCAAATTGCCTAACATGACATGATTGGTACCAATAGAAATGTAGGAAATTACACCCGGAATACCGCTGTTGTCCCCATTTACCATGGTATCTACTCATTGACTTGCCGACGGCTCCGTGAGCGATGTCTGTCACGCTGACACTCTCACTTTGTCTATTTTTCTTTTACACCCTCTTCCATCTGCCTGACTTTGCCTTACAGATGGCTGAAGTAACTGTAGCTCAAAGAAACAGAGGAAGAGAGGATGGAAGAGAAGAAGAGTGACAAAACTGGGCAAGCGATGAAGAGCGGGAGAGATGGGGTTCCTATTAATCGCATGTGGCAAGGAAGCAAATTCAGCACATTTCTAGGAGTCACTCACACATCAGCAGCAACTCTGTCTTCTAATTAATGTCCTACTAAAGAAATACCTTAATCTACTGAATCCTTTATGTCCAGTTTTAAGGTTATTTTGGATTTAATTTATATTCTATGTTCAACTTATTGGTAGAATTACACCTATGCTATTGATTGACATGCAATCTGTATCTAGATATCTTATGTGGATAAGGAAAAAACAGACTTTAATGAAAAGTGTAAATGCACACAAAATGCATTGCAATCAATCAGAATGCTATCGGACCAGCCAGACTACATCTGGAGGTCGTTTGGCTCACATTGGGGTTGGATCCAAGCCAGGTGTAAATGCAGTCAGTACATTTACACCTGACCATACTCTTAGGGAGAAAATCTGCCTATACAACCTTTTCCTCAGCAAAAGAAAAATAAGTAGAGCCCATACGGTAGCATCACTTCTCTTGACCTGAGACAAGCCATGTTTGTTAGGAAGTTTGCCTATTTTATACTGAGATCACATTGCAGACAGAATCCAGATAACGAGAACGCTAATTAATTCAAGGTGGAAATGCATCCGTATCTGAATACAGACCCTCTTCAAAAAAAAACGAAAAAAAAACAACATATACAAGCAATATAAATGTTATTTTCTTCATTTATATACATTTATATAATCTCGAAAATAATAAATTATGATTAAATTGGTTATTATGTTTCCATAATAATGTTAAATTGTTCCATTATAATGCACTAACCCAACAATCACCTATAATTTCCCTGATAGAGACCTGACCTGACCTATTATGTTAAAAAATGTTTGACAAAACGTTCAAACTACTTTAAAATAAAAAAATAATGTTTTATTTCAATCTTTACTACAAAGAGCACTGTCTTTTACTGCATTACCTTTGATTGATGATCTGTAAAGTTGGACATTTTTCAGCCCTGAGTAGTGTCTACAGTCTTCCTAAAATACTGCATACAGACCCAACAACCTTCACCAAGAAGGTGAGAGGCAAAATTTGGGGCAAAATAGTCTACATATCAATTACAGCTCATAAAGCTTAAATGCTTTGAGTGCTCAAGAATAACTTAAGGTGACTCAGACGAACATTTTAACATTTTGATCAGCTCAGATTTTGGAGGTTGGGCAGTAAGAGGACACGGTTTACTGGTCTTTTAGTGAATTAATCAAACTGAAAACATTGAAAGTGAATATTACGCCCTTGTGTACACACACCAAAAACAGAGGCCAGCCAACACCAAGGAAAGCACCAAAGTACATCAATTTTAGCACATCCTGACACAGGTATTGAATAGAAAACCCATAAACAGTATGCACAGATCCATAAAAAACACCAGCATAAATAGGTTTCTGGTCTATGAACCAATATAACAGGCACTGACCGGTACTGGCCTTGGGACTGTACAAGGTCCCGTAGTACTGTAGGCATGTTCTGATCAATAACTTATTGAAGCGCTAAATGCCGTGGGGCTATGGCCAGAAGGGTGTTAGGTAGGATTGAGGTGTGTGTGTGTCTGTGTGGTGGGTGTTGGTAATAAGAAGAAGGCTCACAGTATCCCTTATGTTCCTGCCACAATTGCAACGCTACACACACGGACACATGAAATGAGCACACATGGTCACATATCCACATACCGTTAAACAGTCTGTTCAATGTTAATTGTGACATAGAGAGAGAAAAAAAACAATGAAAGAGGATGAGGGATGAGGAGCGGGAGTGGGAGAATGTGTAAGTGAAACAGATGGAGTGGAAACAAATGTATTGTGATAACATCATTTAAACAGTGCTTGGCTCTCTGAGGGCCCTGGCTGCCTTTGCACTCCCTCTCACACTCGTTTGACTGGGAAAATGGCCAAAAGGATGGGCCAAAAGGACACGCACTCTCTCTCCCTCTCTCTCTCTCCCTCCCCTGCCAAGAGACTAAATTGTACAGAATTGTGCTGTCAAGTCTCATTTGTGAGAGACATAGCACACTGGTTATTACTTGAAGACAGCAGGTTGTTTGGCGAGTTCTGATGAATCATCTTATTTCTACATGTGTAGCTTTAAAACCTAATGTATGTGGTCTTACTTGAAGGACAAAGAAAATGCGTGTATGTGATTGCCTAAAAAGTATTTATGTAGAGGTGTAAGTTGGTTTGTGCACATCCACATAAACACACACTCAGCCACACACAAGTGACTCTAATAGGAACCGTAATTGAGGTTATCAGTGGTCTTTAGTTTGCAATAACAAGAGGAGCAAGAGGTGACATGTCAGCCATTTTGCCCAAGCAAAAGTCAGGGCAGAGGTCAGCCCACTGAACCAAACTGTGGGGGAGAAAAACATATTTTTGCATCTTTTTCTACATAATATAGGGTCAACTTAGAGGCCATGGTTGGATCAGCATGCCTGGCCTCACAGTATGGCTGAGTCTGACATAAAGAAAATATAGCAGGGGAGGTTGTTGAATGACAGTGTTCATGCCTTTCTGTTTTTGCTTTTCTCCTTTTCTTCCCAAGTTAGTAGTTCACAGCTCCTCGTTTGTGTCATGGTCCCCGACGCTGCCAACTCCTCTATTGGCCTGGGGAGGGTGTAAAATGCCATGTGTCTGGTGACTCCCACAGACATGGAGTCACCAGACAAGTAGGATTTTCACCAAGAGAGAGTAACACGTGCAGAGATTCACGCTATCTCGAGCAGTTATTCCCGTTTCCCTAAAGAGACGCCCTGGCAGTAGCTGTCTCAGGTGTAAAGGCCAAGACACAATCCCCTGCTGGCTTCCCACATGAGCTACTTCACAAGCTGTCCAACAACCGTTTTACATGACAAGCGTATGAAAATGTCACGTCCTTTCTCTTTTCCTCTCTCCTTGATGCACCATTTATATATATGTTACCACATCTCCTCATTTATTACTCCTCTATACCACCTCTCATTCTTTCTTTTGTTTCACTCTTTTCTCCCCCTTTCCTCCCCCTCCCTCCTCTCCCATTGAACAGTTTGTCCCTCTCTGAGCTGATATCACTTGTGCTTGTTGCAGTTATGTCAGTGACTCAGGCGCTGATTCAGTTACATGACAGTCTCCAGAGTTTTAGAAGAAACCTACCAACTCAGCTACTTGGGGAGTGTGTGTGTGTGTGTATGTGTGTGTGTGTGTGTGTGTGTGTGTGTGTGTGTGTGTATAAGTAAGTTTAAAGCTGGTCTTTAATGACCTAAGCCTCAAGGCTCATTTGAGCTGCAGATACCAGCAGTCAACTAATGTCCAAACATCTGGGTGGTCACACACACACACACAGACACACACACACACACAGGGGCTGAGCTTTTATCATTGGCCAGGGGAAGGGTTTTAGCATCCGCCCTGACATATGCCGCCCACACATCAACACACACACACACACCACAGCCTGTGGAAAAACACTGCAGAAGGATTTAGGCTGAGTGTGATCCATATATGTGTAACATATATCTGACAGCTGGGATTATGTGTATATATGAGAGTGAGAAGAACGAGAATGAGTTGTATGTGTTTGTGTGTGTGTGTGTGTGTGTGTGTGTGTGTGTGTGTGTGTGTGTGCAAGACAGTGACAAAGCAGAGCCATTTCAGCAGGTCCCTAGCGGTCACTACCTCTTACCTCCCTCTTTCTCACCTCTCTCTCTTTACATGTCTTTTTTCTCTCTTTGATACTCCCTCTATCTAAAGCTCAGCTCTCTTTGCTTCTATTCTTCTCTCTCTTACTGTCACCCCCTCCCCCCTTTTTTCCATCCCATTTCTGTCCCTCTTCCCTTCCAGGGCTGATGGAGCGATAAGGGAATACGCCCAGGAGGGAGGAAGGGTCACTGCACAGAAGTCAGGGAAATGGCGGGGGTCAGTGTTGAAAGTGTGTGTTAAGGTTATATCATTTTTCCACCAGGTCAAGGAGTGCAGATGAAATCATTAAATCACAGAGGCATGAAGTGAGTCTTCCCCACTAATCTGAATTCTCTCTACAAAATACTACATCCACCTGCCCTTTCCATGAAACACACACCTCTTTTTTACTTCAGTGCAGAAAAAGAGATGTAGATCAAGATGGTGTGAAGAAGAAGAGGAAAGATTTTTAACATTAAAAACTGTTGATTTGCAAAATATTTATATATATATAATATGTATATAATATTATAATTCGTAGCTGGCATTGATATTTTTNNTATTGCACTCCACTTCCCAGACATTTTTCACCACTAATGCATTACTGCAAAAGTAATTAGTAATTAGAGTTATTATTTTATTTAGAGTAGACAATAGCAACACAGATATTTACATAGTTGTTGTGTAAAACCATGCATGCTATGCATTTCTAAGAAAACTAAACAGCCTTAGCAGCCTTATTTCACACCTGCGATAACTGAGTTTTTGGGCCACTTGGGGGCAGCAGAGAAAAGCTTTAGAAAATATCTGACATATCATCACTTTTCAAAATTGATGTTGTTAGCAAACAACAAGCAATTCAGCAGTTATGGAGCAACTTTATCATTCATCGTGTTTCTGGCCACCTGGTGAGTCCAGTATTCACTCTCTTTTAGCTCTGTTTTTGGTCTCTACCAACTCCTGAGGGAAATACCTGCCTCTTTAGCTGCTAAATGCTGTTCATCGGCTAGTTGCTAATTGACAGTTCATCACTATGAGCGACCCCTTTCACATTGTCATTATAAAAATATCGATTATAGCCCCTTTAAGCTTGACAGGATGCATTTTTGTACATTTGTGATACATATTAGTGATATAACCTGAAAGCTTTGCTGGAGTTAAAATAGTTGTGCAAATCATTGTCAGTCTAATATTTGTTATATTCTGTGGGCAGGCTGACTTTTTACACATGCAACATTACAGCAACATGGACTCACCTGATATCCCTTTGAAACCATTTTTTCATTGGTGATCTATAGTCATTTAGAACAGAGCTTGTGCAATTTAGACAGTATAAGTAAGGGGATGGGAATTTATCAGAAAGAAATATATATTTTTAACTTACACTGCTAATATTAGATTTACACAGCCAAAAAATGTCAGTAAGGCATATTCTCTCAGCATCACATGCATCTTCTTTGCAGTTGGTACCCTATTTGGTGTGTGATGTCTGTTACTTGTCTGAAGATTTCAGTGTGCCGCTCATTTATAACTTCATTTAGTCCCTCTTCCTGTTACTAAGACCTTTTGTCTTTTTTTGTCCCGATCTCAGTGTTACTCTGCCCTCCCTCCCACTCTCTGTCTCTTTCCCTTTCACTGTGGAAGAGGTCTGAAGTTGCAGTCACCAGAGCAATTAGAGACTTCATGTTCCTCCTCACTGTCAGGAGGAGGCAAGGATACACACATACACACATGACACACACGCACGCGCTACTCGTCCTCTGCCGTCCTCTGTGCTGACAGGCACTGGGCAAAAGTTCACTCTGCCACTGTGCTAACTATCTCCCTTTCTCTTCCTCTCTCTTTTCCTCCTTCACACTGTCTCCCTCTCGCGCTCTGCCTTTTCAAGAAAAGTGCTAACTAGCAATCTCTCACTTCTTCCCCTTCTCCCTCTGCCCGCCTCTCCAAGGGCTATCATCCTTCTCCTTCGTCTCCATCTTTTCCTTTTATCTGTCTTTCAGAGAGAAGTTACAAGCTTGTCCTTCACTCAGTGTCTTGCTTTTATGCTTCTCACTAACACTCCCGTCCCTCCCCGTGTATCTGCACAATAATTACCCCTTCTCATCCACCAGCTCAATCTTTCTCTCCCCTCCCTTTTTCTCATTCTTTCATCTTTCCCTGCTCATCTCATGCCCATTTCCTTCGTTTTCAGTGCGTCACATATGTTTGCAGTAAATTTGTACACATCTTCACTGGCAGTCTTTGATATCTTGTGATGCAGAGTTGAGTCAGTCTACATATGAGGTGCATGCAAATGTGCAGACTGCCTCAACAATTCACCTGAAAATGAATATTGCAGAACTTCATTTAACGTCCTCTTAACGTCGTGAATTTCTTGGTGCCGCTTTTCTTGATTCTGAATCAAATGAGTTGAAAAGAGCATCAACTCGAAAGGGAAGACGTTGAATGTCAAGAGAAATTCACTATAAGCTTCTTTATCATGTCACATTAGATCGACACAATGGGCTTCCCAAAAAAACTCCATGACTATGCAACTCATCTTAGACTTTTCTACAACTATTAGGCAGTCATGAAATGATGCCACATTCTAATATCAGAGTGCCTTGAAGAAATGAAATTCTTCTATCTGTCAGCCCTGTGAAACTTGCTTTGATCTCTCTCAGGTGAACACCGGCTTGGCCATAAACCTCCTACTCTCTCTTCATCAGAAGAAATGAGAGACCTCGAATGGCAATCTTACATTACAATCATTGTGGTCTTCTGTGACGTCCGGTGAGGTCACCATCGGATATGTGACAGTCTGGGGAAGGTGAACCGCACGCTACTTTATGCAGATCGCATGCTGCTTGAGTTTTTGTGTGCACTGATGCAGTGAATGTTCATCGCCCGCTGAAGCTAGTAAGGGAAACTCTGCTCACAGTCCTGTTTGATCATTTGAAAGGTGCTGCGAGTTTTCCATGACTTTACCTCCAGCACGTAATAATGCGTTTGTGGGGGACTCATCTGAGCTCGGCATAATTGTGACCCATGAATTGGTAACATGACGCTCATGCCACATATAGCCAGGACACAAAGGCTCCACTCAAAGGCACTGAAAGGGCATGTGATCTGCTGGTCTCCTTGATATTGTAATGAGTCTTCTTGGTCTGCTGATGTGCTCATAAGTAATCATTACGAAAGGGTAGACCTCAAAGCCTGCCCAGCAAGTGGGCAAATGGTTCATGCTCAAACATACTGATGATCAATCAAAAAGCAGAATATTCATAAACATCCCTTAGTGACTCACGCTATCCTCACACTTCCTGCAAACCCACAAAATTGGACTGGAAGTGTTGCCAGGGTTCATAATAGCTGTTTGTTCTCCTTTGTAAAACATTATGTTCTTTGACACAATCTCACTCTCTTTCCTCTACAGTCAATGGCAGAGCCAGGTTTCATAATTACCTGAAGTTTATCATTCTATCATTTAATGTACAGTCTGCAAAAGCTACCCATGCCCTTTCAAAGTACCATAACTTGTTAAAATGTTCTGATTTATTTGGTTAGAGGCTTTGCTTTCCCTATGTGTGTGTGTGTATATATATACATATATATATATATATATATATATATATATATATATATATGTGTGTGTGTGTGTGTGTGTGTGTGTGCTGTATATATATAATATCTCATTTTAGAATTAATCACCCCCTATTTGTAATTAAAAATATATGTATATACAGTTATACGTACTATGGTCGGACATGTTTAAGCATGCAACTGGAGTATGCTATTCATTGTTTTTATAGCATTAGCCATAAGCAAAACATGGCAGAATGTATTCTGAAAAGACAAAATTTATTCCACAAAGGAAGGACAGACTGTGAGCTGTCACATTTGATTTATTAGTAATTCTGTCTGCTGGCAGTTTAGCCTCCTAGTGTAATAAGACAAGAATATTTGGAGTAGAATAATTATTGCTTTGCTTATCTGTAGCTGTCTTTACAGCTGCCTCTGGTAATAACCATAGAATTCATATTCAAACTAATAACATGTAAGCTTTTGTTGCTTTTGTTCAAATCCCTCTGTTTCAAGGACGATGCCATAGAGAGTTGTCCTTCTGTTCTGAAGGAGCAAAAGAAGCAAAATACAAGTCACAGTGCCTATTACATATTTCATTGCCAGACGTGAACTATCTTTTACTCAAGGCTATCACCATTTTATTTTCATTTTGCAATTAGTAAATTCTAGCAGCATTTTAACCAGAAAAACTTTACTTTGCTTTCCAGAATGTTTAGTTTGTTAACAGTATTTGCAATACAGCATCCAGTACAATTTGTTCTGCATGTCTGTACGTACTATACACAGCTGCACATGTCCACTGCGCACGCACACACACACACACACACACACACGCACACACAGAAGCATAATCCAGTTCATGCACATACACTTAAAGTTCTTGCTCTTGTTATGACGCTCGCGATTATAGTGAAGAGGAAAGATGTGATTCCTCTTTGAAAGGTTTAACAGAAGATTGGGAGCAAGTCTGCACACAGAGCTCATACACCTCTGTGTATGCTGAGTTTAGCCTCTTTCACTTTGCTGAGTCTATGTTCACATGTCACTTAAATATCTGTTTGTTATTAATTATTAAATATCTATATCCATCACACAGCAGCTGGAGCGACATGAGCATCTAATGGGCATTTTTACAGTGCAACAGTATAAAATTGTTTGGGTGGGGAGGGCGGCTGAAAAATAAGTAATATATTAGTATATAAGTATAAGTATATATTAACTATATATTAGATCAGATGATGTTGTAGTCTGATATACATGAAATCCAATATCTGAGTGTATCACATATTAAAACATGATGCCAAGTTGCAAGTCCAGTCCTGTTGGAGACATTTTATCCAGACAGCTGTTCCAAAAAAAAAACATACAGTTAAATAAACTAAGCTGTTTACTAGCTGTAAACTAAATAAGAGAGCATAAGTGCAGAAAGAAATTTAAAGCCTAAATAGATGATCAGTCTTGTTTCTTGACTATTTAGAATTGTTTTGTCACATATGCCAAGGGAGTTGAATTGTGTGTTTTTTATACTCTGGAAGCTCAGAAGAGTTGAATTAGCCTGCATTAGCATTAAAAGTTAATAGCATGGCATTTAGCTTAAGAGAATATAAACAATTCAATTAATCTATTATCTAAAGTATCTTGAACAGTATTTTGAGTATTTTGTGTATAGTAGGCTATGTCCAAATGTACTTTTATTGGTTGTATTCATGTTAAATATAATTTTGGCTAATTTCTGTAAATGTTATTTTACATTTTCAGTTCCCGTTTAAAGGAAATATAATTTTATGTTTAATGAGAGATGTGGGATCAGCAATGCCTTGTTTTAATGATACTGGATGATACTATAAAATCCCTTAAGACAAAAGGGTCATGAAACTGAGTTTTTAAAGGCATGGATGAGATCTAATTTGAAAAGCAAACTTTATGATGATTTATTCTGTACTGTATGCGCAGATTGGTTTTTTGATGAGCTTGGATTTGTAGCTTGGAGTTAAGTCTTTGCTGGAGCTTGATAGCGAGCCAGCCCTGGTGGTGAAACTGGTAGAGAAATTCTACAGGATTGATGCGGATTTGCAGGAAATAGCCAGATAAGGAATAACCATTACGCATCAATACGCATCCTACCCGGGTAGAGAGACATTTAAGACAAAAAAGAGAGGCACTGAGGACATTTTTTTCTATTTTATTTTATTTTTGGTTACAAAGAGCTATTATTCATTTTGAGTTTTTTTTCCCATTTTGGTAAACTGTAAGAAACGTGTTGGAAAACGTGAAAAAAGTGAATGCATATCCATGGAATGTGGCGAAGCACGTGGCATAATTTAGATGCAGTCTCCTAAGTTATTGGCCTCACACTGAACACTGATATCTGCCACAAACCCTCCTTTGTACCGTAGCTGTCCATCACTATCACTTGTCATTGATGGATGATTAGTTAAAGATCATTTTGCCTTCGCTGAAGAGTCCAATTCTTGACTGAGTACTAACAAAGGTCTGTTTCCCACTTGACCAGAGAGCTAGTCAGTCATCATTGCCTCATTTCAGGCTCATTATTATGCTCACTGTAACTTTCTTCAATCACGTACCCATATTTTTGAGGAAAACTGTATTTGAAAAATTCAGATCTGTTCAGGAGAGTTTTTGGAGGTCGGAAGCAAAGAACAGACTCACTGCAGTGCAGAATGACTCATACAATTTATATAGCACTTTGTGGATAATAGATGAGAAATAGCAAACTACAAAGCACTCACTTGGATAAAATGTACCCTGCAGTTAGTGGTGATGGAGCCATTAAATGACTTATTAAATTCTTTCAAGAGTCCCAGTTTGTGTAAAGCAATACATCTGAGTTGAGCTGACATAAAAAGGAAGACATGATTCTTTTATAAGTTAAAAAATAAGGCGGCAAGAATGTGATGATGACAGGCGGAAAATAAGAAGAGAGAGAGAAAAACGTACTTGTTTTGTGCGTGCAAGCTTATATTTGTGTGCGCGTGAGTATGTGCATGTGCATTTCTGTTTATGCACCTCTGACATTTATCCGTGCGGTTTATCCAAAAGCAATCTGCCCTGCTGTTACTGAGTTCAGACAAATAGGCACTGCTGTCTAAAGTATTGCTGCAATATACAGTACAGCATATAGCACAACACAGAGCCGAAGCAGAAGGTGGATAAGGTGGTCAGCCAGCCATCTGAATGTTATTCTCTTCCAAGAATGTGACATTGAACCAACCCATAACCCAATTATGGCTGCAATTCAAGAACAGCGCCTACATAATCCATAATCCAACAGTGTTGGATCGCAATAACACACACACGCTTATACACATGGATTGACGCATGCTATGTGAACATATAGTACATGTACACACAAACACTGGAAAATGAGTTAACACATGTAAATAACAATCATACACCCTGATTCGCTGCCACATAAGCGGCAAGGAAATTACAGTTGAGAAATGAGGCACATACAGGACAGCTTAGGGTAACTGTTTAGACCGCAAGGGGAAGAGATACATGCATACACACCAACACATTTCCTAAATAGCATTTCTAGCAAATCTAAATAGTCAATACGCGTATCTAAGCCACAGACAGAGTGGTTTGTAAGTCACTATTTCCATGATGGGCTGTGTGCAGAGCCGCAGATGGTTGTGAGACTGTTCACAAACACACAGTGAAGAAGAAGTGGACCGAGTTGGTAAACTCACATGACATCATATCCGTTATGTGAAAAATCTTCTGAGGAAGGTTGGTGAGGCACATGTCACTCTAGCTGTCCAGTTTACCTTTGAGAGAATTTCAAAGAGTATGAATTTCATTCAAAGTTTCTTCGAAAATGATTGCATTTGTTTTGTGAATTTCTGGTGTCCTTTAGAGTACAAGGAAATGGAATAAACAAAATGAGATGAGTGAGCAAACATAATGTAGCATTACTCATCCTGTTTTTCTGTTCATCTTTATCTTTTAAGATTTTCAAACAGTGAACTCCAAGCTGCCATAGTATAAAAAGCACATGTTCAGTGCAACCTAACTATGAAAGAGTAATGCATGTGAAAGAGGTCACACAGAGTGTGTATGCACTGAGGCTTGGTACTACAGTAGTCATTAGAGTCACTTTAAGCCCTTCATCTCTTCTCCACTGTTCCCCTCTCATCTCCTCTTCCTCTCTCACAGCACAGGCACTAATGGAGTTTGGACTAGACCTGAGGGAGAAGAGTGAAGGAGGAGGGGGAGGAGAGAGGGAGGGAGGAAAGAAGAAGTGAGAAAGAGCGATGAGAGAGTGGGGATCGTTAGAATCAGTATTGGTATTAGTATTAACATTAGCAATGGGATTTATTTTGGAAGCATAAGCATTAGTATTCTAATAAGTTTTATTTATCCTTAACAGAGGTTTGTCTCATTAATGTTTGCACCTCTTTTAAAAAGGAGACTTTCCCTAGGGTAAAAGGACAACAGTTCATACTTGAAGCAGAGGCTCATTAAAATAAGTGGAGCACTCACATTATTGCACAAGATGAAGGCATTAATGGAAATTTGGGAAGGGGGAACTGATGTATAAGTAGAAAGGAGTGATTTCATTTGTGAGTGAGAACAAAGTAGAAAGAAAATGACAGAAAAAACAAGCACAAGATAAAAGAAACACACAGAGTGTCGCTGTGAATTAAAGACAGACTTTTGATGTTCCTTAATAGAACATCTGTCAAAACAAGTGGAGCAACCATTCAACATCTACACACACACACACACATCCATCAAGTGGCACACCTCACAGCAAGTGTCATTGCGAAAGAAAAGACATAAATCTACCATGTAGCCCCACAGCAACTTTTTCAACTAGAACCACAGAAAACAGAAGGACAGAAAGCAAAAGTTGAGAGAAAGGAAAAGAATAAGAAAACCGCAGAAAGAGAGAGCGAAAGGTTTGAAAGAGAGTAGGTGATGTGTCCCAGGTGTGTGCTCTATCCTCAGCAGTAGTTAAGAGCAAGGCACGGCAACGCCTCAGCCATCCGTCACCATGGAGATAACAAGCTGTCAGGGCCAGAGAGGATCATGGGCCACAGAGGCCGGTCACTCTGCTTCAACACCACAGGAGCCAATCAGAGGGGAAGGGGAGAGGGTGAGATAATGTGAAAAGAAGGATAGTTACTGGCATCAAGCTCTTCAGTGGAAGAAGGAAGGAGAGGGAAAAAAAAGACAAAAAAGGAGAAACCAAGAGCAAAGAATTGAGAAAAGGAGAGGAGAGGGTGACAAGAGAGCTGCGAAACAAGTGAGAGTGGCACGACACAGCTAATTTCAGAGAAAGAAAAAAGAAATAGAGAGGAAGGAATCAGAAAATACTGTATAGTGAAGTGCATGCAGTCGTAATGATGTTTGGATGGGGAAAGAAGAAGGACGGCGCCCAGAGCCACACATCAGTCAATGCTCTTCGTCTAAACAACTCATACACACAAATGCCAGCACATTTTCTTTCTGAAGTGTTGTATACTGCAAGTAATTACCCTGCATTTCCACTTTGAAAATACAGTTTAAAAATGCCCCTACACACCGTGTGCACTTTGCAATTATAACTACAATTTAGGAGTCTGTGTGCAAGCAGTGCAGAAAAAGTGTAACATTAGAAGAAGTCCCAAACAAAACACATTGTTCAGCAGACCACAGTACGATGGTAATCATTTCAAAAGGAGAGATTATTGCTTTCAGATGTATATATAATGTGATAAAGCTAAAATATTCCTGCAAGCCCTCCACAGAAGATGTCATACCTTCAAACAAGCCTGTTATCTATCGTCCTCTGTGTTTCGAGCTATGAGTAACTGTTGGCAGGTCAGGTTTCACTGAATGAAGTTAATTGCGCTATCCGAGGTATAATGGAGTATGAGTGACCTGACATGTTCTCATCTTGATCTGTAGAATAAAGCGTTGATGGGAGATAATCTCCACCACGTTACTAAAACACAATGCAACAGACGGGCTGCAGTCTGTGCATGTGGAATTACAGTCGTTTCCTTCCATTTAATAGACTGACCAGGTGAAAGCTGTGACCCCTTTGATGATTTCACTTGTAAAATTTGCTGCAGTCGAGAAGGGGCGATGCTGATGAAGTGAGGAACCGAAGAGGAAGGACTCAAAAGAAACTGAAATTAACACAGAGATTCTTCAAAAGGGTATTTGCTATTCCTGTCCTGCATTCAAAATTTTACTTAAGTAAAAGTGCAGAGGTATTTGCATCAAAATATTCTTAAATCATAGAAAGTACTCATTATGTAGAATGGCCCATTTCAGAATAATACATGTTATATTATTGATTATGATTATTGATGCATTAATGTGTAAGCATCCCTTTAATGTTACAGCTTAATCTATAATGATACATCATAATTTATTTGTTGATATATTTTGTATTGTTAATCTCAACCTGCAAAGTAACTAGTCACTAAATCTGTCAGATAAATGTTGTGGAGTAAAAAGTACAATATTGTCCTCTGAAATGTAGTGGAGTACAGGATAAAGTAGGATAAATTTAATTACTCAAGTAAAGTACAAGTACCTCAGAACTGTACTTAAGTACAGTAGTTGAGTAATATACTTCGTTATTTTCCACTGTCAGTGTGCATGCATAGGTTGTATATTCACCACAATACAGTAGTACACAAATTGGTGCCCTTCAGTGCACCATAATGAATCCATCAAAGGTGAGTGGGGCTGTGTTGGGATACATATCTGATATGCTATCAGTTTTGACAGGAGTGAAATAACAGCTGCTACAGTATCTCTGTACGTGAGTATAAAGCGAAGCAGAGCAGAGAGCAGGCCTTCGATTTAAACTGAGAGAAAACGTCTAAATAAACACACAGGTAGAAAACAGGAAAATGAGCCTTCAGGGCAGATTTAACACACGTCATGTATCTGGCATTACATTCAAGACACACATAATAGTTAAGTGCACATGTGTATTTCTATGGCAATACAATACTATTAGAACGAGTGAGTGGAGGAGCAAAGTGGAAGAGGGGGTATGGGTGGGAGAGGGGTACGGATAGGAGAGGAGGAGTGATACAGAAGGATGGAAAAGAGGAATAAACAAAGAGAGGAGACAGATAGGCAATTAACTAAACGTTGTCCAAAATCAGATATCAGTATCAAAATACTTGAAAAAATGGGAACGGGTTGAAATTAATAAAATGAGTTTGAAAACAATGAGTGAGGCGGATTAGGGTTGATCTGTGTTGTATGGTATGTACAGAGTGCGAGCGTGCACTCTGAAGAGCAGGAACAATAGGGAGAGGGAGAAGAAGTGTGTGGGGTGCAATATGGAGAGGCGCTCCAGGTGCTCTGCTGCAGGCAAGCGTGGGAGAGCATTATTGTGTGTGTGTGTGTGTGTGCTTGTGCGTGTGTGTGTGTGACTGTGTGTCACTGAAGGCCTCTCACAGCTACTGTGTGCTGAACAGAATTATTGATCTGTAAAGAGATGGTGAAACAACCACTTATTGCCCCCCCTACACACACACTAGACAAGATTCACTTCAGATAAACTTGAGCACAAGCTAAACACTATTTGATGACAGTGAAATTAGGCTTATCTTGTCATCGCATCACTACGGTATGGTAGCATGTGGTCTTATCATCAAAATCTTCCAAACATAACAAAAATGTGCTGCACTCATATTTGGTCAATACATAAGCATTCCAACATATCTCTATATACAGTGCCGTCTACTTCAGTACGATCAATACGCACACTCAAACGGGTACAAATCATTGTTCCAGTGCACCAAACATCAAACACAAAACTCTTGCTCCAGTGTAAGTCCCACACACACACACACACACACACACACACACACACACACACAATAGATGCACACACACACACACACCCTCCTAGTCCTACACAAGTAAAGGCAGAAAGCCTGTGAATATACTGCCATCCCACACACACAGGGGCACACACACACACACACATATACACACACACACACACTTCAGCAAGCTTCAAAACTGTCTAAACTAACGCGGTCACAGTAGGCAAAAATAACACTTCCCTAACCAGCATGGTGACCGAAGTATGTGCATGTGTGTGTGTGTGTGTGTTTGTGTGTTTTCTTGGCTCTCCAGCTGATTCCACGAGAGAAAAATTGCCTCAACTATGGTAGCCTTCCCTTAAATCACCCCCCACACAAACACAATCTTTTTCACCTTTCTCACACTCACTTTATATTTATCTCACACATTCTCTCACAAGCACACACATATACACACAGGTGTGTTTTAACATGCTTACAGTTTCAGCCACCATGGGTGTCCAGCAACCAGTGAGCCGCAATAGAAGCTCAGGCGATGTGAAATAAGATTTGGAGTGTGTGTGTGTGCGTGCAGTTTGTGTATGCGCCGGCATGCTGGTACCCTGTGGCGTGGGGCCAACTGAGAGTAGCAGAGCTCAGCCATTAGCAAGCAGTGTAAAATCCTTCTGAAACCTCTTTTCCTCCAAACATCAAAGATGGACTCTGAAAGGCAAACAGAAAGTCTCGCTGTCCAGTTTTGTCTGTCTGACTGCCTACACTCTCCCTCTGTCTTCCTGATTTTCTGGCCACCCATTTGTCTGCCTGTAATGCAGTCTCCCCACTTACAGGGCTTTTCACGGGATTTTGTCTCAATACTTCACAAATTTTCTGTCAGAAAAATCTGTCTTTGTGTCTGTAACACAGCCTCTGCCCTGACCTCCATCATTCATTCCCTCTCTTTTCTTTTCTTTTCTGGTATTCAGTGTTTTGAACATTGAGTTCATCAATTCATAACCCCATCCAAAGGTAAAAAAAAAAATCAACTGAAATCAGACTAATGAAAGACATTTTTAAAGTAAAATTAAAACAGCATGTTGCAGGCCACATGAAAACGTCAATGTATGTGAATGCATAGTAGTAGTAGTACATATAGTTTATTTGTTAAATTCTCACTACTTCTACTGAGTCACTTATTGCAGTTTAAGAATGTCTGTGATTAGTTTAACTATATAAATATATACGCATTTGGATAAATGATTACAGCTTGGAATGCTTATTTAGTTCCTAAAATTAAGGTGTTCATCAGCTTTTTTGTTTTTGTTATTTTGTATATTGTATATATTAATTACCCTTTGAACAGTTGCCATACACAATACACATGCTGAGTTCTAAAAACATGGTTGCAATAAGTTTTCTGGTAGGAACAGATGTATAGGGAGTGGTCAGGAATGTCATGTTCACATTATGATGTGTTGTTGGAAAGTTCTACTATCACCACAGTTTGGCATGAACTGCACATGCTGTGTAAGAGAAGTTGTTCCAGTGTGGAACACATATTTATTAGTTGCACAGATTTCATTTTGCTTTTGCATGCCAGGCCTGAGGAGACATGACACAAATAGTGAAGAAGAGAAATGAGATCATTGCCCATTCATTACACTAACTGCTCTGTAACACATACAGCAAAACCAACCTTGGAGCACAAATTGTTTAATTTGTCAGTATGACTCAAGTAACATAGTTAGTTCAATGGAAAGACATATTGCAGAGAAAATAGTTCGTTATTGATGGATGACCTGAGGCCTAACACTTAGCCTAAACTTCATTTAAAAAGACAGTTTGCAGAGCAGAGCGCATTTGCAACCATAGAACATACAGTATCTGCTCCTCAATGTAATTTGAAAACATTTAAAGTAAATAATATATTTTAAAAATGCACTATGCTTAACAGCAGTGAGTGAAAAAGTGCAGAAAAAGCTTGAGAGTCTGGTTGCCCCTAAAGGCTCAGCTATTCCTCACACAGGACAATGATAAGCGATGTGTTCAGAGAGGTTTGAACTGACCGACTGACCAAGCAAACAGCTTACTGACATAACAATCCTTGGAGCCCTGCACTCCGAGTAGTGGGAGTAAATAGGACCATAGTCATATTGCACTTAGATGTACACACACTCACATATACACACACACACACACATTTCTGCAGCAGTGCGACAGCCAGCCCAGTGTGGTCTTCTCTGTCCCTAATGTGAAAGGATCATCCTTAGTCCCTCCGCCACTGTCAGTGTAGTCAGCAAACATACAATTGCTTGTTCTGGGCACAAAGTAAAACCACACACACACACACACACACACACACACACACACCCACAAGCACAAATGTACACATTCCATTGTTCAAGCAGTGCAATGCTGATCACTGCAGTTGTAGTTGTATAAGGGTGTCAAACACACTTACTTTGAGAAGATTCTGGGATGTCTGCTGTACTGTGGTAGCAAATCCACAAGATAAAGGAGTGAGGGTGGATGGGAGGGGGGCCAGAGTCAAGATGGATGAAAATGTATCAAAAGAACACGAAACAGACAAAAGACAGAGGATATCACAAAGAAGAGAAATTGTGACTCTGCAAAAGTGGGTGACGGATAAGCAGAAAAAAGGCTCTAAAAAAAGGAGGGACTGGATACAGAGGAGAGAGAAGCACTGGTGTTAGATGAGGAGATGAAAAGAGAGGGTGGAGGAGTGAGAGGGACTGAATGCTGCAGGAAACCAATGAACAGAAGACGTTAAGAATGAGGTTAACAATGGCAAGTGCTGAGGTTTTAAATAGATACCATGTAAAGTGCCTTGCGTGAGGACAGCTTCATCTTTGAAACTGAACATGCACTTGGAGATGATACGCAGACAGGTGGATAATCAGGGTTGGAGAATAATGAAGGTTAAGTGATGAAGCAAAGGTTATCTTTAGGGTTAAAGGGGCCAGTTCCACCAGTCAATGAAAGGATATGGGCTGGAGACCATACGGATGCACCAGTTGCGAGGACAGGTGGTCTGCTTAAGGCAGAAGAAGACCACAGGTGCCAGCTCTGGGAAGGGCACCACAAGAGTGCTTAGGTCACTGCCAATACTGACATCATCACCAGGACCCACTTCCTCAATGATGTCATCAGCGTGCGCCGAGCCGTATTCCTCACTCTGCCCTGGCCCTGCTGAGGAGATGCTCCCCAGCGGCACAGGACACTCCTCGCTCGTCATGGCAACCCAGCCGAAATCTGAAAGACAACGTGAGTTGACACTGGGATTAGAGGAATGAAATGATTATCACATTGTTTGACGCATTACAGATCTCTAAGAGACTTTAGATGACATAAAATGCCTGCTTTCATTCAATTAACATGCAGTGTTTGCACTGCAGCTAATAAATATCAATTGAATGTGTTTATATCATGAAAGTTTGATTGGACAAACAGGCTTTTGGCTATGCAGTCACTCCCACAGACAACTAAATCACCCTCACGTCATAACGTCACCTCACAACTCACAGATATTTAATGCTTGTTGTTTTCTAGCCCCAAAGGCCCATTAGTCTCTCGCTGTCTCTTAGCCCTGCGAAAGCAAATGCTCTTATCGTAAACTCACTTGTCTGCATAACAGAATGCATTGCTTACTGATAACAATCACCTCTCACAATCAAACAAACACAGAGGGGTACTACAGCGGAGAGTAAATCAATGTCAACAGTCATTGCACATTCATTGACGATTCATTTAGCCCCATCACAGTGTTGTGATAGAGGAAATGGCTTTCCATCTCCTACCACTTAGCTCATGACTGGATTCACTTTTATCTGTGAATATAGCACACATAAACATGCACGCACACACGGACACACGTGCACAAAAATGTGTATGTGTTTTTGCATGATCCAGTGTGCGATTTTAGGCACTCCTGTATATTTAAACATTTTCACACATTTTTACAACAGAGCACGCAATACTGTGTATAATTTGGCTTTCAGTGCATTAGCTCATGTAAAATAGCCAAATACAGTTTAGAAAAGGAGTGTTGTCGTGAGTTATTGCTTGCAAGGAAGTCCACATGTTGTTTTAAGGATTCAAAGGCAAACAGAGGAACAATAACAATGGCAGAAACTTTCGTCTTCTTTTGGCTCAGCCTTCACGTGCATCAAACCGGTGAGCCAGCTAGCACGTCAAGCATTAGCAGCCAGAGCCTAAGTGAATGCATAATAACATATTGGACTTGGTAGTCCTCTTGCTTTTAACTGGCAGCCAAAGGAGGCCGCCAGCGAGAGGCAAGGAGCCAAGTGAAGGCTGGACATGTGCATAGCTGGATATGCAGTATGCACAGTCTTGCACACGTACCCACACAAACACACACACACACACACACACACACACACACACACACACACACTCACAGACAAGACATTATTGTTTAAGGCTTGCACTAATGTATAGAAGTAACATTAGGAGAATGTTTGAGACAGCTTCATGATTATCTTAAGCTGCGTCATCATGTGCCAATGTTCATGTTTAGTATCTCTAATGTGATATTTGCATATGTGTGTCTGTGCCACAAACACAGCCAGCTAACTGCAAGCATGCATGCGTAGGTGGGGTTTCTTTTATGTGCGTGTGTGCGTGCATGAGCAAATGTGTTTGTTTGCACTAAATCCTACAGTAGGATTAAGTGCCAGTGGGAGAGCAGACTTTGTTTTTATAGGATAATGATATTAAAGGCTATTCATTACAAGCCAAGAAAATAGGACAGTGGTGATTTAGTCGCCGGTATCTCTCACAGCTCCAGAGCTAATCCTCTGACGAGATGTTAAAACCAGGTGGAGATATCAAAATCATTAGAAAGATGAAAGTCACCCGCCACACTCGGCGACACACTGATGTGTTGAGTCTCTCTCTCTGCCTAATAATCATCTGTTAGTATACCTGACCATCCATTTATTATCCCAGTATACAAATACATACTGTCTCTCAAACCAGGCTATTGTTTTACTGTTCCTAAACTGGCCTTTTAAATTAGCTTTACCATGGCAACAGCTGCTTCCTGTGGAGGCAGGAAGTTTATTCTTACTCTGCTGTGTTTTATTTCCCATGACAAAGCGTCTTAGAGAGACCCTGCAGCTATTACCGGCGACTACAATTAAGCAGGAGACAGCTTTGCAGAAATGGTTGGAAGGAGTGTGTTATGTGTTTTCCGCGTAAGACTATTTGTCTGTCGATGTGTGCGTCTGTGGCGAAGACAGTGAAAAAGTGGCATTACTTGCAAATTTGTGTGCGTGTTAAAATTGTTTCATCTAACTTTTCCACAACATAAACATCGCTACTCCTCTCCTCTTACTCTTGTTTCACAATATTCCCGCATGCTGGGAAAGCTTCCTCTGCGTGTACAATGATGACGATTGATGAACACATGTGTGTGACACAGAGAAACTGAGAGAGAGAGAGAGAGAGAGAGAGAGAGAGGGAGAGACTACTCACAAGGCCCTCACTGCTGTGTTAGCACTGACACACACACACACACACACAAACAAATTCACACATTCTCAACATACACACTCTCACACATTAACACCCTTAATTGGGGAAGCGGATATACAGTCACCCATTTAGCTGCACTATGAGCTAAAGGCTGTGATGAGCCATGGAAAAACTTGCTTTCCCCCTCCCACACACACTCACTGCGACAGTCTGAGACAGACACAGGAAGAGGCTGGATGGAAAACAACAGCGAAAACATACTGTGGATCCATGTGGGGTTTGGGCAACACATTCGTTCATTTCAATCATTTCATGTTGCCAATTTGAATATAAAAAAGCTTTGAAAAGCGGCAGCCCTCGCTGGGTGTTTACACTGAGATCAAAAATCTGATGTATAATACCCCAGGGATACAAATAATGACTAAAATTCTCAGTGAGTCATTGAATGAGCCCAAAAGTGAAGGCTTGAGATAAGGAATTGGAGGCTTAAAAGAAGAAATTATGTGAGTTTCCAGTGTTATGAATGCCTGTGGGCTATGCATGTTCAGAATTATAGATAACATGTGTAATGTACTTCCAAAGAGGAATGTGCCGTGTGTGGTTCTTTAAAGCTAAAATCAATCAATTTTTGCTTGATCAACATGGAGAAACAACTCCACAGATGCACTGCATGTGCCACTGTAGTGCATCTGTGGAGTTGTTTCACCTAGTTAAAATGTCAGTGGCTGACTGAGTGAAGTGAATATATCATTGAACTGATGAGCGTAGGCAGTCCTGGTACTGTCATATGAGCAAGATACCATTTTCACAGAGGACATTTTGACATGTCACATTAATTTTGTTATTTATAGTAGGTGTAAATAACAAAATTAATGATGGCTGAATTCCATTTAGCTGCCTCAGTGCTGGCTCACTGTCATACTGTCATGGCTTATCATTTACAAACAAGTGAGGATGCACATGCAGCAAGTGGGTGGAAAACCCATTGCCACAATGGCATGATAGCTTATATATGGACATTTTCAGTATTTAGAAATAAAGCTACAAGCTGGAAACAAGTAAAAGTACTGTAAATGGGTAAATTTGTATTTTACCACATGCCACACTCTGATAGATATCTGTTGGCTCCATTCTACCATCAATGGGTAACAGGGTTTAAAATCACAGATGTCCCCATAGCATAAAAAATAGTAACGTTACCATATATGAAATTTCTGCTGTTTTCCTGCTGCACAAATGAAAAGCACAGAACCTCCCTCATTCTGGATATTATATTATATAACGAAATCATGTATGAAAATCCTGCTATTTCCTTAAAATATACTAAACACTAGACAGGATTTAATGAGTCTTATTTATCACACACAGGATCATGAAAAGAGACTGCAAGAGACTTTTTCCCTGTAAAATTTAGAATTTTCCATCCAAAGCCATCAGATCAGTCTGGCACCTCTATCAACTGTCACCAAGTCACACACTGAAACTCTAAGCGCACGTCAAACTGACAAACGTTCGCACAATTCATTTAACAGCCATAAACACTGTGTGAGCTGTCTTACCCTAAAACCGTGATTCCTTCTTCACCAGGTTCTGTGCAAAACTATTCAACACCCTCCTCATTTTTGAACCATATAAAACCAGACTTCTCACTGCTAATAGATAATTCTGCACTCTGAGCTTAAAGTGAGGTTACTTACTTTACTTGAGACACTGAACATTTTCTATGCATTACTCTTGTGATTTGTGCAGTTGAAGGCCCAAAACGTCATGTTAATTCTGGTTTGTTTTCTACCCCTGCATGGCGGCCTCTCATCTATGGGACACTTACAGTAAGGAGAACAGAGCCAGAGTTAATGTTATTTGTAACACCTGTGCTTTTCCAACTATGACAACTCAAAATATCCGCTGTGAAAAAGGCCGTGTGATCGTCTGTGTCTGAATGCTACTGTGTGACCTAACAACCCCATCAACATGTTTTTAATTGCAAAGTATGAGGAGCATCTCCAACAATAGTAAATGTAAACGGTCGATAAAAAAAAAAAAATCAGATTTCATCTTTATTAACTGATATATAAACCTACAGGTATTACCATGTTATCATCTGTAAATGTTCCTATTTTGGGGACTTTGATTGGCTCAATTCATTTGGAGAATAAGCCTATTGTAGCTATATAGAGTTCTATGGGTTATATGGAATTTTTGGGACTCTAAAGTGATACTTATACTATGGAATATTTCGGAGGAAGAAGGTTTTCACATAACAGCAACAGTAATTGCATAATTACATGTAACAAGTAAACCAATAAACAAGTAAAAATGTGCATCCCATTATACTATGCGTATGACTAAAGCCAGCTGCGCAGCTTTGGAAGGCAGCCCGAATCTACTGCTAGGAAAATCAGGACATCTGGGAAAGAACTGATACCATATTTGACATATTGCAGCACATAATCCTTAGTTTCTACAGGGAAAAGTTATTAAAAAGTGCCTCCCTGTAATGTTGCATTATGAGTTTCAGAAGTTATAAAGATTGGTGTGGAAAGTTGCAGAAGATGAGTTTTTTTTTCTTCTTTTTTTCCTTTTTCTTCAGCAAAAATACAGCTGGGTTGGAAGTGTGTGTGATTTTTACTGTAGGCATGTGTGTCTGTCTGTCTGTCTCTGTGTGTGTGTGTGTGTGTGTGTGCTTCTGTGTGTCAGGTGATTTGGGACAATGCTGAGCCCAGCACAGCAGTCACAGACAGCCAGGGATCTGACTGTCACACCAACTTAACACAGCACACGGTCTTAACGTTTCTTAAATTCTTTCTCTCACTGTGTCAAAACACAGTGAAGAAAGCACAATATTATCACTCGAGAGCACACACACACACACACACACACACACAAGTGCACACACAGTTGTGTGTGACTGGGCTGAAAAATGAGCAAGAACACTGAGCATGTGAGAAAATACGGGGCAGATCCCCGATGGTTGGTACTGTCCCAGATGTGTGTGTGTGTGTGTGTGTGTGTGTGTGTGTGTGTGTGTGTGTGTGTGTGTCACAAGAAACATAATGCACCATTGGACCATTCAGACACAGACACTGGCTAATGCTATTAGAATCACTTCAGGGCAGGGATCCCTTGAGAACACAACTTAGGCATGCAAAAACACTACACACACACTCTCACAACACACACACACTCCCTGTCTCGTCAGCTATGTCAGGCAATGCTTCATCCAGTGACCTGAGACAAACCAGTTTTGACACCTATTGCTGAGTGATCAAAACAACACATTACTTTGCTACTGAGACTATCAATATATTCAATGAGAGAATATAATGTATTTATAAACCAGCCACTGACAGGGGAGCCAATGCTGAATAAGACGGCTGGCTTTTTGACAGCACTATAAAATAGCCCTCTAAAATGTGATAAATGTGACTCTTGCACAATGGAGAAGAACATAATTCCCACTCGGCAACTTTACCTTGGCAAGTAAAACTTAATATGTCTAGTTTAGTGCCATTGTAATATTTAAATATGTCTGCATACAGACTTTGACTTTCGAGCAAGATGAAACACCTTTATTGCTGATTCTGAATAGTTTTTGATAAACTTTGCAGAACAGCTCAAAATACTCGCTGCCTTGACGCTGAAGTTCATTGTTCATTACTAATGCTGCATCATTGTTTTCTTTTCAGTTGTGTCCACTTTCTACATTACACCAGCCCGGCTCCATGTCTTCACAGCACATTAAAATAAGGACCCATGTGCTTTACTTAAGAATAACCCTTAAGAGATCTAAATCAGTGTAACTGTCTAGCTCAGCCGTTGTTGCCGGAGCAGGGCACCTAGAATATTTCTCCCGAGAAAGTAAACGAGGCAGAGAATGTGCTGCGTCAACGCTATCTGTGACAGGCCGTCACAGGGCAGCAAGCATGGGCTTCAGTCATTTAAAGGCTTCATGGCTTGCCAGATTTGAGCTACAATCAGAGTCTGACCGGCAGCACCGAAAGCTCAGTGTCAGATTGCTGACATAACAGAGCTGAACTGAAGACAAAAGTATGTTTTCAAATGTTTTTAGGGAAATTCCAAAATCCTCTCTTGTTTAAAAAATTACATGAAGACTTAAATGAGCCAAGCTGAGCCCTTCAAAATCCTCTTATAAACCATGCTGCTCTTCATTGGCTTACGGTGGAATCATTTGAAGAAAGCTTCTGGGAAAAGTCACTCTGAACTGAACAGTGCTAGTGCCACTTTGCTTCATATAACAAAATAAAACAACAAGTGATCTAGGCCCTGCCCTAACAAATTTTATGCTCCAAAAGTTATGTAAAATGTACATTAAATTTACACAAAAATGTAAAAAGATTTGATGAACATCCTTTTCTTCTTTATTGATCTGTCTTTTGAGACTTGCTTTTAATAACGGACTTCATAAATAAATTGAACTTGTACTCAAAACAACAGTTCTACATAAATCCAGGAAATAGTGCATCACAACAACCACAGTATTACATGGCACATTTTCCATTTGTTAAATTCAGTGTTCTGTGCCAAATGTGTCAAATTTGGTCATTTAAATTTCTGCCCTGAAATGGGCTAAAATGTCCACAACCAGTGAAGTGAGATGGGCTGTTAACCTGCAGTCACGGCCAGACACTTAAAGGTATTTCAGTTGGTAGGTGACATATGGGTGTCAGACCCATCTCCTGCTTCCAGCAGTATTATCCTGACTCGGCAGAATATCCAGATTGGCCCAGACATTTGTTATGGATCACAGACCAGCCGAGTGGGCAGATTTACCCCTAACGGCCATATGCTCTGTGAAAATAACACTTCATTGGTCCACACAGAAATCACAGGTTGTCACATTTTTGAATTCAACTAAAGTAATTAACATGTGTGAATACATACTGTAGTTACAATTAGCAATGAATCTGTATCATCATCACCAGGCTGTTGAAATTTAAAGATGAATCAAGTAATATTTTTATACTAACAGTGGATCAAATGACTTCTGGTCGGGTGTTGATCCTCTGTGCTGTTACCACTGAGAGTACATAACCAAACCGATTCGCCTTCACATGAAATCTTTTGCAGCTCCTGGCACAGAAGTTAATGCAAGCAAATGCAAATGGCAGTGAACTGAAGCAGACAAGCAACTGGTAAAAAAAAAGTCTCAGGAACTCTTTGGTAGAGTAAGAATGCATTGTTCATTCATTGTGCCCTCATGCTTTCACGTGTCTACAGTACATAAACATCCCTGCAGTCACTGGCTGGCATTTTAAAGTTTTGAATGGAAATGACAGTTCTGCCGGTACAGTGTATGGTGTCAAATGCAAAGTTTTTGGTCTTCACAGCAATTACGTTTTTGATCCGAGGAATGGATGAAAGATTTGCTTTGATTCTTCTTTAATCTTGCATCTTCCCTTTGGAATTTTAAATTTCCAGTTTCCATTTCAGTTTCTTAATCCGTCTTGATTTCTACCCACCCTCTCCTTCCACTTTATCTCGTCTTCTTATCCCCTCTGCTGCCCCTTTCCCTCACTTCCATGTTCTTTCACTTTCTCTCTGCGGTTCTTCTACCCCTCTACTTCTTTTTTCTTTAACTCTCTCTTTCAATCACTCTTTCTGTGCTTAAGATGATACTGAGCTCTGTGTCAGAAATCATCTTTAGAGAGTGGCTGCCAGCCGATTACACTGAAGCAGCGGCCCCATCAGCCTAATCTGTTTTAACAGCATTAGCTTTTGCCAAGCAGCCGAGACTGTCCCCGTGCATGTACAGTTTGAGTGGATATCAAGCTCATCTCTGTGTCTTTAAGTCAGCATGAGTGCTCTGTTGGGTAAATCCTTATCAACACTGTGATATGATATTACTGATGCTAATACAACACTTTGCACTGTGAAGGAGCCTAAAACTATTAGCATTAGCATCATGCTAACAGCTTTTAGAGTTTGGGTCATGCTCAAGTTCAAGTGTAATAATATGAAATCACTGGGTGGCAGGAGGACAGACAGGCTGGGAAATGAGCTGGAGAGAGGCGAGCGGAGGCAAGGACCTATAAATTGGATCACGACTCGCTGCACAGAGAGAACAGAGGCTAGACGTTGACTAAAGACCACAAACATAGCTCTATTAAGGACTGGACCTTATAGGACAAGCTATACAACAATGGTGTAAACCCTTTGATCTCACCTTTCCCCATCTGAGTTTTATTTTTTTCTGTTTAAGCTTTAGCTTTAGCTCATTTTGGAAAAACAGCATATTCAAAAACCTCACTGGGCATTTTGAATTTTGAGTCAGCATGCTCCAAAGCCAGTTATGGTATTGTTAGCTACCGACTGTATCAATAACAGAGCAATGTTTTGAGATTCGTCTGTTTTTTTTTCCAATTCAGTCCATGCTCACAAAAAGAACTGCCAGAGGACACATAAGCTCTTAAAATTTTTGCTTTTTGGTTTGGATTCAACGTGATCCACCACATAACTCTCTTAATAAAGTAATTTGGTGGCTCAGGTCCACATTTCAAAGCAGTGTAATCAACCTAAAAACAAGGATGAATTGAACATTTTTAGACACAAGGATGTAATTTCACGATGACATGATTTTTTTTCTGTCTGCATATTCTGTCCAAGATGATTCATAATAAGCATAGAGGACTGCAGAGGACAGGATCTTGTGATCCACACAAGAAAAATTCAACTCCTGTCACAGGCTGGTTATCACCACATCCATTATCATCTCTGATGTGTTGGCGTGTCAACATAAGTGATGTGGGGAGGGGGCTTGTTCCTTGGGGAAGTTTGTGTGCACGCACTCTTGTGTGTTATTGACTGATTTATAACAGGCTCCCCCAGCTTCCCAACACCAATCCATATTGGCGAGGGAGGGGAGGTCCAATAATGCTGCCAATGATTTACTATTAGAGCTCTTGCTGTCATTCTTTCACCCTGATAAATGACATACACTTTCCTCAGGCTGCCCGTGTGCGAGGCAGAGACAGCTCATACTTGTAGGCGTGCCAAATAAAACAAACGGTCAGTCTTATAGGCTGATGTGCGGCTGCATCTACTGCAGCCTGTCCGCTTCGGTGAGTGTGCGTATATGCGCGAGTGTGTGTTTTCAGCTCCAAACCAGATCAAGCAGTTGTCTGCTCTCTGCTGCTGACTTCACTGACAGTGGCGGGGGGACTGACGGCGATCAATTCACATTAGGGACTGCTGCACAGCTGCAGGTGTACGTATAATATGTGTGCAGCTTGTCTGAGTGAGTGTGTGTTTAGTGTATGTCTCTGTGTGTCTATCTCTGTGTGTGTAAGAGATTCTGTCTTCCATCAGATTTTGTGCTTTTCCTACAGTGTCCTCTATCCTCATCTCCTCTGCTTCACACACACACACACACACACACACACACACACACACACACACACACTCAGACTGGGTAGCTAGTAAGTAACAGTAATGAGGACAGTGGGTGCTATCATTGTCACAGGTGTTCCTTAATTGGCTAGAAGCACTATTATCTTCCTAATTTAAAACACGAGGGAGGCTGTGTGACTGCATTTGAGAGGCTTTGTGATTTAGTTAAAGTGTGAAGTCTTCAGCCTCCCTCACTTTAGGTTGAACTTGTGCCTACTTGCTAACCATGCAGCTGTTTGGATTTTGCACCATCACCATCAGTGAGGGGCTGCAAATCTATTCTGTTCTATTCTGCTCCGTTTTGTTGGATTCTATTTAAATTTGCCTAAAAGCTTCATTGCCTTAAGATCAAAGGAATGAAGTCAATTCTGTTTAACGTGGGCTTTACAAGGGAAAACTAGAAGGGGAGGAGAGGAACAGAGAGTAGAGGGAAGAGGAAGTGATGGAGGAGGAGGAGAAGTAACGACAGATCCATTCCTCTTTCTCTCCTCTGCGGGGCAAAAAGCGTTGAGTTGAACATCTGTCAGCACTCCTTATCTCTTCTCCCCCTGTCTCTTCACCGTCTCTTCCTCTCCTTTTAGAAATCTCTTTCCCGTTGCTTTCATGCCCTGACAGGAAACTGCCAGCCAAAGTTTGAAAACTCGGGGAGAAATGGCGTGAGGTGGCGTGCGCGTGTGCAGGCATGTGTTTGTGTAGAACTTTGTGTCTGTGTGAGAGAGAGCCAATGAGACAAAGAGAGCGCTGTGAGAAGGGAGGGAGAGAGAGAGAGAGAGAGAGAGGGAGAGAGAGAGAGAGAGCAGACAAAGCCTTGATATCAAGCCTGAGGAGGCAAGCCTGAGAAATGAGAGCTGCCTTGACAGCGCACGTATGTGAGTGCATGTCCATGTGTATGCATGTGAGGTCTCATTATGCATGTTTCCTGCCCTAACATTGAAACAGCATTTCTGTGTATGTTTATGCTTGCATGTATGAGTTTGTGTGTTTGTGTGAGTGCCCACTGCACATGGCATATCTGATTAGTGATATCTCGAGTCCAATCTGAAGCAAGAGACGGAGACAGCTACGATAAAACAAGAAAAGCAGACAAAGAGAAAAGCACAAACTTTTTATGACCAGAGATATGAAAGGCTCACACACACAACACATTGTACTGTGAGCAAGCGAAGGAGAAGGAAGGGTGAAGACAACAGATGGAGAAGAGTGGTTCAAACAGACAAGGGAAAAAGTAGATTGAATCAGGCAAATATAGAGAAAAATAAGAGATGAGCCATGAGCGAAAGAGAAAAGAGAAAGTAAGTTGGAGGGGCGGGCGGAAAACGTGGGGGAGAGGCGACTGAGGCGAGCAAGACAGAAGAGACAGAAACAGAGAAAGACAACGTAGCGAGAGGAAAAGCTGTAAGCAAGGGAGACAGAAAGAAGGTAGAAGATGAGAGGAGATGAGAGAGCTGAGGAGGAGGAGGAGGAGGAAGAAGAACAGACAGACGAGGCAGGAAAAAGGAAAAGAGAAAAACAGAGGGAGCTGAAGTGTTTCAGGACAGTTGTGTCTCATGCAGAAAGAGAGGAAGCATCAGTGATAGAAACATGGGGAAGCATATTAAACTGCACTCACACACACACACACACACACACACACACACACAGAAACATATAGTACTTTAAAGGGAATATGTGATAATATATGGATGTGCAATGCTGATGCGCACACATACACACTAGCAAGCATTCTTTCAAACAAACACCAAAGCCAGAATCCTCATCCGTCCACTCCTCTCTTTTCTCTCTTCACACCTCTTCTCAAACCTTAGAGCTCCAAGGAAGCCAAGCAGCTTCCTAATTACCTCATTTGCATAAACATGCACATCGTGCAAGAGGGAGGGAGGTGGGTTGTGGAATAGGAGG